>CM037868.1:6788297-7068297 GCA_021292105.1 Anadara kagoshimensis | reverse complement strand
GTTAATTATCGTTTTAATCTGTTTTCTTGCCGAAAATGGGGTTCTCTGTGTGTTTCCGTTTCATTAATAATCCTAGAACTGACAGCCTCAATATAACTAGCAAAATCTTGATCTCATTGTCTTGTTTCACATCTTTAGGGAAAATCTAGTGTGAGAAAACTCGCTTGTTGAATATTGGTTCTAATCTCAATGCACTTCGATTTCTTTCACTATCCTTGAACTTAAAGTCTCTACACAAGACTATACAATTTTGTTACAAACTGACAAAATATTAAACTGGGACGGGCCATAATCTCAGAAAATTTGTCATTTCGCTCAGGTTTTACATTCTTGGTCATTCTAGAATTCTTGTTCATTGAATCAAATAATGATATAAGTGAAATAATCTTGACACAGGAATGAAACTCTATACTCTGCTATCCCGTTATCCTGATTATGTTGAGAAAAAAGTAAAAAAGTTTTCTCCAGAAATAAATCAAATGGTGTTGTTCAAACACAAAAAGATATTAACAGTCTGCAGCTGACGTTGGAATATTGTCATATCTAGGAGAGAAAGAGAGAGAGAGGAGAGAGAATTTGGATTTGCAGTGTCGTGTACTTTTTTCGTTCTGTTTAAAAATAATTCAAAATGGTAAATCATGCAGTGTCAGATCCAGCGGGGAGGGGGGCACCCCAACATTTGCCCCTGCTTTCCGACTTTTTTCCCTCTCGCTTACCGCAAATTGTCAAGCAACCAGTGGATGGACCAGTTAATTAGTGGTACTGATTAATTAATTCGTGTACAGGTAGGTAATTGCAATCAGAGGATGATGTAATGTACCAGTTCGCTGAGGTATGAAAGAATCAGGTAGTGCTGACCAGTCTTAGGTGATAATGTTATTTACCTGATCACTTTGGCATGAAAGAACCCAGTTAGTATTAGTAAATGACGTTAATTAGTAATTCTAATTAAGACTCTTCTGTCTTGTCAGAAAGCATGAATTTTAAACTGGGCTGTTATCAGTACTTCAAAAATAATTCTTATTCAAGGGCAGATTCCATAAAGAGTGATTCCATTAATCATAAATGAATATTGGGACCAAGGGTCAGGGCCCAGAGAGAGAGAGAGAGAGAGAGAGCTAAGTAGAATGGTACATTTTTAGCACATAAGATTATCTTTTTGTATATTTTTATAGCGCAAAGTCCTATTTTCATATAAAAGTCCCAATTTTTGTACATTTTTTTTTATTTTTAATTGGTTTTAATAGATAAATTCCATCTCATTTGACTTTTTATTCTATCCGTCCGTTATTGGCTTTATGGAACAAATCTAAAATGATAGGTGCTATTTTCTGGTAAAAAAGATTCTTGTGTGTTGCACCATTATACTGATTATTTAGTATAATAATGTAATAATTTAATTAATATAATAAAATAACTTGAATGTTCAGATGGATGTCATATAGATAATTTTAAACAAGTGTGGGAAAAAGGGGAGGAAGGAGACCTTCCACTTCGGTAGCAGCCAGCTCGGTAGAGTGTCGACTGTCCGCTCCAGAAGTGGAAGGTCGTGGGTTTGGTCTCTGGCCGGGTCTGATCCAAAACTTGAAAAAGGGTAGTGACTATTCACTCGGATCCGCTATTGAGTATGACAATGGTAATATTTTTTAAACAGTTTTACCAGATTTATAACAGTAGGAAATGTCGCTAGTTCTACTGTTTCCATTTGTAAAGAGTACTATTATTATAATGTTTAACATGTGCACCCCCTTTTCTCTCTCTCTCTCTCTCTCTCTCTCTCTCTCTCACCGTGAATTGAATTGATTTCTGAAATTGTTTTATTTAACATTCTCACTGTTTCCCTCATAAAACAGTCATTTAAGTTAAATGCGAGATTTTGAAGGATAGATTAAGATTATAACAAATTATCATTAAAACTCGTCCTTCTATTTTGTACAGATTATTAAATGTCGCTGGTACAATATTATAGTTGTTTATCAAACAAGGAAATAAGTATTGGTATTACAACAAAAAATGTAACTAAATTATAAAAGACAATTTTAAATAAAATTTACTTAAAATTGTTGTTTTAATTTCAAGAATTATTGAAATATTTTAATAAAAAAGCAGTAGTGTGATTAAGATTATACAAATAAGAATGGATATCTGATCGATAATTGATCTTTATAAAAGTGATGTTTGCCAGTCAGATAAATAAGTGTATTACAGGTAAAGGTTTGATATGCCCGTCTTCCTTTGATCAGAAATCTTAAGTCAGTTAAATTTACCTAAAAATTATTCCTCTCAAGAATGAAAGAGCAAACTATAATAATAATAATAATAATAATAATAATAATAAAATATTTTTAAATGGAGTAAAATATTTTATTTATATATTTTATTATTAAATCTGAAAGATTTAGAGCTAGTCACGTGATCCTTAGGCTACCGGGTACTGATATAGTTTAAAAATATAAAATGCATATTCATGTCTTCCGTGGCCTAATGGATAAGGATGAAGAGTCAGGAAAGGATGTAATCTGGGGAACTAAGGGTAGTGAGTTCAAGTCCCGCTGCGAGCGAAGTTAGATAAGTAAATTTGTAATAAATGATGTTAAATAATGTGTTCTTCTTTATTTGTCATTTCAGGACTACTTGCAAAACAACCAAAATTAGTATAAATAGATAAAGAAAAATAATTAAATATATATGTTTATTTTTTATAAATTTACAAATTTTATAAATAAATAAAAAAAATGAAATAAAATAATTTTTTTTTAAATAAAACAATAAAATAAAATAAAAACAGTGTAAGAGTATAATAAGTTAAATAATTATATTTAACATCACATTTATATAAATTTAAAATTTAAAAAAATGTAAAGAAATTTGTTTTCTGTGTTTATTAAACGAATCCTTAAAGATCCTTAAAGCCGCCTTAAAGATCCTTAAAATTTCAGTTGCATTAAGGATCTTTAAGGATGTCCTTAAAGAGACCTTAAAGACACATTTAAGGTCCTTAAAGACCCCTTAAAGATCCTTAAAGCCCCATTTAATGAGTCTTTAAGGGGGCTTTAAGGATCCTTAAAGGTGACTTTTCTTCTTGTGCTTGTTAAAAGTGAACACATGTTCATATCTCCCTCAAACTAAGGCAATAAATTGTTTATTATACCGAAAGATAACCATGGTTAAAAGAAAAAGAGACAGAAAGAAAAACTATTTGAAAAAGATAGTCTGGAATGTTAAAACATCAGTCCTCCTATCGGAACTCATCGGACACAGACGCTAGAACGTCGTGAGCTATTTTCAATCGATAACGTAATATCATTTTGACTTCATGGTATGTTCCAAAGAAATGAGTGTCTGGAATAGCATATTGAATGAACTGCGCAGAAGTTCATGTTCAATATGCTATCACTGACTCCCTTTACCAAATTACCGAATGAATACATGTCATTTCTTATATTTACAATCATAAAAAAGTATTAGTAGCATGACAGAAAAGTATAACACATCGCTACAATGCTTGATTGAACAACCCTTTTCCAAATGAAGATAAAATGGCGACCAATCAAACTACACATGGCGTAACAATACATAACATTCTATGACGTCATCTAATAGTTAACGTTACGTAATCAGAGGTTATGACCAAATAAATTCCTTCTTTGGAGGGTCATTTTCAATTGTAATATAACAGGCTATTCTTCGGTCTGCTCATCTTTTTTTTTTTGTCGTGATCGAATGTTTATATAATTTCCTATAATAATCACTGCGGTAGCTCAGTTCGTACATTACTAGCTTTGAAAGTGGGAGGTTTGAGTTTGAGTCCCGATCGGATTTGACCCAAGACTTGAAAATGTGTAATGATTATTTTTTTCCAAGAACTCGGCATTACGAAATGATCGTTACGGTTTAATCGGAAGGGAACTTAAAAAACCAGGTCCCATGGCACTGTAGGCTTTGCATGATAAATGACCCTGTTGTACAATAACATCAGCGCCACGTACAGACAACATTTCGTAACTTTGTATATAGTTGGCAACGTCTCAATATAAGTGAAATATTTTTAAATGGGCTGGGACGTTAAATACCATTATTCAATTCTCAGCATGGTGTTGCTTGTTGCATTTTGCTTCAGTTAAAAAAGTTATGTTTTCTTATACTCAGCTATATGTGTTGATTGTTTGAATTTCTTTTTCAGCAAAACAACAACTGAAGGTCTGAAATGATATGAGAAACATAGACATGATTTTTAAATCTGAATTGATAGCGAATGTAACATGATACACAAAGTTTCATGTATATTAAAATCAACTTAAAAAAAAATACAGTAGTTTACTTATTTATAAATAAAAGAAAGTGCTCTGAGAAAATGGGTTTAGGAGACCATGTCCTTAACATATTTACGAAAACTTTAAAAGTGCTTGGTTTGATTGGATACGTTGATCTGATCAGTCATCATGAGGTACTGAATATTGCACCTATTGCCTTGCATCAGAGGTTTCCTAGACATCAATATTAAGAGACTATTTGCAAAAGATAAGCTAATGAAGAAGACACACAAATGCATTTCAGGTCATATGTGACCTTAATCAGGCAATAAATATTCGTAAAAATACTGTTTTAATAGGCAAATTATAGTTAGATTAATCGTGAAAATATTTGAATTTTAAAATGATATTGTTTACGAATTTTTGAACTGTAACGCTGGGTTATTATTTTTTAGAAACCTGAATAGTTTTCTCTTAGTCATCTATATCATGCCAAAGGTCTCTGTATGTACATGTAAATCTTAAAATGATACTATAAACGTATTTAACTTCGCATGTATTTACTTTCGGAGTATATTGTATTTAGACATATTCGCGTAATAAAATTTTCACCTTTTTGATATTTGCACTATAACGCAATAAGTATATTGTAATTTTCGCTTGGTATTAATTTTCTCGCAAAACAAACGACCACGAAATAAGCGACAATTAGTACACTGCGAAAAAAAATATATACAGTACGATTTAGAAATTCAGAATAACTGTAGCACTAGGCTAACATTAATTTTAGAAACCTGAATAGTTTCCTCTTAATCATCTACAACATTCCAAACGTTTTTTGTATTGCACCATGACAGCCGTAGCTTGACATGTTATGCTTAACCTTCCAAATTTCTCGATCTCACCTCCCTGGTGGAAATTCACGTGTTAAACCTGATTTGTCAGTTTTAACCTCTTTACACTGAAATCTTTCTATAAAAGACACATAAGGGAACCAGTAAAAATGGCTTTAAGAGTTTAATTCTTGACTCAAGGATATTGCAAACCTAGGCTTATAAAGGCCCCTAAAAATGTTTAGTAGTCGTCATCACAATATTGTTGATAACCCTAGATATATTTGACGTCCAAAATGTCTAGGTTCCTTTCATTACCAATTCATTACGCACGTGACAGTTTGAGAAAGCTAAACATGGTGGTTCCCTGTTAAACGTTATTTGCAAGCTTTGCGATTGTGGATTGGACTGGATTGGCATTTTTTAATCCAGAGAAGTTGTTGATTGGTTGTTATCTTTAAGGTACTAGATTGTGTGAACGTCAGTAAACTTCAGCACTGGTCAATGTAAAAATATTTTGGAGACTGTCGTAAATTGACACTTTCTGAAATGAAAGTTATGGTAAAATCAGGACAGATCTAAATGGTAAACAATTGAAGGCACAGAAAAAAATTTGTGGGACGGGTTTCTCGAGCTTATGTGCATAAGTAGGGTACTTAAAAGTGAAAACCGTACGGATGGCCGACCGAAAGAAACCCCAAAAATCTGAAACAATCATGCCAATTCGTTTCCAATACAAATCTCAAAGCAAATATATAACTTTAAAACTGGCGGCAAATCATTTAAATAATTGAACTTTCACCATGTAAGTAAAGCAAAGTTCTCCAAAACCTAGATCCTTCCTCGTACAAGCACAGTTCTCAAAAGACTGAATTACTTGTCCCCTTGCATCACAACCATTTTGAGAGTTTTTACTTTTAATTATGTTAGGTTTGTAAGATGTTTCCACCTGCATTAGTGTTGCAGGTGGAAAGTTATCAGAATTACATATGTGGAATTTATATTGACTTTTTATCTAGTCAGATCCCATTTTGCTTCATTATAAAACACATCATCAAGAGTATAAAGTAACATGACAGAATTTAAAAAAATAGTTTGATCAGGAAAATGTCTTTGTTGAAAAGTATCTGAAAAACAAAAAAAGGGTTAGATGATCATTATTGCTATAATCACTTACATGTATTTTTTTAATAAACTTAGAACTATTAAATGTCTTAGATATATATGAGACTCGATTACATCATGCATATTGTATGCATGCCTTGAACTATATAGAAAATATATTGTGTCCAATATCGCAAACAATCTTATCATCAAGAAGAATCTACTAGTATTGAAGATGCTCGCTCTTCCGGAACACCAGGCCTCATTTGGTAGAAATACATGTGTTTAACTTAATTTGACAGTTTTCAAAGGATTTATTTTGCTTTTTGATTAGGATTGAAACTTGGTCCGGTATATTTGCGTTTTATATAAGCAGCTTTAAAAATGTCACATTTATTGTTTTTTTTATAATTTAAATTAATGTAAAAAATGAAACATGAATCTAAGCTTTTACATATTTGCTTTGGATGAATTTGTTTAAAATTTCCACAAAACATTTCTCCGTAAAAAACTTAAAATGACATAATATTCATGGGTAGATTTGACCTCCCATTGATTTATGTTCCTTTTATTCTCAATATTAATTTGACATGTATCGTCGTATAACGCTGCCTAATCAGGAGGTGCTTACCATTCCGTAGTACCCAGCCTCATTTACCACTGGAAGTTTACGTGTTAAATAATTTGCCAATTTCAAAGCTTTTACTTTGCTTTTAGGTTGTGATTTGGCCATGAAGTGGTATGTTTGTTTTTCATTAAAATTACAATTCAAATATTTAGCAATACCAAAACAATACATACTTTACATCCACCCTTTTGAAAATATATTTGTCACTTTTTTATTGACATTGAACATGGTACAGAATTCTGACGAAGAATAATATTTTTGAATGTTACAAATATCAATAGCGAAAGATTCGCGCGTTCTTAACCAAATTTGATGGGGAAAAACATTCCAGTCTTTAATTAAATCATGAACTAAATTCAAAGTACTAACTAGCGAATTAACATAAACACGTGAATTTCCACAATGGATGTGAGGTAGGCTGTTCCGGAAAAGTTGGTATCACCTGTCTGGCTAGCTATACTCACGACCTGTAATTTAAGATTTAAAGGTACATGGCATTTTGGAACGTCAAATATATCCATAAAAACAAACATACTTATCCATTTTCGAATCACAATCTAGGAGAAAAATATAAGACTTTGGAACTGACAAGTTAGGTTAAACACGCGGACTTCCAACAAGGAAGTGAGGTCGGGCGCTCCGGACGAGTATGCACCTCCCTCCTCTTTAGCTTGCTACATCCGGAACATGGAACTATAGGACGTCAAATATATCCAGGGCAATCCTGAGCAGAGAGACATCAAGCTTACCAACAACACTTCGATGACGGCCATGAAACTTTTTGAGGGCCTTGATATGCCTTGGCTTGCAATATTGCTGGATCAACATTTTTTTTGCAAGCAGCCTCTTTCGTTGAACAAAGTCCCCATAGTGATAAATTTGGATTGAGATCATACTTATAAAACTATTTGAGGGTTTCCATGAGGCTAGGTTTCCAATATTACTGACTCAATAATTTATTTAAAACCATTCGTCTTCATTGTATATTTGTATTTATCATGATACCATAATACAATGTCACAACTACAGGCATAACATGTATAAATATGCAAAATCATACAATCTGGAAATTGCAAGGGGTCTACAAATCTTTATCCTTGATATATTTAACTCACAGTTGTTTTGTATTACTTCCATTGCCATATTTGATTACAGTTTTGTTGGGTGTAGCTAGGTCAACAAGAGGCCCATGGGCCTTAACGCTCACCTGTGACCTTTGAACCCATGAGCTTCATTCAAATATCAAAATGATAATTCGGCCAATATTCTAATATACATCCCTATACAAAAAGTTTATAGTTTTTGAGATAAATAATCATCTCAGTACTTGTTTGTATCTGTGATCTTGACATTTGAACCCATGCTCTTCATTCATCTATCAAAATGACCACTGTGCCCGTACTAACAATATTCTAATATACATGCCTATACAAAAAGTTAATAGTTTTTAAGATAATTAACCATTTAGGTATTCATTCGCATCTGTGACCTTGACCTTTAAACCCATGATCTTCATTCATATATCAAAATGATCATTAGGATAATACCTAAATAGTCTAATATACATGCCTATACAAAAAGTTCATAGTTTTTGAGATAAATAATCATTTCAGATCTTGTTCACATCTGTGACCTTGACCTTTGAACCCATAACCTTCATTCATATATCAAAATGGTTGTTAGGCTAATACCTACAATATTCTAATATACATGCATATCCAAAAAGTTAACAGTTTTCAAGATAAATAACCATTCAGGTATTCATTCACATCTGTGACCTTGACCTTTGAACCTATGACCTTCATTCATATATCAAAATGATCGTTAGGATAATACCTAAAATATTCTAATATACATGCATATCCAAAAAGTTAACAGTTTTCAAGATAAATAACCATTCAGGTATTCATTCACATCTGTGACCTTGACCTTTGAACCTATGACCTTCATTCATATATCAAAATGATCGTTAGGATAATACCTAAAATATTCTAATATACATGCATATCCAAAAAGTTAACAGTTTTCAAGATAAATAACCATTCAGGTATTCATTCACATCTGTGACCTTGACCTTTGAACCTATGACCTTCATTCATATATCAAAATGATCGTTAGGATAATACCTAAAATATTCTAATATACATGCCTATACAAAAAGTTAATAGTTTTCAAGATATATTGACAAATACATAATTTTTAGCAATTTCCCCACTCAGCACCTTACCATTTCCCCATTTTGAGCCCCATGGCTACCATTTGTGCAAATCTGAAACTAGATGACCTAAGGATGTTATATATGAAATAAATAAGGTATATGTCTTGTAGATTCAGAGGAGAAGATTTTTAAAGTTTTTCACTATTTCCCCCCTTATGGGGCCCCAAGGGGACATAACTCCTTCATTTGTGCAAATCTGAGAGGGCTTCACCAGGCATGATGGTTACCAAGTTTCATTAAATTTGGCCCAGTGGTTTTGGAGGAGAAGATTAAAATGTAAAAAGTTTACGCACGACGGACGACGGACGACGGACGACGGACGACGCACGACGCACGACGGACGAAGATGGATAGCAATAGCTCATCTGAGCTTTCAGCTCAGGTGAGCTAACAAGAGGGGCTTCCCTTTCCAGTTTTTTTCTTTACTTTCCTGTTTTCCTGTTACATATTTAACTTAACGTCACACGTATAACTGTATTTACTTTTTTTAAAGTTTTTACCTTTCTTTGGGCATGGACTGGTTTATTTGAGATTGATTATAAAACTTGTGTGTGATGGATAAACGATTAAAAATTTTTGGTGTCGTCGACTAAATATTATTACGTAAATGCTTAAAATATAAATTAAAAAAGGGAGCGAAGTATATTAAGTAGCCCAAAGTATATTAGGTTGCCCAAAGAATATGAGATTGTTTGATAGCTGTTACAAGCAGAAACTTTATGTAATTAAAAATAGAAACAAGTTAAATTCAATATTAAATATTGATTTTAATTACATCAGTAGGTGTTAAATAAAATATCAGGCAAACTTTGTAACTGTATAACATTGCATAAAAATAAATGTACCTGTAACACGGCTAATCAGTCTTCAAACCATTGACAAATAACGTAGTTTAAAGGTAAGTTTTATACATTTTCTTTGCTATGAATTAAGCGAAACTAGTTTTGATGTTTTATTAATCAAAACATAAACTCGGTCGCTGTAGTATTTTTAAACAATTTTAAGAAATTTTACAAAACAATTTTCTTGTTTAATAAGATCTTACATAAGTTTGACGACATTTCATTATCTAGGAATAGCACTGTATAATTGTTATCTTAAGAGGAAATTTAAAATAGGGACACAATAACGGACTATTTGCAATCCACTTTTAAAATTGTTGGATTTCATTAGAAAGTATTAAATGTCCCTACCGTTAAGGCATCATTCTAAGAATAGAACAAACCTTTAGAAAGACATCAAAATTCTAAATTGCAAGACAAAAACATTTTTGTAAAAATAGAAGTAAAATTTGACTGGCTTCCATATTCTTAATTGTAAATAAAACATAAACCTAAATTTAGAAGAAAACTGTTCGTGATATACGCTTTTGATGCCAAGTAATACCCTTACATAACGTTTCTTTAAGTTGTATAGTGTATAGGGCTTAAGTTTTAAAATTTTATTTCTCAGTATTATCATTTATACACATGTTGTATATTCAAATAAATGACCAACTAACAGACATTAAGTAATCAGTAAATAAAATATTCAATTATTTCTCATTTTAAAACGTTCCGGCAACAAAACATGTATATATTACTGACAAACAAACATATATGTCTACTGAAATAGATTTAAAAGAGGTTTTTGTCCTACAATTACTTTAAAATAGCCTTTTCTGATAACAGACGTGTATCGATAAAACATTTAACATACTATTCCATGCCCGAATCACAATCTAAAAACAAGATTTAAAATTTTTGAAACTTAAAACATTGGTTTAAATTTGTGTACTTCCATAAGGGAAGTGACTCAGGGCAATCTGGAAGGGTAAGCTCATGTTTAGCTTGTTCTAGCCACCACATGTGTAATTGAAATTGAGTGAAAGAAACATGGAACTATAGGACGTCAAATATATGCAGGGCAATCTTTGACACAGAGACACTTTACTTATCAACAACTGTGATTACGGCCATAAAATATTTTGGGAGCCCTGTTTAAACAATTTATTTGTAATCATCTTGCTTCGTTGTATAAAGTTTCCGTAGTGGGAACAATCTCTTCCATAATATATACCACTGTATCTTGTAAAATGCTGTTTTGATGAAGAATTTTATTAACAGATTCAAAGGAGAAACGAAGCACCAGAAGTATGAATAAAGCGGTTATTTTATCCGTCACTTGTTTGACCTTGATACTCGGAGCTACTTCTGTAAGTATTAATCATTATCAGTTCATTGAACAAAACAAGACTACCTTTTACGGAGTAAATTCGCCACAAGTAGTGTTCGGCACAAAATTTGTGGAATCCAAATATTTTTAATACGTTGAAATGAGAAAAAATAGAAGGGTCAAAATTTATTTTACCAAAATCCACCTGAAACATAACCTGAACGATCAACTAGAGCTTAGTTTCTTATTTTAATCGATTGGACAAATACAATTAGTTCTAGTATCACTGGACCTTAAATGTAAATATTACTGTAAACGTATTCAATTTCGCGTGTATTTATTCTCCAGGTATAGTAAATTTACACATAGTAGAGTATGATTGAGTTGAGTCAAGTATATTTCATTAATATCGTAACGCGAGATAAAGTCGAATGTGCATAATTTTTGCCTGTCTGTTGCGCTGATTGCATTATACAGCAAAGTTCTTTATCGTGCCAAGCCAACAGTGACGCGGGGCCTCGTTTATTTTAAGTTTCCGTCCGAAAGAATATTGACTTTCATTATGTAATGCAAAGTGCTTGGCAAAAGAACACATATTTTCCAATTTCAAGTGGTGGGTCAGGCCCGGTTGGGGTTCGAACCCACGACCTCCCATGTACTGAGCGAACACTCTACCAACTTAGCTACCGCAGACGTTTTGTAGAGTATGGTAAATGTTGCAGATCTACACACCGATCCAATCTTGAAAATAGGTAGTGACTTTTTTTCGCCATGTACTTGTTTTTTTTAAATAAATGCCACTGGGTCCTTAAAAAAAGATCGTTATTTGAGATCCCTCTCAGCACATTACCCTGATCACTGTGAAATAAAATTTTCTGCCACTTCTTTTTTATCTTGTTACGTCTCGAAATAAGTAAAACATCTTTGATTGGGTCGTAAAATCCTTAATCAATCAATCAATCTGAATTTTGGTTACAAACGTCGCATGTGTTCTTGAGGAGCCAGCGTACCTTTTTAGTGAAAGTTCACGTTCTTCACTGAATTTGTCAGTTTTCAAAGATTTTACTTTGAATTTTGGATTATAATTGTGGACATTGAGTGTTATTGTAGTATCAATAACAAAGCAAAACATACTGCCAATTGTTCCACTCTGAATCCCAAGACAAAAATTTTGAAAACGTGCAAATTGACTTTAACATTTTAATTCACACAATAGAAGTGACATTGTGCGTAATTTAAAATTGGTAGCAGCTTTTGCTTATCGCTATGTGTGAAATAGAATATAAAAAAATAACATAGTTTTTTTTAAATATATCAAGGATAATGTTGATACATACATATCAATAATATTATAGTGACACTACTAATTTTTGTCGATATATTTGCAAACAGGCAATTTATTGTAGTGAAAACAAGCTTTGCAATAACATATTATCTGTGAAACAAAATAATTATGAGCAGCAAATGCAGTCATATTGCTGCACAGAAAAAAGTCAGAAATAAAATAGGACTATTCATTGCCTTATATTATATTAATGAAGAGCAACCAATGAGTAGTTTCAATTGTTTCAAACTCCTAATGACAATCACAAAATAACAATAGAATGTGTTGTGGCAATAACGATGAAAGTCTTTCACATCATTCATCCCAAAAACCTTTAAAACTTTTATCAATTAATTTTAATGAAACTTCATTTCAAAATTTAATTTGATATATGTTTATTGATTGGTCAAATATAAATATCTAAATGGGGTTATAAGCCACGTAACTGTGAAGATGAAACACATAGAGACTATTGATAGAATATGGGTTTAAAGCAATTATTATATACATCGAACAAGTGCAATTACGCTGATAAAATTGTGATTAATTTTCAATGTAACTGTATGATTGTTCTTATAATCCTATAGCGCTTCTCTAGAGACTAAAGGAATGACATTATATTTTAAAGACTTTTGATTTTATGTTTTCAAAAACAAACATACTAATCCATATCCAAATCACAATCCAGAAGCAAAATAAAAACTTTGGAACTAACGAGTTAGTATATACACGTGAACTTCCACCAAGGAAGTGAGGCCGGGTGCTCCGGAAGGGTAAGCATTTCCTGTTAAGCTAGCTATTACCGCCACGTGTAACTGGGCAGAAATGGCCCTGTGGTTCTTTTTATATCACTTTTTTGTTTAAGGGTGGGTATTTGAACAGTTAAAACGACAGTAACAGCCCACATCTCTTCCCACCCTTGAATGGCTCCATTAGTACTTCTTTAGTATCATTTAATTCAATAAGTCACTAGGAAATATGTAGTTTGATTTTTGGGATCTCAGCAATTTAAAAGTTAGGACCCAGTTTCGACCGTCACTACACTACATCTTTATTGCTCCTAACGGTTTTTCTTAAGTATAATTTATTTAAATAAATGTATATTGATCATGTTAAACTTTTTAACTCTGAACCAGTAAATATATAGTTTAGGGGTATAAATCGCAACCATTTAAAAAGTACCCTGCCCCACCATCTTTCTTGAATGACCTGATTGGTTTTTTTCTTTAGTATAACTCAATTCAACTTTTCATATAGAACAAGAAAATATATAGTTTAGGGTTTCGGATTGCATCCGCTTGAAAATTCAGAGCCTCGTGAATCATGGATATATATGTTTTTAAGTACAAAATAAAGTACGAGTGACAAAATTGGTGATTATTCTTTTGAGACAACGACCGCTTTTTCATCCCCTGATCATCCCCTTGAGATGTTAGTACCTTATAACACAAGTTCTTTGGTATAGAAATAATCCCTGGAAATGTTTAATATATCGATTGATATATCTAACAGAAAATGTGATCAGCATAAAAAATAATTAAAGTGGAGAACAAAAAATGGAATAAAAGCAATAAGTCTTCCACAAAGTATAACAGGTGGAAGATTTAATGAAATAAAAGAACATATTTCTTTTATGCAGGCCATGAATGCAATGATTGTTGATTTGTTGTTATTTCTTAAACGCTGTTTTTTAAAATTCCTAAAAAATTATTTCTCAATTCTGGAAGATGGGAACTTTCCAACCATTCTACAGCAGTACGGTTTCTTAGTTTGTAGAAGTGAATGACAAGTGATTCTTTGGAACTGACATTAAACACGGATAACCAGTATCAAAGAAGGTGCGGGATGTTAAAGAACCCTCATTGCACATTGCACTCGACAAATCTATTTCTTTTGCCTCACTTCACGCTGGTTACATCTCGACATAAGTGGAATGTTCTTGACTGGAATTTAAAAATCCAGTCCAATCAATCAATCCAACATTGCAACAGTACAGAACATTAATTATTTGGTGGAAACATGTAGAATTTGTAAATATGCAATAACATCTTTCGTTTACAATTGTTTGAATTGAAAATGTAATGATATTAGAAATCACATACAATAAACCTAAATATTTCCTTGTTTTTAACATTGTACTTTCGGCTATATTTTTATGTAAGGTTAATTACTCAGGTCATTTTCATGTCCATAGGCAGACAAGTCTCGAAGCCTCTAGGCAACTTTTTAAAAGCTTAGTCTAGTCATTTCATGATATATACACCTTGTCTAATCGATGATACAAATCATGATATTTGGCAAAAGGCGAGGTAAAGCTCTTCCCTTCTGTTACCTAACAGAGAGTATATAAGGTTGTTGAAGGCTTCATTCGACACACACATTGTGACACATATCTACATACAGGCGCAGACAATAGCACCGAATAAAACACGAATACCATATACCAGCTTCTTTCCACTGGGGATTTTTCCACTGAGGTTCTTTCCACGCCAAAAAAACGAAGTGACACAAACGGTATCATGGATAGAAAACGGAGTGACAGTAACTGAGAAGATGACAGCTAATCAACAACAAGAAAAGTTTCATAGACACAGCGAGCAGATCAGTGTTGTTCACGATTTCAAGAAGGTATTAATTCTACTATATATTAACTTTATATTTCATTTAAACCCGGTTTAATTTTGCTGAACTAGACGGCCGTGTTTTTGGAATAGAATTTATCATTAGTTTCCAGACCAATGTTTTTCTAAAATCAAAATATTTGTTTTAGAGTTTAAAATGAGAAAATCGTTTCAAACTTTTTTTTTAAATCCTAGGAATGATAAAAGCAACGTTATGTTTATTAGGAATTTTGAAATTAAAGTAGCATGTAGTTCCCTCTTTTAATCATCCAATGATGTATTTATATAATGAACTATTACTTTTTTTAACACTCGACGGCATAGTTTAACATGCTACCGTGAAGCCTTATGATGAAAATGGGTGTTATTTACCGTCCATGTATATTTTAGAAACTCATCTTTACTGACTACTACGGTTGCTAAATTGGTAGAGTTGGTTGGTAAGAACCTAGGCCGTAGTCTGACCAAGATTTGAAAATAAGTAGTTAGTGTTCTCAGCACTCTGCATTAAGAAATGAAAAATACGGACTCCTTCTTTATCCAAAACAATACAGATCAATCAATGCCCTGCTTTGACAAAAATACCTACACGTATAAAGTCGATGAGGATGACATTTCGGTATAAGTAACATACTCTTGACTGGAACATAAACCCTCATTTGTTCGTTTGTTCATCAAACAATAGAACCTCTACACTGACTGCTCTTGAAGACTATACTTTTAGTCTTGTCTAATTTTAATAATCAAGGTAACGTTTTTATATCTGAAAGCAGACTCGATTTCTAAGAAATAAAGCTTGTTTATGAAGAATGAGTTTTAGAGAAAGATGCAATATCATAACAAATCTAAAATTTGATAATAGTGTAACAAATATTGGTATATTTCATATGTTTTACTTTGCCCAGTTTAATGGCTGAAGACATAACTAACCTGTGGATAATACGATATCAAAAATGATCATAATTGTCAAATTCAATAATTAGTAAGAGGATTGATGGAATTCATTTCAAAATTCAAAAAAATCTACCTTACACTCATAGCGGGTATAACCTTTTGAAACAAAAAACAAAAACAAAAACAAAACAAATCCATGTCCAAGTCACAATCGTAAAGTAAAAATTTTGAAGCTGGAAAATTAGGCTTAGCACGTGAACTTCCATCAGGGAAGTGAGGCTGAGTAATTCGGAAAAGTAGGGGTTTCAGTTTTGCCACAAGTGCAATCAAATTCAGAAGATTGGATGCAGAGACATCATACTTATAAACAATATTGCTATGACGGTTATAATTTTTTGTGGTCCTGAATACGCTGGGACCTGCAGTAGTCGATAGTTTTGTTTAGCTCGATCTTCAGAATATTTCATTCTGTTAGTTTTATTTTTCTCCTTTGATTTGCTCAGCTCAAATGCAGCACAGCGAAACAATTAATGTACACGTATGTCCTTTAAATTTATTTTTAATAAATATATGACAGTTCAATGTAATGTAAATTGTAGAATAAGACTTTCATCATGGTAAACAGCACATGCTACTCGGCCGACTTAATTAAAAGAGGACTACTTAGCCCAAAGCATATGGCAAATAATATATCCAAAGGGGTATGTTATATATTATCACATTATAAATCAAAAATTTTTATATTGACCCATATTTGTCCAAGGTGTGTTATAGCCAAGATATTTGACCAAAGATGCTTTCTTTTAGCCCCGTTATTTGGCAAAAGTGTGTCATATTAGCCGAGTTATTTGACCAAAGTGTGACATATTAGCCATGTCATTTGACTAAAGTGCGTTATACTAGCCCAGTATTTGGTCAAAGTATGAAATATTAACCATAGTTTTTTTACAACAATGTGTCATATTAGCGCAGTTACTTGACCACAGTACGCTTCGTTAGCCATGTGTTACCAAGTGTGCTTGATTAACTCTGCTATTTGACCAGTGTGAAATATTAGCCGTGTTTCTTGACCAATGTGTGTCATATTATCCTTGTCATTAGGTCAAAGTGTGTTTGATAAGCCATTTTATTTGACCAAAGTGTGTTATATAATCCCAATTATTTGATCAAAGTTTGTCATATTAGGCATGTTATTTGATCAATATGTGAAATATTAGCCCTGTAACTATAGTACTTACAGTGTGTTATATTAGCCCAATTATTTTGTCAAAGTGTGACATATTAGCCAAGATATTTGACCAAATTTTGGCACATTAGTACTCTCATTTGGTCAAAGTGTTTTATCAACCTACTTATTTGCCAAAAGTGCGTTATATTTGCCCTGTTACTTGACCAAAGTGTGTCATAATAGACCGGTTACTTGCCAATAGTGTGTCATATTTGCCCAGTTTCTAGGCCATAGTGTGTTATGTTGTCCTAAGTATTTGTTCAAAGTGTGTCATATTAGCTTTGTTACTAAGAAAAATGTGTTATACTAGCCCAATTATTTGTTTTTCATATAAGCCCAATTATTTTTTTTATAAGTTTATCATTTTAGCCCATAGCCTGTTATATTAAACCAGTTATTTGTCCAAATTTGTCATATAATATAAGTTATTTTTGGCTATATTTTATTTGGTTAGCTCTGTTATTTGTCCAAAAATGTGTCATATAACCCCCATTGTTCGTACAAGGTTTTTAAAATTGGCCCGAGGTCAAAGACTCTTCAAACGTTAAAACAGTTTTTTTATTCATAGGGAGCAAATAATGTTTTATACTTAAACCTACTATACATGTAAATTTAATGTCCCTGGTTAGCGGAACAATCAGTTACCTATTATTTTTTTCAGTTTCGGTTTACTCACTTGTTAATTAAAAAAACAAACATACCACACAAAGTTAAAATCACAATGTAAAACAGAACAAAGTAAATACTTGGATGAATTAAGCTAAACAAGGAAATAAGGTCGGGTACTCCGGAAAAAAAGTGTCTCCTGTTTTGTTAGCTATACCCGCCACGTGTGTTACTAAAGTTGAAAATGAAAGGATTATGAAACTTGGACGTCAAATATATGCATTAAAATTTTGGATGCAGATTCGAAATGATACCTATTTCGATACAGTATTTTGATATGGGCCATTTTTGAGAGGGCCAATTAGTCTGTGCTTGCAATAATCCGCAGTCATATATTGTAAGCAGCTTGCTTTGTTTTTAAAGTTCTGTTGTGGGATCAAGCTAAAACATGGTTTTAAATGTTAAACAAACTAAAGGTAGGCACTTAGATACTAAATATAAGATTGATAATTTGGATGCAAACACATGATATCATTTTCGATACAGATTTTGATGAGGACCATTTTTGAGAGGGTCTGAGAGTCTATGCTTGCAAAAATCCCGAGTCAAGAATGTATTTGTAAACAGCTTGCTTGTTGTTGAAAGTTTTCGTAGTAGAAACAAGCTACACCATAACGTATTAATTGTTAAACAAAACACAAAGGTAGGATAATCAGGTACATAAATATAAGATTGTATGATAAACTAAAAGAAATCAACTATTTTATACAAAGGCTACTATTCCAAGTGACCTTCCGATGAGACATTTGGTATTTAATGCGACATCTGAAACAGAAAGATATAGCCGTGGTATCAAGCGAGATGCAGGAGGAGGATGTCAAGGAAAAACCTTTACCAAGTTGAATCCCATGCATAATGGACGTAAGTGTAATAGATATACCTATAGATAAATTGATTTATTATCAAATGATTTTTATCCCAATTTACATATTGTGCAGTATTAATTTTACAGCGCTGGGTGACCGTTTCAATAGTCCTTTGACCTTATTTGTGAAAAAAAAAATTCTTAAGGGTTTGAAAAAATATCAACAGGACCAAATATGTAAACAAAATAGAGGTAAGATAATATTTTGTATGACTGAGTATACCTTAGATTTTTAGATTTAAATTAGCAGCACATTGAGACAGAAGTATATTTCTGACAAGCAAGAATATATATCATTTTATACCAGTGATAATTGTACAGCGCTTTTCTTTTTAGCGGTTGCAAAATATCCAAAGAACCAAAACATTTAAACAGCTTAAGCTAAGAAAATTGTAAGCGGGACTATTCTTTAGTTCTGAGAATTTTCAGATTATAATAGAAGCAAATTTTGAAAAAGTATTTTTCGACAATACAAAAACTGATATGGCATCCTCGGTGATTATAGTTAACAAGCATAGACATTGATCACGTGGTTTAAAATACATACTACTCCAGTGATAAAAAGACAAGAGTTTTATAAACGATGATCCTTTTAGTGTTGTTGTTAAGCGACAGTAGTTTGCATCGTGTTCATGATGTGCGTGTTTATGTATTTGTGCGTTTATCAGTTTTCAACTTCTGATGTTTCAATTAGTTACTTTAAATTTTACATCATACTTTTTTCAGTAATAATTTCAGAATCACATCCGAAAGAACAGCTAATTGAGTTCATAATGCATGAATATAGCACGTTCACTAGGTATCATATTCTTGTACCAAAACAAAATTAAACTTATTCGGTAAGTTGTATATTTTAAAAACAGTAATAAATCGGCATAGTCAAATAAATATCCAACAAAACCTGTCTGATCGAGGACATTTATCTAATGAGTAAGAAACGTATACAAAAGTTAACACTATACGGCCCTTTTTTATATTCAGCAGCGCTTAAACTTAATTGTAATACGAAAATTTAGTCCAAAGGTTTTGAAAAAAAATTAAAAAAGACCAATTCTCCAGTATTGGTTTCAAGCCAATATTTTACCAACCATGTTACGTAGTACATAGGAATCATATAATTTGAAGATGGTTCAGGGCGTCCCGGCCTATGCCTGTTCCAAAGTTAAGTTATTACTGATTAGGTAGTGTTTCTAGTAAACTGTTTATCATTGTTGAAAAACACAAGGTTTTAATTAAGAAAACATTTATTAACTATCCGATGAATCAAGGAATTCAATCTATTACGCCATTCACTGTTTGATTGGTCAGTATTCAAGCTGTCCGAGGTTTCAATCCTTATTTGGAAAAAAAGTTGTTTCATCAATCCGACATAATTGATTTAAATCAATTAATGCATCGATATTTTTTACGTTTCTGAATTACTAATAATATTTTTCATTTCATGATTGTAAATATAAAAATAACATTCTATTTGAATGTATTCAATCGGTATTAGCAATAAGAGTCAGGGGCAACGTCACAGTTTTATTCATGTAAAATATACGATTGCTGACTCACATCCATAATACCGAGTGAAAATCATTGCTAGTATGAGAGAAAAGTACAAAAAATATCGTTACAATATTTTAAGTTTCCGACAAACATTTGGGATTAATGGAACAACCTCTTCAAAATAAGGATAGAATGTCAACCAATTAAACAAATCATGGCGTAACAATGCATGACACCCCATGACATCATCGAATATTTAAACTAACGCAATTAGATTCCACCACCCACGACGAATTCATTGCAGTTTTAATTATAACAGGTTATGCTACTGTGTGTTTGTCTTATTTTTGCCCTGTTTGAATGTTTATATAACTTATAAGTATGGTGTCAATCACTGCTGTAGCCCAGTAGAGTACTCGCTTCGAAAGTGGGAGCTTTGGATTCGAATTTCGACCTGGTCTTACCCAAGAGTTAAAAGTGTAGTTACTGTGCATTACGAAGATGAACGTTACGGTTTGATCAGATGGGAACTTAAAATAAACGAGGTCCCGTGGCATTGTAGGCTTTGTTTGATAAAAAGAACCTTGTTGTATAATACCATCACCGCAAACCACAGGAAAATTTCATATCTTATACGGTTATAGCTGACAACTTCTTGATATAAGTGAAGTAATCTTGACTTGGCTGTGACGTTAACGCCATTATTATTCAAATCTCAACTCCAAGTATGTTGTTGCCTGTTGTATTTTTCTTCAGTTTAATATTTATGTTCCCTTATACTTGCATATGTGTGAAATACTAGGTGTATTTTTCTGGAGTTTCAAACTTATGTTTTCTAATAATTATATTATATTTCTGTTTCAGAAAAAACAACAACTGAACGTCTGAAGTGAAATGAGAAACAAAGAGATGAGATGATTTGTATATCATAATTGATAGCAATGTAACATGATACACGATTTATATGTATATTTAATAAAATTAAAAAATATACAGTAGTTTACTTATGTAAAATAAAAGAAAATGTTTTTAAAAATTGAGTTCAGTAGACAAGTCCTAAAAAGATTTACCAAAACTTTGGTTTGTTTGGCGAATTTCATCTGACTAGTCATGATGAGGTACTGAATAAGGCAGCCATGATGAGGTATATTTCACCTAGTACCTTGCATCAGAAGTTACCACACGTTGTTTCCTGAACATCAACATTAACGGACTATGTCCTAAACAAAAGATAATTTATAAAAGAATACACATAACGCCATTGCAGGTCATATGCGATATAAATCAGTCAATAAATAGTATTAATCATACAATTATATGGACTTTTAGTGGTTTTATATGGTGTGATATTCATCGTAAAAAACATTTTGAGGCGAATATCACAGCATATATAACAAAAAAATTGTTCATAATTGTTTTATTATTTAATTTAATTTAGCCACTGTAGCTTTTTGGTTGGCAATGTTTTCTCAAACCTGTGACCAGACAATGTAGCTTTTTTTACCGGTATTAGATTTCTATGACCCGAACTGGATGGGACAGATAACACAAAAATACCCCGCATTAATTAAATGGCATTCCGGATGACAAACAATGAATTGATGATGCAATAACGTCAACGTTCTATGAAAAAACAGGCATCCCTGATGATACACAATCACTTACACACACTTAATTGATGAAGTTATAATCAGTTTACGTGAGAACGTCAACAAAATCGATGACGTACAACGAATTTAATATTTACCGGATTTATCAGAAATCCGTGGTACAGCATATGAGTTCCAATAGTCACTTGTTACCATTTTAGCAAACCATTATGATAAAAAATTATAATTCTTTATTACTTATATAATAAGCTGTTTAATTGGACAAATTAAAGTTTTATTAAAATGATACTGTTTAGGAATTCGGAATATTTGTAGCGTTAGGCTAGCAATAATTTTAAGAAATCTGAATTGTTTTCTTTCACTCATCTATCTTTGTATTGCATACGTGACAGGCGTAACTACCTTGACATGTTATGCTTATCCTTCTAGATTTATCTGTCTCACTTCCCTCGTGGAACTTCATGTGTTTAACCTAATTTGTCAGTTTAACCGTTTTTACAGGCAAACCTGTCTATAAAGGTCACGTCAGAGAACCTATAAAGTTTTTTTATGGGCAGGTGGTCGTTATAGACAGGTTCAAATTATATTAATAAAGAACAATTGGGATTCAATTCTACTGACCTTTATAAGCAGGAGGCCCTTATGTAGAGTTGGACTGTACTTTGCTTCTAGATTATGATTCCGAAATTGATTAATATGTTGTTTTTTATTCCTATATAAAACATGTACGAGCTTTACTAAACTGAAAATGCCTAGTCAAAACAACCATATCATTGTGTGTCGAAATCACAATCCGAAAAGCAAAGTAAAAACTTTGAAAACCGGCATAAAGATGAGCTTGAATTAGGAGTGTGAGACTGGGTTCCACGGAAGGGTAAGCAATTTCTGTCTTGCAACCTAGACCCGTCACATTTAATTAAAAAAGAAAGGAATAGGGATGATTGAACGTGGTGTTGACAATGAAAATGTGATATATTTGCTTGGAAATAAATTGTTGATTCAAGGATATTGCCAGTGAAGGCTTATCAATGCCCTCAAAAGTAGTTTATGGTCGTCAATAACCCTGGATGTATTTGACGTCCAATAGGTCCAGGTTCCTTTCATTCTCAATTTATTACGTTGTAGTTAGTTAAACAGAAAATGCTTAGCCCTCCGATGGTTCCGTGTTTATTCATATATGTCAGCTTTAGAATTGTAGTTCGAACTGAATTCGCGTTTTTTCGATTAAGCGAAGTAGGTGGTTGGTTGTTATCTTTAAGGAGGTACTAGATCGTGTAAACGTCAGTAAACCTTAGCATAGGCCAATGCAAAATTATTTTGGAGACTGCCGTTAATTGTCATTTACTAAAAAAACGTTATGATAAAGTCAGGACAGATCCTAAGTTAAACAATTAAGGGCTCACAGATATCAAATGGGTGGTACGGATTTCACGGCCCCTTGTGCATGAGTAGGGTACTTATAAAGGAAAAAAGGTACAGAAGCAAGACCAAAAAACAACAAAAAATCTAAAACAAACATACAAATCCATTTTTAAACCAAAATTTCAAAGCAAAGTTATAACCGGCGTCGGTAAAATAATTTCAACACGAAATATCAGCAGAACCAAGAACCTTCCTCATACAATACTCTATGCCTGGTCTGCTTTTCAGTTAGTATCTCTTCATTGTGATCCATTTATACCTTGATCTAATCATCTATCGTTGAAATCACCAATTAAAACTTGTGATCGACTTGTTTGTCGACTTCTTACCTGTTTAGGCAAATACCCAATATGTAACATGTAAAGGAAGAATGCAGAGCCGAAACCAGAACTTGAACCTGAACCTCCCTGATATTAGCGGATTCTCTGTCGTCTGAGCTACCTACCGGCTCCAACATATATGTCACAATGTTATAATAATCTGGAACAAGGTCTTATTTCAGTCACTTGCATATTTATATAACAATTATATAAATAATAATCTGCTTTAAGACTATGATGCCATATACGACCGGATATGACCCAAAATTTAGAAGCTGTTAGTGACTGTTCTTTTGCCAAACATTACAATTTGAAAGTCGAGGTTCTTCCGGATTGAACCTTAAAATAAACACGATAGCGCGTCAAGTTAGGCTTTGCACGATAAAGAATTCCGCTGTATAATGCCATCAGCACAGACACAATTTCTACACCTTCGTCTATATAAGTGAAATATTCTTGACTGACGTAAAATTTCGTTGATTTTAAAAACTTAAGTTGGGTTTCGCACCTCTCTTAAGATTCTGCTACATAGCGATACGTTAACTAATCGATGATGGATGAAATATCTCTAATAAATGAAAACAACTTTTCTTGTCTAGTTTACTTCTTTTCAGATTAATTTGCACATTGAGTTCTTGACTGAGATCGATGTAACAAAGTACATGGTTACTTTAATATCCAATGTCCTCCAAATGTTGCCTAAATTCACATGTTCTAGAATCGAGTGTGATTATTTTTTATGAAATGCAAGACTCCAATAAAAATGTTTAAATAAAGTGAAATCCTAATAACAATAACCACAATTTTTCAGTTGAAATATAGCATTATAGAGGGATTTGACTGTTAATCGAAGGAGATTTGTAAAGGAAAAAAGAAATAGATTTGTGGACTTCAAAATAATATGACGATAAAGTTGCAAAATGGGCATTTTAAATTAGTATAATAGAACAAAATGGTGATGCATAATAATGAAATATATTTTGATGTAAGATTTGTTTGAGCAACAAAATCGTTTGCAAAATATTTTAATAACACTTCTTAGATACCATTTGTATCCAAAAAAAAGAATATTATTGTAAGAAAACAGCATAGTTTGCCCAAAGCAATGTTATAACAAATACTTACCTTTTATGAAGACATATGTATATAATATGTGTAGTGTTATACACGGGGTAGTTTGATATCCCATTCATCTTACACTAAATGATGCAATTGATATAAATATTGAATCTTAACTTTATCTTCTTGTTAACGTTTGTTGTATCACATTCCTGTTTACATCAGCTGCTCAGCTATCTTTTTCTACTAAAATTTCGTGTTTTAATTTCAATTTATATTTGTTATACATTTTACGTAATGTTTAGTAGAAGACATTATGCAAAAGCATTTATCAATCATATATCAACTACTTGATAAAATTTTTATTTCATAGTTTCCGTCAAAACATTACTGAGCAATCGTAATTGAAAACGGCTGTCTAGTGCTGTAAAATTTAATAGATGTTTTTTGTTGTTGTTTTTTTAAATAGGAACATGTCGTCTTTATTTACCGGTCCTTGTTTACAGCCCTTGTGACAAACACAAGAAGACAAGTCAACTATAAGGATCCTTAAAACCTCCTTAAAACCTCATTAAAAGGCTATAAGGATTCCTTAAAGGACTTTAAAAGAGAAGTTTGGTCATGTGAAAATAACATACCTGTTTTTGCACAAAGCCAAGTCGCAAAGCACAAATCTATGAAACATAAGTCTCTTAGTTCAAACGTGAACTGTCATCGGGAAATAATGAAAAAGGCTTCTCCGGAACGGTATGTAATTATTTCTCAAAGATTTTACCGTTTCAATATTGCATATAGATGAGAGTATTCTCTGAAGCTGTGTAAAAATCAAATACATACTTAGCCTTGTCCAAACAACAATCCAAAACTAAATTAAATTTTTGAAGCTGACAAATTAGGATAAGACCAGGCATACATCTCTTCTGGGAATGTGAATATGTGCAAAATTTTTTAGAAGAACTAGATACCTTGTTTTTACAAAACAGCATACTATTAGATTTTACAAAACTTCATTTTATATTAGGAGACTTTAGTTTAAATAACAGAAAATTAAAAATTTGATTATAGTCCATATAAAATATTATATTTATCAAACTAGATGTCTTGGCAAATCCCTGTCAATAGATTCATTTAAGTATGTTTTGGCTGATGTGTACAATATTGAAAAAAATATCGCTACAAGCAGAAATAATCTAGAAAAATTTATGAAAGAATGGCAACAATTCCACAATATTGTAATAAAATAAATTTATATATATTTATTATATCTGGACATCGATGTTACATTGTACTGAATGACTTTAAAACTATTCAACCACCAATTGTGCGCGACCTGATGGCAGATTTTTATATACACGGACAAGTTTAAACCATGTATATACAGGTAATCGGGGAATACCAGCGTAAGAATGTGTGTAATCACGCCGCCTCATTTGTATATTTTTGCCATCAGTTCGTAAACGACTTATACCATTCATTTATTTGTTTGATTGGTTTTAAAAGTGTGTTTGTTTGTATATAATGGTCGTTCGCAGTCTGATGGCAGATGTTTCATATACACAACGAGTTTAAATCACTTATACAGGTAATCAGGGAGTATCGTCGCAAGTGGTGTATGTAATCACGCCACCTCACTCCTTATTCGTCACATATGTGGATTTACTGTATATTCTTGCAATCAGTTCGTAAACGACTTATACCTTATATTTATTTGATATTGTGAATCGTACACGCTGTTTTGGCAGAGCAATGACATATGAATGAGTGTTAAATATGCAAATAGATTAAATATTTCACCCAATTAGATTTTACTTTACACTGAATATTTTCCGTCTTTATAGTACGATATACACATATACGAAGTGTAGCCATAAGTGATTGCTTACAATATCACAAATTTTAAAGACAATTTCTAAATATAATTACACTGTCATAATTCCGTGTACGAACTACAATGTAAATATTATGCATACGGACATACATGCATGTATATATGTATATGTATGTGTGTATGTGTGTGTATGCATGTGTGTATGTATATGTGTATATGTATATGTATATATGTATGTATGTGTGTGTATGTATATGTATGTATGTGTGTATATGTGTATGAATATATGTATATATATATGAATATATATATATATATATATATATGTATGTATGTATATATATATGTATGTATATATGTGTGTATGTGTATGTATATGTGTATATGTATGTATATATATGAGTAAAAATGTATATGTATGCTTATGTGTGTATGCGTATGTATATGTGTGTATACAGATACGAAGGTGAGGAGCACTTGGATTATGACTGCTGTTGCCTATTATAATTTATATACGTACCGGGTATTTGATATAACTGCATGCAATAGCAGTCATAATGGCGCTCTTTAACTATTTTTGTTTACTGAACCCGTAATAACAAATGGGCGACGTTTTTCAAACTTTAAGTAAAACATGTTAAGTGTGGATAAAGTCTGATGTAAATGTCTCTCTCTACTATTTTCTCTTTTTTCTATTACTCTCTTTTTCTCTTCTTACTTTTTTCTTTCTTAATATATTTAAATAACTGACATAAATACATTAAAAACAATATTAAGGGAAAACATGATTTGTCTCAAAATTAAAGGTACTTCTTTTTATTATACTAAGTATAAGTACAGATGTTACAAAGATATTTGTGATTATGGATAATCAAACATACATTCAAATAGTTACTTATAACTGTCGAGGACTTCGAGATATTACAAAAAGATTAGATGTATTTGATTATTTAAAAGCTAAAAATTGTAATATTTACTGTTTACAGGATGTGCATTTTACTCCAGATAACGAAAAAGAACTAAAAGGTCAATGGGACGGAAAGGTTATTTTTTCATCTTACAGTTCAAATTCAAGGGGTGTTTGTTTTCTTTTTAATAATAATTTCGAATTTTCAATTCTAAACGAAATTAAAGATGAAGATGGTAATCTTATACTAATTGACATTAAGATAGACAAAGATACTTTCACAATAATAAATATTTACGGACCAAATGAAGACAACCCAGTATTTTACAACAAAATAGATAACTTTTTGAATAGTTCAAACAGTAAAGTAAAAATTATTTGCGGGGATTTCAACTTGGTGCAAGATTTTGATTTAGATACAAGTGGATATAAAAAGTTAAACAATCCGAAAGCCAGAGATAAAGTTTTACAAATTAAAGAAACACATGATTTAATAGACCCTTTTCGTACTCTCAACCCACAGTTAAAACGTTACACCTGGCGCAGAAAAAATCCAGTTAAACAATCACGGCTAGATTTCTTTTTACTTAGCGAGAGCTTTCTACCGCAAGTTCATAGTATTCTCATAGAACCTGGGTATAGATCGGACCATTCTATGCTTATTTTGAAATTTAAATTAAATGACTTTATCAAAGGCAGGGGACTATGGAAATTTAACTCTAGCTTATTAAATGACCCAGAGTATGTAAAACAAATTAAAAAATGTATACTTAAAGTAAAACAACAATACGCGCTCCCTGTATATAATGTAGAAAATATTGATGAAATTAAAAATGAAGAATTAATGTTTAGAATAACCGATCAACTTTTCTTAGAAACTCTTCTAATGGAAATAAGGGGTGAATCAATTTCATATGCGTCATATGCCAATAAACAAAGACTGGGGAAAGAAAAAGAACTATTTGAAAATATTAATACTTTAGAATCAAAATCCTCTTTAACAGATGACGAAATTGCAAGTTTAGAATTAAATAAAAACGAACTTGAATTAATAAGAAAAACAAAATTAAAAGGCAACATGGTAAGGTCAAGAATTCAATTTATTGAAGAAGGAGAAAAACCATCAAAGTACTTTTGTAACTTGGAAAATAAAAATTTCACGTCAAAAACTATAAATAAAATCATTACTGATGACAATAAAGAAATAACAGAACAGTTCAAGATTTTGAATGAAATTAAACAATTTTATGAGAGATTATATACTGAAGTCCCAATCGAAGAACACAACTTAAAAGAATTATTTCATAATATTAACATTAATAAATTGGATTTTAATGAACAAAATAGTATTGAAGGTGAAATACAACATCATGAAGTTCTAAAGGTTTTGAAAAAAATGAAAAATAACAAAAGCCCAGGTTCAGACGGTTATACTGCGGAATTTTTTAATTTTTTTTGGAAGGACATCGGAAATTTTTTGTCAGATCTGTAAATGAAGCCTATCATTCTGGGGAATTGTCTGTTACTCAAAAATTTGGAATTATTACTTGTCTTCCTAAGGGCGATAAATCAAGAGAATTTTTACAAAACTGGCGCCCTATCTCTTTATTAAATGTTACGTACAAATTAGCCTCTGGATGTATAGCCGAACGATTCAAAACAGTTTTAGATA
The DNA here is from genome assembly GCA_021292105.1 of Anadara kagoshimensis. Lineage (NCBI taxonomy): Eukaryota > Metazoa > Mollusca > Bivalvia > Arcoida > Arcidae > Anadara > Anadara kagoshimensis. The sequence continues at coordinate 7,039,200 of CM037868.1, read as the reverse complement.
AGCTTATATCAGATGACCAAACCGGGTTTCTAAAAGGAAGATATATAGGGGAAAATATTAGACTCATTTATGATATTATGGAACATACTGAACAAAAACACATACCAGGCATGCTATTTTTAATTGACTTTCAAAAAGCTTACGATACTGTGTCATGGAAATTTTTACATGGTGTTTTAGATTTTTTTAATTTTGGCCCATCAATTAAACAGTGGATTAAAGTCTTTTATACGAACATCAAATCATCTATAGTACAGAATAACTTTTTATCAGCTCCATTTAAAATCAACAGAGGAGTGAGACAGGGTGACCCCATCTCTAGCTACTTATTTTTATTATGTGCTGAAATACTAGGAATTTTAATAAGAGAAAATATAGAAATAAAAGGAATAAAAATAAATGACGTTGAACATAAAATATCACAGTTTGCTGATGATACTACTTTTATCCTTGACGGCTCGAAAAAATCTTATGACGAAGCAATAAAAACTCTCGATATTTTTGCTAGTATTTCCGGTCTTTCTATAAATATTTCTAAATGTAAAACTATTTGGATCGGATGCAGAAAATATTGTGGCGAAACCTTTAACCATAGATTGAAAAATACCATTGACGATAAATTTACATTATTGGGAATACATTTTAGTGTAGTTTTAGATGATATTGTTAAAATTAATTACAACAAAAAAATAAGTGAAATCAAAAATATTCTTAAAGCATGGAAAATGAGATCATTAACACTCATTGGAAAAATTACAGTTATAAAGAGTTTGATTATATCTAAACTCAATTATCTTTTTATCACTTTACCCAACCCAACGGAAAAATTTATTGTAGAGTTAAAAGCAATGATATTTAATTTTTTGTGGGGTGGAAAATGTGATAGAATAGCCAGAGACACTTTAATACGAAGTTATTGGAATGGTGGTTTAAAAATGATAGATCTTGACGCCTTTATAAATGCTTTAAAATTAACGTGGATAAGACGAATCTTAAAACAAAACTCGAAATTCATAAATATAATGAAATGTTATTATGATATTCATAAAATTGCTTTTGGGGGATCTGACTATTACAAAGACAGCCACAGATATAAAAACCGATTTTGGGCAGATGTATTTTATGGTTTAAATGAATTAAATAAAAAACAAAAACCAAAAATATGGTCAGATATTTTCACAAGCTGTATTTGGAATAATCCGTTTTTTAAAATAGGAAATAAGTCATATCAATTTGATAGGTGGATTGTAAAAAAAGTATTTTTTGTTTCAGACTTACTAAAAACAGATGGAATATTCTATACATATGAGGAATTTATAAGAGTATATGATGTAAAAACCAACTTTCTAGAATATAACAGTGTTTTAGAATCTATTAAAGATGCTTTATCAAAGTTAAAAATACTTAAATCATTCGATTTCCAACCGGCAGCCCCATTTATACCATTTCAGATAAAGACAATTTTAAAATCACAAAAAGGAGCAAAAGATATGTATTTATCCTTAATTGACAATAGAAATACGATAAGTGAAAGCAAATGGTCGAATACATTCAACTTAAAATTAAAAGAAATAAGAAAGATTTATTACCTCCCTTTTTACATAACACGCAATACATCTCTCCAGTGGTTTCAATATAGAATTAACAAAAAAATATTGGGAGTTAATTCATTTTTGAAAAAAATCGGTATACAAACGAATGATAAATGCTCTTTTTGTAAAAGAGAACCCGAAACTATTTTTCATCTTTTTTGTGAGTGTGGATTAGTAGTCGATCTATGGAATTGTCTTGAAGATTTCGTCAATATCAATATAAGTGAACCTTTCGAAATGGACCCTAAAGTTGCTTTATTTGGAATTCCAAAGATTATTCAAAAATACAAACCTTTAGATTTCATAATATTAATAACTAGATTTTACATTTACCAGGCAAAATTGAATAACAAGACACTCAATTTTTGTAGTCTTAAAGCTTATATAAGATACAATTTGCTTTTAGAAAAAGACATAATGTTAAAAAGTCAAAAACATGAACTTTTTAGGAAATACTGGCTGCAATTTACAGAAAAATTTTCTTCATAATCTTTAACTCCCTGTCTTATACTTAGTAATGTTTTAATTAGTATATGTATATACACAACTTTTCATGTAGTATTTAAGTAATTGTAATTATGTAATTAAAGTACATGTAATTAGTTACTAGATAAAGTTTGGTGATTGTAATTGTATATGAATGTATTTATGTCACAAAATAAAAACATTATAAAAAAAAAAAAAATTGTGATATTTACGTAAATACTCTCTCTCTCCCCTCTCTCTCTCTCTCTCTCTCTCTCTCTCTCTCTCTCTCTCTCTCTCTGTTAATATTGTTCTATGGATTTATATGTTTGAGTGACTTACAGGTCCTTTGGGCCGGGTGCTACTTTATGTTATTGATTATACTTTACTATTGTATTTGATGCACATGTCACTATAATAAATTACTTACTTACTTACTCTCTCTCTCTCTCTCTCTCTCTCTCTCTCTCTCTCTCTCTCAAAAACACATTCATTATGTAAGTTTATATTGTATTATATATGTATAGATGTTAGAGTATTGTTAAAATATGATGAATGTGAATAAAAAAAATAAATATTAAAAAAAAAAAAAAAAGACCAGGCATTTGAAGCTGAATGCTTCGGAAGGTTAAGAACCGCATGTATAGCTAAATACACTTGCCAGGTGTGTGGAAACGAAAGGAACATTGAATTATGCTAGACTGGAATATCATTAAAAAACTGTTATCCAGAGAATGACCACAAACCCTATAATTACAAATTACCATAGCATAATCAATGTGTCTCTGTTTATCATAACCTTGTGGCATAGCTTGACAATATTACAGAATATCACATAGGATAATATCATAATGAAAAATTGTTATTGTTGCTATATATTAAATATTATACAAATATTGACTTGTTAGTAGTTTGTATGATGTGATATTGACCAGTACACGTATTGACGGAGGCGAATCCAAATCATATACAAACACTTAAAAGTTCATAACTGTTAAATTATATAATTTTGCCAATATGGCACTTGACAGTGATTTCTCTTATCTGTGACCAAGGAATCTATCTTTTTCACGGCTGCTAGATTTATCTGTCTCGCAGTGGTTAAGGCATATCACGCAAACCATATTCCACATTGATTGGATTCATCTGACCTTTAAGTCCGATTATATGACAAAAATAACACGCATTCCGGATAAGACACAATAACTTTCGCAAACTTAATGGATGACATAATAATCATTTTACGCGAGAACGTAAAAAAACTCAATGACGTGATTTTGAAGCGACAAGTCGAAGGAGTACTTCCAAATTTAAATATAGAGTTTGATCTACAGCAGATTTTTTTCGGAAATCCGTGGTATATCATGTGAGATCAAATTGTCACGTGTAACAATTCGAGCCACTCGTAAAGATTGAATTAATTAATTATATAATAACACGCTTTACTTTGTTGGATTCATGAGAAAATGATGTTTAAAATTTTTATTACTAGGGCTCTGTAATCTATATTGAAATTCACTGTCATTTTTTTAATAAACTTTCAGTGGTTTAAAACCCTTTATTAATGATTGGTGATTCTCTTTAGAAAATAAAGATGAAATTATCTAAGGGTTGAACAGAGACTAAGGAATATTATTTATTGATTTATATAATTGTTTCATTCATTGTTTTGTTTCAGGTAGATCCATACTTTACAAATGACCTTAAAACATATATTAGGGTTTTGATATGTTTCTCTTGGATGTTGACTAAACAATATGTTAAGAATTCAGGATATATTTTCATTTTGCTCAAGAAACCATGAAGTGTCACTATTTTTCTAAATGATCACACTATATATACACATTAGTGCCAAAAAATTAACTTAAGTATTTTTCCTTGCACTTCATGCAAAAACGGACCCGAGATCGTTCTGAAATGCTTATTGCTATCATACTCTTAAAGCATGTACAGTCCAACCTGTCTTAAAGGCCACCTCTATATAAGGGCCACCTGCTTATAAAGGCCAGTAAAATTGTATCCCAATTGTTCTTTATTCATATAATTTGAACCTGTATATAAAGGCCACCTGCCCATAAAGGCCACTTTTACTGGTTCCCTTGGGTGGCCTTTATAGACAGGTTTGACTGTAATTGTATATTTAATTGTGATAAAAAGATGCAAGATCTTGTTCAAGATGTTATAATATTGTGACATATATGTCGGAACGGATAGCTCAGACGATAGAGTATCCCGCTAATATTTGAGATGTCAAGGTTTAAGTTCTGTTCGGGGCTCTTCATTTTCCCTTTACCAGTTACACATTGGGTCTCCGCCTAACCAAGTAAGATGTCGACAAACAAGTTGAACACGAGTTTGAATAAAAGGTCAGGTAATTCAGTCTTTACAGAATTTCTAGAACTTGAACGAGTAAGGTCCCGGGTTCTGGAGCACACGGTTTCACTTGCATGGTGAAAGTTAAAGTGTTTAAGTTATAACTTTGCTTTGAGATTATGGTTTAGACATGGATTGGTATGACTGCTAAGGATTTTTGGTTTTTTTTCCGTCTGGCTTCTGTAACTTTTTCAACTTACCTTACGGAGGCCCGTGTTGCTCGTCCTATTCATTTGATATATATATATATATATATATATATATATATATATATATGTGTGTGTGTGTGTGTGTGTGTGTGTGTGTGTGTGTGTGTGTGTGCCTTTAATTGTTTAAATTTGGATCTGTCCTGATATTACCATTACGTTCATTTAAAGAAGTGACAATTTACTGCATTTTCCAAAATAGTTTTCCATTGACCTATGTTGATGTTTACTGACGTTGACACAATCTAGTACCTTAAAAATAACGACCAATCAACAACTCTGCTAAATAAAATACACATTTGCCAATCAAGTTCAAACCACAATCCCAAAGCTAGGTTAAACACGAAACCATCTAGAGGCTACGCATTTCCTGTTTAGCTAACTACAACGGCCATGTGCCTAATAAATTGTTAATGAAAGGACTCTGAAACTATCAATGTCAAATATATCCGGGGTTATCAACAATATTGTGATGACGGCCATGTTACTTTTTGAGGGTCTTGGTAAGCCTAGGCGTGCAATATTCTTGAGTCAAAAATGTAAGCAAATACATCACATTATTATTGTCAACACCACATTGTACGTCCCATAATCGATATTCCTTTCATCATCAATTTCCATATCTAGGTTGCAAGTTTTAAAAGTTTTGACTTTGCTTCTCATATTGTGATTTCAATGTACAATGATACGTTTGTTTTTATTATGCATTTTCAATTAAATAAAGCAAGTAAATTTTCATTAAGAAATAAAAAAACAACATATTAATTAATGTCGAAATCATAATCTAGAAGCAAAGTCAAAACTTTGAAACTGACAAGTTAGATTAAAACGTGAAGTTCAAACAGGAGAGTGAGACCCAGAATCTAGAAGGCATGTCAAATTAGCTACGCCTGTTACGTATGCAAAACCACGACGTTTGATATCGATGTGTAAGAGAAAACTATTCAGGTATCTAAACATTTTTGGTAGCCTAGCAGTATCATTTTAGGATTCAAATATTTCACGATTAAAAAAAGTAATATTTGCCCATTAATAAAGTAAATATTACGAATATTTTTGCCTGATTTAGGTCACATACAACCTGCAATGCATTTATGTGTCTTCTTCATTACCTTTTCTTTTGCAAAAAGTCTCTTAATGTTAATGTCTAGGAAACCACTGATGCAAGGCAATAGGTGCAATATTCAGTACCTCATCATGACTGATCAGATCAACGTATCAATCAAACGAAGCACTTTTAAAGTTTGTGTAACTATTTTAAGGACATGGTCTGCTAAACCCATTTTCTCAGAGCACTTTCTTTTATTTTTAAATAAGTAAACTATTGTATATTTTTTTAATTTGATTTTAATATACATAAAACATCGTGTACTATGTTACATTCCATATCAATTCAGATTTAAAACTCATCTCTATGTTTCTAATATCATTTCAGACGTTCCGTTGTTTTTGTGCTGAAAAAGAAATTCAAACAAATTAAATATAAGAAAATTAAACTAAAGCAAAATACCACAAGCCATACCATACTGAGAATTTAAAAATAGTATTTAACGTCCCAGCCCATGCAAAAATATTTCACTTATATTGAGACGTTGCCAACTATATACGAAGAAACGACATTTCGTCTGCGCGTGGCGCTGATGTCATTATACAACAGGGTTCTTTATCATGCCAAGCCTACAGAGCAACTGGACCTGGTTTTTAAAGTTTCCTTCCAATCAAACCGTAACGGTCATTTCGTAATGCCGAGCTCATGGCAAAATAATAATCATTACACACTTTCGAGTCTTCGGTCAGATCCTATCGGGATTCAAACTCAAACCTACCACTTACGAAGCGAGTACTCTACCAACTGACCTACCGCAGTGATTAATATAGTACTTAAAAATTATATAAACATTCGATCACGACAAAAATAAGATACATAGACCGAAGAATCAACTGTTATATTACAATTGAAATTGACCCTCAAAAAAGGCATTTATTTGTTCATGAATACGGCGTGGGTCATTACCACTGATAACGCAACTTTAACTATCAGATAGACAATGAAATGTTATGTATTGTTACGCCATGCGTAGTTTGAATAGTCGTCATGCTATCCTTATTTGGAAAAGGGTTGTTCAATCAAGTCCATATGTTTGTCGGAAACTTGAATAAATATAAATCATTGTAGCGATGTTTCTGGCATGCTAACAATAATTTTTATGATTGTAAACATAAGGAATGTCATGTATTCATTCGGTCATTTGAATGAGAGTCAGGAATAGCATATTGACCATGAACTTATTCGGAGTTCATTCAATGTGCTATTCCAGACACTCATTTCTTCAGAACATACCATGACGTTTAAAATGATATGACATTATCGATGGAAAATCGCTCACGACGTTCTAACGTCTGCATCCGATGAGTTCCGATAGAGGGACTGATGTTTTATCCTTCCAGACTATCTTTTTCAAATAGTTTTTCTTTCTTTCTATCTTTCTTATTACCATGGTTATCTTTCGGTATAATAAACAATTTATTGCCTTCGTTTGAGGGAGATATGAACATTTGTTCACTTTTAACAAGTCACATTTTCCCCGTGCTTCGCCCACGGGATATATGACTTGTTGAGGATAAAGAATTGTTCATATCTTCATCACGCAAAGACAATAAATGTAAACTGTTCTACAACAATACGATAAACAGTTTGACTGGAGACACTAACCTAATTACCAATAACTCAAATTCAGAACAGGCAATGGTTCCTGGACGGAGGCCCTGTACGATCTCAAAGTATATAGGTGATTCAAATGTACTAACTTAACTTAGGAACAGGCAATAGGCCAGGACAGAATCCCTGTTATATCTCAAAATATATTATAGGTGACTCAAATATACTAACTTAACATAGGAACAGACAATAGGCCTGGACAGAAGACCTATACTATCTTATAATGTATGTAATTCCAATGTACATGGTTGGATGAAATATTGGTTTACACCATACTATTTTTGGAAAATAGATTGTGATCTTTTCGATATTTTTTCAAACTTTTCGAACAAAATGTTGGTTTTACAATGATGTGTAAGCACTACTGATGAGGATTTTAATACCAAAATGGTCGTCTAATGTTTGTAAAATTACCTTTGGTATACTTACTCATTAGATATATGTCTCCAATCAAACCAGTTTTGTTCGATATTCATTTAAAATATTCCTCTCCTTTGCCGATTGTATTACTGTTTTTAAAATATACAACTTACCGAATAAGTTTAATTTGATTTTGGTACAATAATATGATACTTAGTAAACGTGCTATATTCATGCATTTTGAACACAGTTAACTCTCCTTCCGGATGTGATTCTGAAAAAATTAAAAATTTGGTCTTTTACATTTAAAGTAAATCATCAAAAGTTGGAAACTGAAAAACACACCCATACCCAAACAAGAACACCATGAACACGATACAAACCACTGACGAATAAGAGTACCACTAATATGATGTTCGTTTATAAGACTCTTGCCTTTTTAACACTGGGGTAGTATGTAATTTAATTACACACGTGACGGGTGTAGCTAGCTAAACAGGAGGTGCTTACCCTTCCGGAGCACCCGGCCTCACTTCCCTGGTGGAAGTTCACGTGTCTAATTACACACATGACGGGTTTAGCTAGCTAAACAGGAGGTGCTTACCCTTCAGGAGCACCCGGCCTCACTTCCCTGGTGGAAGTTCACGTGTCTAACCTAACTTGTCAGTTCCAAAGTTTTTACTTTGCTTCTGGATTGTGATTCGGAAATGGATAAGTATGTTTGTTTTTTATTAAACCGCATGATAAATTTCGTTACTACAAATCGCCGAAGAAACCATAGACTCTATCAGCTTTTGTCTTGTCGAAAAATACTATTGTCAAAAATTGCTGCTAATTATAATCTGAAAATCCTCAAGAACTAAAGAATAGTTCCTCTTGTAAGGTATTTATGAATATGTTCTTAGCTTTATCTGTTCAATTGATTTTTGGTTCTTTGAATATTTTGCAACCCCTTAAAACAAAATTGATTTTACAATTTTGGTCTTAGGAATACTGTTGAGGAATTGTTTTCCGAAACGGCCGTCTAGTGCTGTAACATTAACACTGGTAAAATATGATATATATATTATTGCTTGTCAGAAGTATACTTGTCTTAATTTGCTGCAATTTTAAATATGAAAATCTAAGGTATACTCCCTCACGCAAAGCATTCCCTTGGCTATATTTTGTAATATATATTATGGCCCTGATTTTATTTTTTCAAACCCTCGAAAACTTTTGTTTCATAATTTTTAATCCAAGGACCATTATGAGGAATTGCATTTCGAAACATTCGCCTAACGCTGTAAAATTATTACTTGTACAATATGTAAGTTGGGATAAAAATCATTTGATAAATGAATAAATTTATCTATATGTATATCTACACTTACCCCCATTATGCATATAATTCAACTTGGTTAAGGTTTGATCTGTACACGCCTCGTATGCGTTTTCACGGCTTATTTTTTCTTTTTCAGATGTCGCATGAAATAATAAATGTCTCGTCGGAAGGTCACTTGGAATAGTAGCCTTTATATAAAAAAGTAGATTTCTTTTAGTTTATTATACAATTTTAAATTTATGTAGCTGATTGTCCTTACTTTGGCGTTTTGTTTGACAGTTAACACACTATGTTAGAACTTGTTCCTAGTACGAACAACAAAAAGCTGCTTACCAATACATTGTTGACTCGGAATTATTGCAATCATAGAGTAAGCAAGACCCTCTCAAAAATGGTCCTCATCAAAATACTGTATCGAGGGTGATATCATTTCTTTGCATCCAAAATTATCATGTATACATTTGAAGTCTTATAAAACACGGGCGGGTTTAGCTAGCAAAACAGGAGAGATGATTTTTTCCACGAGTACCCGGCTTCATTTTTCTGAATAAATTCGCATTGTTTAGCTTAATTTGCCAGTGTGTTTATTTTACATTGTGATTGTAACTTCGTGTGGTATATTTGTCGTTTAACTACAAGTGAGCAAATAGAAATGGTAATAATAATACAGTAAGCGTCTAGGTAACTGATTGTTCTGCTATCCAGGGACTTTTGACTTTTGGGTTTGACAATTTATAGTGTATAAAAGCATTTGCTCGTTATGAATAAAAACTATTTACGTTTGAAGAGACTAACCTCGGGCTAATTTAAAAAGCTTGTACAAACAATGGGGCTTATATGACACATTTTAGGCAAATAACTGACCTAATCAAATAATTTTAGCCAAAATATCTCGACTATTTAACAAACATTTGCCAAATATTTGTTCTAATATAACACGTTTTGCCCGAATATTTGGGATTATATGACAAAATAATTGGGCTTATATCTGATATGACACTTTGGACAAGTAACTGGGCAAATATAACACACTATTGGCAAATAGCTGGGCAAATATGACACACTCTTTGACCAAATGAGAGGACTAATATGCCACAATTTAGTCAATTATCATGGCAAATATGAGACACATTAGTCAAATAACATGGCTAGTGTGACATACTTTGATAACACTGCTAATACAACACATCTTTGGTCAAATAACTTGGCTATGACATACCTTGTACAAATATGATCAATATGAAAATATCTGATTCATTATGTGATAATATATAACATACATTTCTGGATATGGCACTTGCCATACGCTCTGGGCTATATAGTCCCGTTCTGATTAGATAGGCTACGTAGCACATTCTGTTTGCCAGGATGAAAGTCTTATTCTACAATTGACATAACATTGAACTATCATATATTTATTCAAAATAATTTTAAAGGATATCCTTATACATTTATTATTTCGTTGTGTTGTTTATGGTCATGTCAAAGGAGAAAAGTGAAGCTAACACAATCAATCGTTTGAATAAATAAATGAGATTTTTCGTTCCACTCAAGAATGTGTTACTTACACACGTGGCGGGTGTAGCTAGCTAAACAGGAGGTGCTTACCTTTCCGGAGCGCACCCGGCCTCACTTCCCCGATGGAAGTTCGCGTGTCTAACCTAACTTGTCAGTTCCAAAGTTTTTACTTTGCTTCTGGATTGTGATTCGGACATAGATTAGTATGTTTGCGTTTGATTATATCGAGATGCCATTACCATCGGTCCTATATATGTAGGTATTTTGGTTGTAGTATGTATATTGATTGATATGTTTTGTTTTGAATTGCAAAAGAATCCGTATTTTTTATTTACAAATGCCGAGTGCTGAGAACACTCACTACTTATTTTAAAATTTGATCAGACTACGGTCTAGGTTTTAACCAACCAACTCTACCAATTTAGCTACCGTAGTAGTCAGTTCAGATAAGTTTCTAAAATAAACATGGGCCGTTATTAAAACCCATTGTCATATAAGACTTCACGATAGGATGTTAAAATATCCCGTCCAGTGCTCATAGAAAAATATTTACTATATTTTTATAGTACATTTTATAAACACATCGTTCGAGGATTCAAAGAAGAAACTACAAAAACTACTAAAATTTCAACTTTCCTAAAAAAGAAAACAATGCTTTTATCGTTCCATAGACTTAGAAAATACATTTTTAACGTTTTTCTTATTTATACTCTTTAAAAAATTTGGATTTTAAAAACTTTGGTCCGAGCAAATGATGAGACATTTTATTCCAAAAACACGATCGTCTAGTTCTGCAAAATTAAGCCAGGTTTAAATAAAATATATTGGATTGTGATTAAGACAATGGATAAGTATGTTTGTTTTTTTATTTAATGTATAGTAAACATATAGTAAAATATACCTTCTGGAAATCGTGAAGAACAGCGTATTGCTCGTTGTCTCTAAGAAACTTTTCTTCATAGTTATTAGCTACCATCTTTCGGTTACATTCACTCCGTTTTCTATCCATGATACTGTTTGTGTCTTTTCCTCTTCAGATCTAGACTTTTCAAAACAAACAATTGTAAATGATATATGTTATTGACTATTAACATATGTTTTCACATTATATTTAATGTCCTGTACTATAGCAATTTTGGATTGATTGATTGAGCTGGATTTTACATCACAGTCAAGAATATTTATGACTTATGTCTAGACGTCACCAGCTATAAGTGAAGTAGTAGAAATAGTGACCTTTGTCGGGCGTAATTTGCAGTGAGGGTTCTATAACATGCTGCGCCTGTTTTCACATTATATTTAATGTCCTGTACTATAGCAATTTTGGATCATTGATTGACCTGGATTTTACACCACAGTCAAGAATATTTGACTTATGTCGAGACGTCACCAGCTATAAGTGAAGTAGTAAAAATAGTGACCTTTGTCGGGCGCAATTTGCAGTGAGGGTTCTATAACATGCCGCCCCTGCTTTTACACTGGCCATCAGTTTTTAAGTTCTTTTTGGAAACACCCCTAGACTTTCATTTCTACAAACTAAAAAACCGTAGTGCTGTAGAATTGTTGGAAGGTCCAATCTTCAAGAATTCAGAAAAAGTTTTTTAAGGAACAGTGTTTAAGAAATAACAATGAATCAACAAACATTGCATTTTATGGCCTGTATAATAGAAATATGTTTTTTTTTTATTTCATTAGGTCTTCCACCTAGTATACTAATTGTAAGACATTGCCTTTCTTTCGTTTCCGGTTCTCCACTTTAATTATTGTCTTCTTCTGATTACATTTTCTGTTAGATATATCAATCAATCTATTTTAAAATTTCAGGGAAGGTTCCTATACCATAGAACTTGTGTTAAAGGGTATTAACATTTCAAGGGATTCATCAGGGGAGGGAAAAGCGGGCGTTGTATTAAAACAATATTTTGTCACTCGTAATTTTTTGTACTAAAAAAATATATATATTCATGATCAGGATCTTGAGTTGCATCAATTGTAAAACAAGAAATAAAATATTTCAGAGGTATCAGGGAGAGATGGGAATGCGTGTGACTCTAATCTTTTAAGCAGATAAGATCGCACCCCTAAACTATATATTTTTCTTGTTCTATATGAAAAGCTGAATTGGGTGAAACTAAAGAAAAACCCAACAGGTCATTAAAGAGGGAGGGTGGGGCTGGGTGCTAACTTTTTAAATGGTTTCAATGTCTGCCCCTAAACTATAAACGTCCTGGTTCAGTGTGAAAAGTTAAATAAAATATTAAATATATTTAATTAAAATTACACTTGAGAAAGGCGGATTGGGTCGATTAAGAGGTAGTGTAGAGACGGTCAGAGTTGGTTACTAACTTTTGAACGGTTGATATCCTCCAATCAAAACTTTATAGTCTCTGGTTCTTAGTAGAATGGAATGATACTAAAGAAGTACCAATGGATTCATTCAAGGATGGAGCAGATGTGGACAGGGTACTAACTGTTTAACTGTTGAAATCCCCACCCCATAACTTTATATTTTTGGCTATATGTGAACAGTTGAAAAGAGTGATATAAAAATAAACAATTTAATTTTATTTCTATAAGACAAGAGCTGCTTACAATTATACAGCACGCTCCATTTCACTTCTATGTTTAAGTTAATTCGCCGCAAGTTTTCAAAGTTTTCACTTTTTAATATTGAGAATGGAACAAGTGTTGTTTTGATATTGATATTACTACAACTATTAATGCTCGCAATCTTAATTCCAAATTAAAAGTAAAATCTTTAGAAACTGACAAATAAAGTGAATCACGTGAACTTCCTCTAAGGAAGCGACGGTGGCTTTTCAAGAAGTGTAGGCCACTACATCGCAAACTACACACGCAAAGTTTGTAATCGAAATAAAGAATGATTGATTGATTGATTGATTGATTGATTGATTGATTGATTGATTGATTGATTGATTGATTGATTGATTGATCCATTCATTGTTTTACGTCCCAACCAATAATATTTCACTTATTTCGAGACGTCACCAGATAAAGAAGAAATGCTGCTCAGGGTTATGTGCTGGGAGGGATCTCTATCGAATGTCCCCGTGATTTTAATTACAAAAATCAAGTACATGTACTTGGCGAAAAAAAATGTCATATTAATGTATTGCAAGTGTATATTACGAAATTTAAGAGTTACATCTCTGTCCACCTCTCCCTCCCAGTGCTTTATTTGTTCACCTGTGTTCCAAAATACAAATATATTGGTTCATAATATAATATTTAAATTCAAGGTTCAGTGATACAAGAACTAAATATATTTTACCAATCGATCGGTAATAAAACAAATAAGCTCCAATTAATCGTTCAGGATTTGTCTAAGGTGGATTTGGTTAAAATGTATTTTGGCTCTTCTATTTTTTATCATTTCAACATCTTAATAAATGTCCGCACATTTGGTCCGAGCACTACTTGTGAGGAATTTTACTCCGAAAAGGTAGTCTTGTTTTTTGCAAAATTGAAACAGGTTTGGTAATGATTAATACTTACAGAATTAGCTCCGAGTATCAAAGTCAAACAATTGACTGATAAAATGACTGCTATATTCATGCTTCTGGTGTTTCTTTTCTCCTTTGAATCTGTTAATAAAATTCTTCATCATAAAACCATTTTATAAAATACAATAGTATATACTATGGGAAAGTTTGTACCCACTACAGGAACTTCATACAACGAAGCAAGCTGCACACAAATGATAAGATGAAACAGGGATGTTGCACACCAAGGATAATCAGGGCCCCCAAAATAATTTATGGCCGCCATCAAATATTGTTGATAGTTATAGTGTCTCTGTCCCTGTTTATATTTGACCTCCCGTAGTCCCGTGATTTTACTCAATTTTGATTACACACATGACGGTTGGAACTGGCTAAACAGAAAAAGCTTACCCTTACGAAGTACCCGGAGTCACTTTCCTTGTAGAAATTTCAGTTTCAACGATTTCAAGTTGCTTCTAGATTGGATTGTGATTTGGGCATGGTTTTTTATACGCGTTTCGTAACATAACTGCTATTATGAAGTAATCGTAGAAAAAAACCACTTTTTAATATATTTCAGTAAACCTGGACGTTTGTTTGTCGGTACTTTATAAACGTTTTAAAGAGTATCTGTAACGAAAAAAAAATTATTACATATATTTGTTAAATGCCATTTAAATATCACAATTTCGAAAATTGATGACCAAATAAGAAAGTTATAGCGGTTTAAAGGCCTTGAATTTATTTGACCCTCTCTGGGTACCTGTAAATGAAACGACCCAAAACGAGGCTGATCCGTTTTTTACGTCACTTAAGTAACCGTTGTAGTAGCTAACTTGTGCTGATGTAGCGACGTATTATATGATGAATAGACAAAAATAACGACTCTGGTGTTTTATTTGTATATCATATGATTCGTCATTATTTTGGGGAGAAATGGACAACTTTAAAATTGATGAAATTTGCATTAAGCTGTATCTATTCGATACAGAAAAAGAAGAATACGATGTATTTTACTGAGTCGAGACCCAGAATTTCTGAATGTTAGCCTAAACATAACAAAATATATGTGACGAGTATTATTTATCAAATATACGATAATTAATTGTTACTTGTTAAAATTTAAAAATAAAATTAAATATTAAATCATACTGAACATGCTACACACAGCATATTCTAAAAAAAATTGAATCAAACATCGAAACGTGGCGCCGCCTCATGATCAGTCAAATACAACACAGGCAGTTGTTCACGCTATTTAAGATTTGTTCTAATAGCCCAGCAGATATGTGAATAAATAGTGGGTTTTATGGTAAAAGCATAAAATTTGGTGCACAGATAGATTATGCCAAAAAAATCAGCTATGGACCCACTAAAAATTTATTCAAAATGGCTGCCATTTTCAAGATGACCGCCAAATGGCTGGATCATTTTCACCGAAATGGTGTTTCAATAGTGGGTTTAGTGGTAAAAGAAAAAACAATTATACAAAAGTTCAATTTGACCTGTTGAATAAAATTAGATATGAAACAACTGAAATTTTATTCAAAATGGCCACCATTTTCAAGATGGCCGCCATATTTGACACGAAAATCATAGGAGAAATAAAGAAAAAATTATTAAAACTTAAATGAACGGTGGTAACATTTTCTTTAATATGTTATTTTTCAAAATTATATTATTGCGTTATGCTCCCACCGTCAGTTATCCGGTTTCTCTAGGGTTTTTTTTATTTTAAAATTATTTTCACAATCAATTCATGCATGTAAAATTCTAAATTCAATAGCACATCAAACGACTGAGGTAGTATATTTCCAGGTGTCAAAAAGTCGCTCTATCCGTACACCTGTCAATCAATTTTGTTAATTGTATATGAACGTATCCTTTTAATTGAAGATAGGAAGGATCTCCAAGGAATGTCTAATAAACAAACTTTTTTTTAAGGTGGACTGATAATAATTGCTTAATTATTAGTAGGTGACATTCGGATGTAAATTCCACTTTATCAAATGAATTAATCGTGAATATAAAAATAATTTTCAGCTAGTCCAGTATATAAATAATGTATATAAATAGTATTCTTTGGGGGGTTCGTAACTTCAGTGACGCCATGGCACGGGGTCCCCAAAACCGGCCTTTTTGATTTGGATTAACGGGAGGTGCATTAGAATTTATTTCACCGATATCTCCCTTATTTCAGTATGGATTTTGTGAGTTGAGTTGAGTAATGGTGTTTAACGTCCTAGTCATAAATATTTAACTTATATCGAGACGTCGCCAGCTATATGCGAAGGTGCAGAAATTTGCCTGTGCGTTGCGCTAATGGCATTATACAGCAGGGTTCTTTAGCGTGCTAAGCCCATCCTGACATGGGGCCTCGTTTATTTTAAGTTGCCATCCGAAAGAACCGTGACTTTCATTTCGTAATGCTGAGTGCTTGGCGAAAGAACAGTCACTACTCACATTCAAGTCTTGGGTCAGACCCGGCCGGGGTTCGAACCCACGACCTCCCACATACGGAGCGAGCTCTCTACCAACTGTGCTTCCGCAGTGGTGATTTTATGAAATCTTCGCATTAAGTCATATTTAAGTATGCAGAATAACATATGTAAAAATCAAAAATCGTTACATGTACTCTTTAAAATGAGAAATTATTAAATATTTTATTTGTTTGCTCATTTTTTTACTTTAATGTCAGTCAGTATGTCGTTTATTTTGAATATGCAACATGCTTATGAACAATAATGTTGAGAAATAAAATTTAAAGACTTGAGCCCTTTACACTATACAACTAAAAGACAAGGTAAGGTAAGGATATCATTAAGAATCAAAAGCTGATATAACAAGTTTTGTTTTTTACTTTATACTTACGTATATATTACGTATATATGGATGTCAGTCAAAATTTTACTTCTATTTTACAACAATGTTTTTGTCTTGCAATTTTGAATTTTGATGTCTTCCCAAAGTTTTGGATGTTTAGTCATTTTCAATGAAATCCGCTAATTTTAAAAGTGGATTGAAAATAGGAACACAATAACGGACATTTCCAGAAACATAATCAAAACCTTTTTTTGGGAGGGGGTGTGAAATTTTGTTTTTAATTTGATTATATGTTATATTTACTTTTAGATATTTTAGAACGTAAATTTCTGAGAATCGAAAATGATAATACAACATCCCAAAATAGTTAAGTACACAACATGACAATGAAACTTCAATCACCATATAACATCAATACCTATCCATTTTTGCATCAAAACTTTTCAGAAACAACACCGTTATTACTTTAAGAAGATGATGTTGGAAAAAATCAAATTTCTCTTAAAATAAAAAGTCAACAATCTGACATTTGTGATCCCTAGACATTTAAATTTAACAAATTAAATATTATACCAGTCTTTATTGTACAAAACTAGACGACCGTTGAAAAGAATCCCAAAGAACCAAAATATATTTTACCAAAATCAACTAAGGAAATACTTTACATGAGAGAGTATACCTTAGTTTTCAATGAATTTTAAATTTTAACTAGCAGCGAATTTAGACAAAATACATATATATTTATGCAACATTTGTTTGAAAAACAACAGTTTGAAAAATTTCCTGATTTTTTTAAGGTACCATAGCTATTGAGTTTCATGTTTTGATAATAACAAATAACTGACTATTTCCGCTCAATTCATCGTTAAGAAAATTTGAAAACTATAATCTAATATTAAATCAAAATTTTAAGTGCTTTCCCAAAAAAATGTATTGAGTATGTGTCTAGAAGAGAAATCTCCATTATTGTCTCCTTATTTTCAATTTTCTCTCAAGATAATAATTATTCAGTGTTATTCCTAATTCCTGGATAGTGAAAGTTCGTTATAAGCATGCAAGATTAGTTTAAACAACAAAAAAATGTTTTGTAAACGTTCTTAAAATTGTTACAAAAAAGATGCTTCACCGATCGCGTTCATATTTTGACATAAATAAAACATCAAAAAATAGTTTCGCTCCATTCATAGTAAAGAAGATTTCAAAAACTTACCTTTAAACTGCTTTCATTAGCAATGTCTAGATGACTGATTAGCGATGGTACAGGTATGTGTATTTATACGAGTTGTTATACAGGGACACAGGGTATCCGATTTATTATCTTACACAAACTGATGTAATTAAAATCAATATTAGATATTCAATTTAACTTTTCTTTTCTTAATTACATCACGTTTCTGCTTGCAACAGCTTTCAAACCATCTCATGTTCTTTGGCTACCTAATACACTTCCCTCCTTTATAATTTATGTTTCAAGCAGTTACGTAATAATAATTAAACGAAGACACCAAATATCAGTTAAAACCGTTTATTCATCAAAACACAAGTTCTATGGTCAAATAAACCAGTTTGTGTCCAAAATCAGTCCAGTAAAAACTTCTTTTTTTTAAATTGCAAATTAAGTTGAATATGTGATTGTTGGTTGGTTGAATATTGGTTAACGTCATGGATTAGTATGTTTGTTATTGATTGCAAGCCTAGGCCTATTGTAAACCTCTAATGATTTTATGGTCGCCAATGATACTGTTAATAAGTATGATCTATATCCAAATCTATTAATAAGGGGATTTTGTTCAACGAAGCAAGGTGCTTGCAAATAAAAAGTTGACCAAGTGACATTGTAAGCCAAGGCTTATCAAGGTCCTCAAAAATTTTTATGACCGTCATCACAGTATTGTTGATTAATTTTGTGTCTCTTTGTCCAGGATTACCCTGGAAATATTTTACGCCCCATAGTTCCATGATACCTTCACACAATTTTGATTGAAAGTGGCGGGTGTAGCTTGCTAAACCGGAGATTATTACCCTTCCGGAGCAACATTTGCCTGGTGGTAGTCCACGTCTCTTACCTAACTTGTCAGTTCCAAAGTTTTATACTTCGCTTCTGGATTGTAATTCGGACACGGATGATTAGTATTTTTGTTTTGATGGATATGTTTGAAGTTCCAAAATCTCATGTTCCTTTAAATCTCAAATAAAGGACGTGAATATTTTAGAATTGAGACTGAAAGAGACATAAATCTATTGGGCGTCAAATCTACTCATGCTTATTCGATATTTTTAAGTTTTAGTAGAGAAATGTTTTGTGTACATGTTGAACAAATTCCTCCACTGCAAACATGTTGAAGTCTGGATTCGTTTCTTATTTGTAAGGTTTTTTTGTTTTTAAACAGAGATTTAATTTATAAAAAAATTGAGCTTTAGAACTGCATGTACTTAACCTAGTCCTCTATGAAACACAAACATGCCAAACCATGTTCCAATCCAAATCCATAAGCAGAATAAACCTTTTGAAATCTGACGAATTAATTTAAACAAATGGTTTTCCACCAAGAAATTGAAGCCAAATGATCCGGGAGAGTGAACACATTCAATACTGTAGCTTTTTCCTGATGATAAAATTCTTTGCAAATGTTGTAAATAATGAATTTTCAGTGTAATTACATGTATATAGTTCAAGGCATACATACAATGTAATGATGTACAAAATCTAAGTAATTTTATGGTTCTTAATTCATTTTGTCATCAGCATTTTGAAAAGGTGCAGATATTCTACCTTTGTCTTGATGACATTATATAGGTCTTACATTATATCTTACGGAGCAAGCACTCTATCAAATGAGCTATCGCATGTCTGATAATTCAGAAATTAAAAAACAAATATCCTCTTAAACAACAAATTTTCAGTTTTTTATTCATTAAGAAAAAACACCAAATTTCGGATCAAATTACAATTTTATTTTTAATTGCAGTGGTTGTAAGTGTATGATCGTTTTATAATTCATATAGAAATGAAATACAGGGTTCAAAGGTCAAGTGTGAACAAACCTGAAAATTAAAATAAAGTCATTATTAAGCATTAATTTATTCGTAAATATAGATAATCAAAAACAACCATACTAACAACCATCCAAGCTCGAATCAAAATCCAGAAGCAAAGTAAAAACTTTGGAATTGAAAAGTCAGGTTAGACACGTACGTGAACTTCCACCAGGTAGTGAGGCCGGGTGCTCCGGCAGGGTAAGCATTTCATCTCCTGTTAAGCTAGTTAGAAAATGAACTATTGAGATAGGAAGGTTATAAGTTTTTATTTATATTCAGGAACTAACCTACGTTTTTCATTTACATGTGCAGGTTCGGCATCCATAAGAGTCCAAGGCAAAACCATTGGGACAGTATAACGCGCATAGTACGTCAGCACAAACATGAGTTTTCACTGGCTCTGAAAAATTAAAATGATTAATTTTATTATACCCCCGCAAACTAGTAGTATATAGGAATCACCATATTTGTCTGTCCCTCTATCCGTCTGTCGGTCTTGCTGTGTAGAATCTTGTCCGGGCCTTATCTCATATCTGCTTTGAACGACTGCCAAAAAATTTCTATGATCCAAAGGTGTGACATGACCTTTAACCTTTACTGGGATGTTAAACCTCATTTAATCAATCGAGGGTCCTATCGATGTGTACATTTCTAGTAGGATCTTATTAAAAAAAATGTATATCCATATAACATAGAAAGTAAAAACAATATAATATTAAAGCCACCATGAAACAGCATAAATCTGAATGAAGTAACTTGCTTGAAGTCATAACATGCCCTCGTCGGGTTTCGAACCCAGGCAAACTATCTTTAAGATCTGGGGTCAGTTGTTTGAAGCTTAATTAGTTTAATCAATTGATAAGTTGAAATTTTACTTTTGCGTAATCTCTCATATATTGTGAAAGTAACATTGAAAATTTCGAAAATGGATACAATTTCATCAAAGTTAAGAACATTGTTATAAAAATAATGATTTAATAATAATACTTTGTATTTTTTGATATTTTAAATTTTTTATTAATCACTGATTAAAGTCATTAAGCTTGAACAACTGGGTCCTGGATTCCGGCGTTCTACCAACACAGCTACATACATCTACTACAAAAGGACTTTAAAAGCGTTGTGTTTCCGACAAGTTGATAATACGGAATATAAATAAAGTATACCTGTGTTACATTTACAAGTTGGACAACCGTTTTCATCTAAGACATTTCCATTAAAACAGTATATCATACAAACTGGACCACAGGTACCGATGGTTCTAGGTAAGCTAGCAGCTACAAGATAAATATATATATATAAATAAATAAATAAATAAATAAATTATTAAATAAATAAATAAATAGAAAATCACAATTTGGAATAAATAAATCAGTTTGAAATAAGACCACAAGTACCAGTGGTTCTAAGTATGCTAGCAGTTACAAAATAAAAATAAATAAATAAATAGATAAATAAATAAGTTTTAACAAAGAACAAGTTTAAACATTAAATAAAAAAATTTGAAATAAATAAATGAAG
Organism: Anadara kagoshimensis; assembly: GCA_021292105.1. Taxonomy (NCBI): domain Eukaryota; kingdom Metazoa; phylum Mollusca; class Bivalvia; order Arcoida; family Arcidae; genus Anadara; species Anadara kagoshimensis. The sequence goes on along the minus strand of CM037868.1, from coordinate 7,017,757 downwards.
ACAGTTTGAAATAAGACCACAAGTACTAGTGGCTCTATAGCTAAATATGCTAACAACTACAAAAAAATAAATGAATAAATAATAACATCTGAAAACTAGTAAAACATAGAAATTAATACAATTTTAAATCAATAAATAAAAAATAAAGATTTTAATAAATAAACAAATATGAAATAATTGAACAATTTTCAAGTAAGAAAATTATTCAAAAATAATAAAAATAAATGCCATTTTAAATCAAAATGAATTAATTAATTAAATACAAAATTCAATCAATAGATAAATAAAGTATAAGAAACCCCCCCCCCCCCCCCAAACACACACACACTAGTATAAAACGTGTGAAATTGGATTTACTCGTAATTTTTTAAAAATATTATTGTATCATTATATAAAAAACAATTACAAAATAAGCTACCACGTGAAAAGAAATTATGTTCGCGTAGTAGAATTAAATTAAAATGAATATAGATGAATAGATAAATAAATTAAATAAATAAATAAACTATTACCATAACAGGATGACATGCATAAAAACACAATAAACAATACAGTCTTCATATTGCTGATCCAAGATAGAATAGAAATTTTAACTTGACAAGGAAACGTGTGTAGCGTATATATACCATTTCTACCGACCGAAAATAACCGTCACTAAAAACATTATCAAAAATAAGGGGACACGAAGGTAAAATTAAGTCAGTCAAAGCAAATATTAAATCAACTGAGGTCGCCAGCGTGATGTTATCCGTAATCAAAATCCCTAAATGTTTTTCTGGAACGTCGGAATTTCCTGAAATTTTACGCGCAAACGTGAACTGAAGCGATTTCATCTCAAATAGAAATAATATTGGTCCGCAGAAACGTTACAGAACATCATGTGGTACACTGACGAACTGCATCGTGTATGCATTCGAAGCTCAGTCTGACGACTTGTGAAGTAGAACCACCTGCTTTTGCAGACTATTTCAGCATTAGAATTAAAAATCACTGGAACAGTCTGAAAGCAGTCACAGTAAACGTCGGTTCTGTATACGTTTTCGAAAAGACGCAAACAAAAATTGGAAAATCACCAGTTAATTTGAACTAACGAGACAAGCATGGATAGAAATGGAAGTCAATGGGCCTTAGGATGGAATTTAAATGCTAAACATCCACTATGTCCTTTTTCTGATGAAATTTTCTTAACTTGGAAATGAGGTCCCATTCTGGCATACAATCAATGACAAATAGACGAGAGAGAGAGAGAGGGGGGGGACAACTAAACACACACACACAAACACACACACACACACAGATCAAGAGAGAGAGAGAGATATGTATACATAATATCATGAACAAAAACAATTTTCAAATCAAAGAGAGAGAGAGAGAGAGAGAGAGAGAGATCATACTATCAACTAATAACAAATGAACAGAGAGAGAGAGAGAGAGAGAGAGAGAGAGAGCTATATAAATATATTATCATGAAGAAATCCAATTTTTAAATCATCGGTTATCGAACATGTCTGGTCTCATTTTCACCTTAAAGTAAACTTTATTATTCAATTATACACCAATTATACACCAAAAGCCATATGTTTTATTCCCATAATGATTAAATACCTTTAAAATTTATATTATCGCAGATTTAGCCATAGGATCGTCACATAAACATTATTTTGAACTACAAAACCTTGAGATTGTTAGTCCTCCACAAACGTACTTGAATTACACTGTACACCGCATTTTCGAGATGTTATTTTCTGGTGTTTGTCTCAATATACTGGACGCGACGCTTCATTGTCATAAAGTCCGGTACGTGCCCGGTTTTTGTCCGAATTAAACTGGACGCAACGCTTCGTTGTCATAAAGTCCCGTTCGTGCCAGGTATTTGTCCGAATAAAACTGGACGCGACGCTCCATTGTCATAAAGTCCGGTACTTTTCCGGTATTTGTTCTAATAAAAACTGGACGCGACGCTTCGTTGTCATAAAGTCCGGTACGTACCCGGTATTTCTCCGAATAAAACTGGACGCGACGCTTCGTTGTCATAAATTCCGGTACGTACCCGGTATTTCTCCGAATAAAACTGGACGCGACGCTTCTGGCTCGTGCTCTGTATTTGTCCGAATAAAAACTGGACGCTCCATTGTCAAAAAGTCCGGTACGTACCCGGTATTTGTCCTAATAAAACTTGACGCGACGCTTCATTGTCACAAAGTCTGGCTCGTGCTTTGTATTTATCCGAATAAAACAGGACGCGACTCTTCTGGCTCGTGCTCTGTATTTGTCCGAATAAAAACTGGACGCTCCATTGTCAAAAAGTCCGGTACGTACCCGGTATTTGTCCTAATAAAACTTGACGCGACGCTTCATTGTCATAAAGTCTGGCTCGTGCTCTGTATTTATCCGAATAAAACTGGACGCGACTTTTCATTATCATGACATCCGGTGCGTACCCGGTATTTGTCCTAATAAAACTGGACGTGACGCTTCATTGTCATAAAGTCCGGTTCGTGCTCTGTATTTATCCGAATAAAAATTGTCATGAAGTCAGGTATGTACCCGGTATTTGTAGACTGACGTTTATCAATTATGCCGCCGCGGCCTCTAGCACCTGCAAGTGGTCGACTGTCACTACCATCGCTATATATATACAGTCCGACCTGCTTTAGAGGCCACCTCTCTTATTAAGGCCACCTACATGTAATTATAAAGGCCAGTAGAAGAATTGTATCTCTATTATTTTTATGCATATTATTTAAACCTGTATATAAAGACTACATGCCCATTAACACCACTTTTATTGGTTCCCTCGGGTGGCCTTTATAGACAGGTTTGACTGTAGGTCCATCAAGGGAGAAGCGGTTAAGATTTCCCATGGGATCATGGGAAATTCAAGGACAATAAGGGAAGGAATGTATATAATAAGTATTGATATATTTATGATCTATAATAGGCATTAATAATTCAGTCATAATAATGTTTAGGCAAACAACATTGACCTGTCCGTTTGACCTTTTATTAGGAATATTCATACAGGATCCACCCAATACATGGGTAGTGTTAAGATCAAATGCAAGTTAATACATACACAGTGCATACGGCGCAGGCCTGTCGAAAGTTTAACAATGACCTAACGTAAATGAGTCTTGCTCAGTTGCCGAGTGGCAGGGATGTAGATAGCTGGTGACTGAAAAAAACTGTAGAGAAAATAGATGGCAGCTCCCGAAAAAATCTGTCGTGAGTTGGCCGAGATAAACTGTCGATTCAGCACTTATTTGTAAGCTCAGTGTTAAACTTTCGACAGGCCTATACTGTAGGTTTAGTTTATGAGCTTAGTATAGGCAAACAACATTAACCTGTCCGCTTGACCTTATATTTAGGAAAACTCATATAGGAGGATCCACCCAATACATGGGAAGTGCTAAGATCCAAGTTAATACATACACAGTGTACAGGTGAGTATATCTCATGATGTATGCAAAATAAAAACCTGTGCTCCCTAAATATTAAAATGAAAGGTCAAGCGGACAGGTCAAAGTTATTTGCCTCTAATTGGTCATTATTAAACACTCACGGTAAGGAACAACCAAAGGACAGAGATTGTCATTGAGTTTGTCTCAGTATTGCCCTAAGATACAGATACAATATTAATGAAACATACAGTCAGACCTGTCGAAAGTTTAACACTAAACTAACTTAGTGCCAATTCTGTAGCATATCTCTCAACCTCTCGTTAGCTACATGTCGACAACAGCTGCATTCTATCTCTGAGCAGGCTTTTGTCACTACCTATTTATATCTCAACCACATGGCAGTCAGCTTAGACTCCTTTTGGTTACCTCGGTGTTATTATTTCGACAGGTTTACGCTGCAGCAATGAAAAGAAAATGTGAGGAAAGGAGGGAAAATTAAGAGGCAGTTCCAAGTTTTCACATCTTTTGTCAAGTTCCGGTTTTCAAAACGTGTTATTAGCGACCCAACTCTTCACGTTTTTCTGTCAGTTTTCAATTTTCACGATTTGTTGTCAGGATCCTAAGTTTTCACGATTTGTTGCCAGGGACCCAGTTTTCACAATTTGTTGTCAAGCCCCAGTTTTCACGATGTGTTGCCAGTCACCAGTTTTTACAAATTGTTGATAAAGTTCCCAGTTTACAATTTGTAGTCAGTTCCCAATTCTATAATTTCTTTTCATTCTCTAATTTTCGTAATTTTGCATTTAATTAAATTATGTATACTTGACAATCTATTTGAGAACTACAAATAAACAGCTAGCAGCTAAATACAGACTTTAAAAGCCTAAAGTTATCTTCAAAATCATACCTTATATTTTGAATTTCAATAGATAATGACTGAAAGGCTATCGGCAGATAGATAGCACTTACTAAAAAACGGTCGACATTTAGCCAACGAGGGCGAGATAGGCTGCAGAGTCTGCATGAATTCGCTTCTTTATTGTGACACAGTATATGCCTAGCCTATAAAAAAGTTTAACATTGAGAAAACGAAGCTCGGCTACCGAGTGACCGAGACATTACACCAGTTTAAAATTTACGGCAATAGACGACAGTTTAGGAATACAATTCCTCATTAGTAGTGCTTGGGCCAAAATTATGAAACTTTAATTGCTTTCAAGATGTTGAAAAGATACCCAAATGACCAAATTTATGTACCAATTTTAACTAAGGAAATACTTTGCATGAGGGAGTATACCTTAGCTTTTGAGAAATTTCAAATTTTAACTAACAGCAAGTTAAGACAATAGTTTATTTCTGACAATAATACACAATTATTTCCTACTGAGTTTGTGATATATTAACTAATGGCCGAAAAGCTGTCGACAGACGAATAAAACCTACCGAAAAGCTGTCAACAGACGAATAAAACCTACCGAAAAGCTGTCGACAGACGAATAAAACCTACCGAAAAGCTGTCGACAGACGAATAAAACCTACCGAAAAGCTGTCGACAGACGAATAAAACCTACAGAAAAGCTGTCGACAGACAAAAAAACCTCCCGAAAAGCTGTCAACAGGCGAATAAACCTACCGAAAAGCTGTCGACAGACGAATAAAACCTACCGAAAAGCTGTCGACAGACGAATAAAACCTACCGAAAAGCTGTCGACAGACGAATAAAACCTACCGAAAAGCTGTCGACAGACAAAAAAACCTCCCGAAAAGCTGTCAACAGGCGAATAAAACCTACCGAAAAGCTGTCGACAGACGAATAAAACCTACCGAAAAGCTGTCGACAGACGAATAAAACCTACAGAAAAGCTGTCGACAGACAAAAAAACCTCCCGAAAAGCTGTCAACAGGCGAATAAAACCTACCGAAAAGCTGTCGACAGACGAATAAAACCTACCGAAAAGCTGTCGACAGACGAATAAAACCTACCGAAAAGCTGTCGACAGACGAATAAAACCTACCGAAAAGCTGTCGACAGACAAAAAAACCTCCCGAAAAGCTGTCAACAGGCGAATAAAACCTACCGAAAAGCTGTCGACAGACGAATAAAACCTACCGAAAAGCTGTCGACAGACGAATAAAACCTACCGAAAAGCTGTCGACAGACGAATAAAACCTACCGAAAAGCTGTCAACAGACGAATAAAACCTACCGAAAAGCTGTCTACAGACGAATAAAACCTACCGAAAAGCTGTCGACAGACGAATAAAACCTACCGAAAAGCTGTCAACAGACGAATAAAACCTACTAAAAAGCTGTCAACAGACGAATAAAACCTACTAAAAAGCTGTCAACAGACGAATAAAACCTCCCGAAAAGCTGTCGACAGACGAATAAAACCTACCGAAAAGCTGTCGACAGACGAATAAAACCTACTAAAAAGCTGTCAACAGACGAATAAAACCTACCGAAAAGCTGTCGACAGACGAATAAAACCTACCGAAAAGCTGTCGACAGACGAATAAAACCTACCGACAGGCTGTCGTCAGACGAATAAAACCTACCGAAAAGCTGTCCCGATATATAAGCTGACGAAGAGAGCAGAACTTGGCTGCCAAATTGGTACCAATTCGTTAGCTTAGTGTTAAACCTTCGACAGACCTGTACAGAAGCCGATTAACTATTCATCAGAGCTATCTATCCATAGATAAATAATTTATTTAGTTTATTAAAATCAATGGCATTTAATTATCTAGTGGAGTTTAATCTTCTGACTATTCATATATTATAATTGATCTTGGCTGAATTTTAATATTTTCTCCAACCCCGGTGAGCTGTTAAAAGGTATGATGTCCCTTTTGGCTTACCTGCTGGTTTTGATCGGATTTTTTGACGGAGATTTTGCTGTCTCTGCAAGTTGTAAGTACTGGCTATTTTCTTGTTGCGACAGTGCACATTTTTAATATTTTTTAGTCGTAATGAAATGTTTCGACTAAAAACTTTTTTTTCAAATTATATCTATGAATTCATTTACAACCTTTATAGTTTTTAAAACAATCGCGTTATATCAATATTATGACATTACACGACAGATTAATTAAATAACTTCCAAGCTCTTTAGGATTACACCTCAGTCATTCCTTTTTACCTGTGTCATTAATTACTTCTTATTTTATAGTGCTTTGTTTCCATGACGACCGGATATCTTTTGATAGCTTTGTTTTAAATTGAAGTTTTACGGCCGTCATTACAATATTGTTGATAGATATTTTATGATCATATCTCTTTATCCAAAATTATCTTGGATCTACGTGTATATGACGTTCTGTAATTATGCATTAGTTACTTATGCAGAGGGCACTATCAAGATTTACGGACTGCGGCTCGGGCTTATCAAAATGCTGGTCCGAATACTCGCCCCTCGGGCAGTCCATAAGTCTTGATAGTGCCCTCTACAGGGGTAACTAAAGCTTTTATTTTGTAACCGTGGTTCTTTGACAGAAAATCACACGATTCAGTGGGTTGTTATAAATCGTTTATTTGTTGATATATCACAAGTTTATAGGATAATTCACATCAATGGATATGGTCCAAAGATGATAAAAAACTATGGACTGCCAAACAACTTCACATTTTGCACCTTTTAAATATGTGTATGAAGAATCTGTAGGGACAATGCCACACCCAAACAAGCCTCATATATGACTGCACAGAAAGCAACTCTTATACTCACTAGCAATACAACTTGTAGTGAACCAATGAAATTAGACCTTAGATGACCAAAGGATACGGTCAGTGAACCAAGAAAGATAACTCAAAGTAAACAAACACAAATACAGGGTGACACAAAAGACATCACAGTACAGTACAAGACAAAAGTATTCAACAAGACAATTTCAAATTTAAAACAGATAATTTATTAAAACTATATATTTACAATATCTTACAATAAATTTCAGTCTGCTACAAACTTCCCCTCTTCGAAAAAGGATGTCCCCATCCGCTACTTCTCTGTCACTACTTTAATGATGGCTTGCGCAACTGCATCTTCGACATTACTGAACTCCGATCTCATATGTCTCAAGTACTCTGCTCTGTTCATCCAATCATTCTTTACTGTTGCTCTAAATGTCACAAAATCCTTGAAGTATCTGTCCGGTGGCTTTCCTTTAGTTTCCCTTGTGGATCTACGTAAGTGCTGTTCCGGTTCAGCTAAATCCACTCTATCCTGATCTAATTCCATTCTTTGTGAAGACTCCAAGGAATTCTGTTCTGGTTCTATCTGTTCTGTAGATGCAGCTGGTAGTCTGACATCTGTACTCTTCAATTCTGACATTTCTCCAGAATGTACAGCATCTGCAGTATCAGTATGATCTGCAACATGAACACTCGCATTGTCAGGATCCAAGCATATATCATCTACATCCGTAACTGCCCCATTATCTCCTAAATCAACTGGAGAGTCCAGAATACCTCCTTCTCCTGGAAGGGTATGACCGTCACCATCTGGTACTGAATCCTCCATTTCTACAAAATTAGTACGGTCGTCACCGGTATCCTGAGAAATATCAACATTATCCACAGCGGAATCTGTATCGTCATTGGTTACTATGACGTCATCCACTTTTGAGGTTTCCGGCAAAATTATGTCTAACTCTGAACCAGAATCTGAATCCGAGTCTGTTATTTGGTTTGTCGCATCCGGTGTGTCACTTTTAGTTTCTCGCCTGGTCTTGTTGCGGAGCCAAGCTGGTTTCGGTGGTAACTTGGGCTTTGGCTTATGAGTCGTTGAATGTAATGGAAGTGTACCAATGGGTAAAAGAAGATTCCTATGCAAAGTGCGCTGTCCTCCAGTTCCATTTTCCTTTTTGATGACATATACTGGAACTCCAAGGTTTGGCTGCTTTAACACAACATAAGCGTCTTCTTCCCATTTGTCACTAATCTTATGCTTCCCATCAAAGGCCACGATCCTCACCAAAACCCTATCACCAACTTGAACAACTGCACCTCGAGCTCTTATATCGTAATTGGTTTTCTGACGTGTCTGTGCTGCTTGAGATGCTTTACTAGCCAATTCATAGGATTTACTGAGTCGCTCCTTTAAGTCTGCTGCATACTTTGTATGTGACTTGTGGTCTTCGTTAAGATTAATCCCAAAAGCTAAATCCACTGGTAATCTGGGATAGCGGCCAAACATCAACAGATAAGGGGACTGGCCCGTACTATCGTGTCTTGCACAATTATAGGCGTGGACAAGAGCAGATATATGACTCTTCCAGTCGTTCTTCTGTTGTGGTTGTAAAGTTCCGAGCATATCAAGAAGTGTGCGGTTGAATCGTTCGCACATTCCATTACCAGATGGATGATATGGTGTGGTGCGGCTTTTGTCGATTCCTGTGGTCTCACACAACTCTCTGATAAGATTACTTTCAAAGTTTGCTCCTTGATCCGAGTGAATGCGCTGAGGGAAACCATAGTGCACAAAAAAATTATTAAACAGTACGTCAGCTGTTGTTTTCGCTGTTTGGTTCCTAGTTGGCACAGCCTGCGCATACCGAGTAAAATGGTCAGTAATTACGAGGACATTGCTGTAACCGCCCTTCGAAGTCTCCAAGGTGAGATAATCGATGCACACCAATTCCATAGGTTGAGTGGTGACTATATTGACCAGTGGTGCTCTTGTGCAAACATTCAATAAATGGACAAGGACAAGCTGCTTGACAAACTGCTTTGACTGAGTCAATACTCAACTCTTGAGGCTGAGATGCATCCCTGGAATCCTCCAGTTGTTGATTTGTAAACCGTGATAAGCAATCTGCATCAACATTAGCTTTCCCAGGACGATACTTAATATCAAAGTTGTATTCTCCAAGTGAGGCTAACCAACGGTGTCCAGTGGCATCAAGTTTGGCTGATGACAACACATAAGTTAGAGGATTGTTATCTGTATATACAACAAATTTACGCCCATAAAGGTAATCATGGAATTTCTCAGACACTGCCCATTTAAGCGCCAAAAACTCTAACTTATGTATGGAGTAATTCCGTTCTGCCTTACTGAGACCCCTACTTGCATATGCAATGACCCGCTTAACTCCTTGTTGTTCCTGATATAAAACTGCACCGAGGCCAACCAAGCTAGCATCTGTATGGAGTTCAAACGGTTTGGTGAAATCCGGGTATCCAAGAACAGGGGCTGAGGTCAAAGCTGACTTAAGTTGTTCAAATGCCGCTTGATGTTCCGAATTCCAACTCCATGATGACAAATCATAAGCTTGTTTCCTTCGGTGCTTCTTTATGGGAGGAGGCATTAGTTGAGACAACGGTTTAGCAATTTTACTGAAATCCTTGACGAATTTCCGGTAATACCCACAGAAACCCCAAAATTGTCGGACCTCATCTGGATTCTTAGGTATAGGCCATTCTTTTACTTTCCTGATCTTTTCCGGATCCGTAGCTACTCCATCCGCTGAGACAATGTGCCCTACATATTTAACTCGTTCTTGTAAAAATGAGCACTTTTTTGGAGACAACTTCAGACCACATTCTCTAAACCTGGTAAAAACCTGATGCAACCTATCCAGATGTTCCTCATAAGTGCGTGAAAACACAATCACATCATCCAAAAACACCAAACAAATATTGTGATTGAGCCCATCAAGTGTGTTTTCCATAAACCTCTGGTACGTAGCAGGAGCGTTTGATAATCCAAAAGGCATACGTACAAATTCCCAAAAACCCAATGAACCAACTGTAAATGCAGTGCGATGTTTATCCGCTTCATTAATTTCCAACTGATGATATCCTGACTTAGCATCTAAGATTGTATAATAACGATTTCCAGCTAACGAATCCAATATCTCCTCTATACGTGGTAATGCATAGTTATCCTTTTGAGTCCTAGCATTAAGCATTCTAAAATCCACACACATACGCAAGAGTTGTCTTTCTTTCTTACCAGTACAATGTTACTACTATATGGGCTATGTGACTTCCTTATAATACCACATGCTAATAATTCCTTTAAATGATCTCTAACTTCATTATACATTGCCGGTGGAATTCTCCGATGTCTCTGTTTGAAAGGTGTATCATCTGTAAGTTTGATATAATGCTTCACTCCTTGTACTTTGCCAATGTCCAAATCCCCTTTTGAAAAAATCCTCATATTGCATTATCAGTTGTTTTAAATTAATTATTTCATCTTCAGTTAAGTGTTTTTCTGCAAAACTTATTTTATCTAAAAATGCTGTTGAAATATTTTCAGAAGTTTGTAAATTCTGTACAGATGTATCCTCCACCTTCACTGGTTGTAATTCACATATTATGCTGCGGGGTTTCACAACGACGGTCCGAGTAGTTATGTTTGAAATTTCAACATTTATAAGTCCATTGTTGTGATATTTATAAGAGTGTAACGTCGGTGAGATGTCTAAGTCTGTTGATAATGAAGTGGTAGTAGATTGAAATGGTTGAAGAAGTGCACATGTGTTATGGTATTTAATCTCTTTGTCGACGAATCCTGATATAGCCACAGTTTTATTTGCAGGTATAATGATATTTCTTGTTTCTGCTGATCGAATAATTCCAATGCGGTTACTGTTCTTGTTTAAATTCTTTTCCTGTAGTGACAAACATCTAAAGGCTAGATAACATGACGTATGTAAATCTGCTGTTTGTAAATATCGAGCACCAAACTTGTTTTCACATACACTCCTCATATGATCCATTATATTCGTACCAAGTAATAGTGGAACATTGATATTATATTGACTATCTGGAACTACTAGTAGAAGACAGTGTTGTTCCTCATCAATAGGTATACCCTTAACAGCAATATCTACTTCTATAAATCCCTCATATGGCAATAAAAGTCCATCCGCACACTCAATCTTAAGTAAATCATCCAAGGGCATTATGGGTATTTGAGATAAATTATTGTCATAAAAAGTTCTACTAACAGTACTAACTGTACTCCCTGTATCCAATAATGCGTAGCAATAATACCATTAACTCTAACCTCCACCTCATTACACTCCCCAACTAATCCACTTGGTACCCCGAGACTGTTGTAAATTCTGCTTCATACAAGGGAACCTCCTTTTACAGTCTACCAGCGTCCCCTTCTTCGAGTAGACCTCCTGGAGTTTAAAGTTCCTCTGTGAGAATGATCCAACCTAACTCTACACCCAATCTGTAAATGACCTGGCTGTCTACAGCGAAAGCATACTGGTCCCTCATCTACTGGTACTTCGTCAACCACAACATCTGGTTCCTTATATTCTGTAGTCTTATCATCCTGTTGTTGATGAGGTAAATGTCGACTTCCAAAATTATTATAACCTCCACTTCCTCTATTGGACCGACTAAAACTTCCTCTTTGATGTTGAGATTGACTAAAACTTCCTCTTTGATGTTGAGATTGAAATTGGTTCTTTAACGATGTTACCTCTGTTGTCAACTTATTTATCATCCCTCTTAATTCCTTCATCTCGGAGCCCTGATCATTTGAACTTACTGCTGCCTTTGACGTAACTTTATTATGTTTTGTATCTCCTGATCTCCTATTTCTGTTATATTCCACTTCCCTCACAGCAACCCTCAACTCATCAAAATCATCAATGGTTTTGTGTAAATGACCACATATATCCTGTAGTTCAGGTCTAAGTCCCTCATAAAACATTGCTTGTAGTTTATCATTAGCCTGAGATCTTGAAACCTTTCCTGAATCAATAACCCTGTTTAAAATTTCCTCTAAACGACATCCCCATGATGTAACATCCTCATTGGCTAGTTGTCTGGCACTATAAAATTCCGCCATGATCTTTTCCTCTACATCAACAGGACCAAACACTTTTTGCAACTTGCTTACAATCTGACTGACTGATGCCTCTGTACCCAATCTCATCGCTATTCTTAATGCTGACCCCTTAAGTGACCTATCTATCGCATTTTTAATGACGCATTCTGAATATCCAGACTTTACTAATCTTTCAACCTGAAATTTCCAAATATCAAATGTTGAATCCGCTTTGCTATTACTGTCACCTGAAAAATGTTCCAAACGTGGTGGCTGCATAGATGGTGCTGACATTACAGTAGTAGCTGATGACACTGCTGGTGTTGTAACCGATGACATGCTCATAACAGACGGTGTTGTTGTAGCCGGTATTGCTGTAGCAATAGATGCTGACGTTGATAACGGTGTTACTGAAACTGGATGCTCTGCCGTTACGGACTCGGTTTTAGGCACATCCTCATCTGTAGATTTCAGATAATCCTTCATAAATTGCCTCAATTCCGCAACAGTTTCTAATTTTGGTTTAGTGCCCATCGTTGCAAATACTTGCAGTAATTTTAACTCCACCTCAGATAAACTTTCCTCTGGTTCCTCAACATTTAAGTCATCTTTTAATTCATCCTCTTCAAACTTAAAAGCCATGATTGTAAATTGCTAAGATAATAATGTGTAATAATGCGAATAAGTGATGTATAATGTACGGTATACAGTTGTTTGTTGTTGACGACGATTTGTTGCTATATATGATACGCAGTTTATGACAATGTGTAATAACAACGAGTTGATGTAAAGATGACGTATCAAAAATAACACAAAAATCCCAAACCACAAATTAACAACACGACAACTAATCCAACAAATGATACACTTGAGGCTAAACTAATGACCCCCTAGATCACTAACTACACTGGTGATCCCCCTAGATCACTAACTACACTGATGATCCCCCTAGATCCACCAGTCTCAACTATACAATACAATGATACAATGTGTGAAATACAAATTATATGTGATCATAATATTTATACAATTTTACCTGTGACCTTTATATTTGTACAATTAAATATAACCTGTGACCTTAACTAACTGAAATAGAATTTTACGACAATACCACTATAAAACGACGGAATGGTACTGACTGCAAACAGCGCGATGTCACGGCAAACACGTTGAGTCGGTTATAGCATAAAATACATATATCATATAATGAACATATATACATACAAAGGATTGAACATAAAGTAGAAAATATAAGCAAGAGGGCGTTAGAACAAACCCACCGAACACTTGCTGATGGCTACCTGATTGTGTATGCAACAATTTATGGACAACTGTAAATGTATGGCACAGTATGGACAATGTGTTGAAGTGTGTATAATAAAGTTAACTTTATTTGTATGCGGAGAACAAATAAAGTAAAACTATGGATGGTAGAAACAGAATGCTATTAATTGTTAATGCACTCCATAAACTTGCACACAAAAACCGAACTCACAAAAAAATAATAGGCTTTGTGGTCAATAAAAAAAACATGACCTGTTTGCATTGGAAAAAAAAAAAAAAACAAAAAACAATGAGTCACATCAGTCAATAACATAAAATAAAATGTCTAAGTGTTATCACTTGGTATACGATCAAAATACACTGTTTACCAAAAGTATTATACAATATAAACAAATATTTGGGTCACACGGGATAACTAACAAAAGTAGGTCACACGGATAATAATAATAATTATAAAAATATTATTATAGATCTAATAACATAATAAATCAAAATTGGGTCACGCCGAAAATAAATAAATAAATAAATAAATAACTAGGGAACACAGGAACAATATCACATGCGATATAAATGTCAAATAAGCATGTAATGATAGAACGATAAAAATTGTCGATGAATTATAATCTATAAAGTCAGAAGAACACGTTGTCGTTGTTATGATGAATGTACAAATCTGTAAACTGTCGAAAACGACGAAAAATATATAACAAGTCCTGCTTGTAAAATCGCCAAGTCTTTTTTAATCGGAAATATATTCCAATCACACACGCGCAATATAAATTACCTGATCAGGCTTCTAGAATAATCACAAATTCAATATGTAAAACTGCAAACACGTTATACACTAAACACTAATTTCTTCTTTCTATCCAACCGGAAACGGAAGTTGCGTTGGTGTCGTCCATTCTATAACTAATAGAACACGTTGGGCGCCATTTTGTAACCGTGGTTCTTTGACAGAAAATCGCACGATTCAGTGGGTTGTTATAAATCGTTTATTTGTTGATATATCACAAGTTTATAGGATAATTCACATCAATGGATATGGTCCAAAGATGATAAAAAACTATGGACTGCCAAACAACTTCACATTTTGCACCTTTTAAATATGTGTATGAAGAATCTGTAGGGACAATGCCACACCCAAACAAGCCTCATATATGACTGCACAGAAAGCAACTCTTATACTCACTAGCAATACAACTTGTAGTGAACCAATGAAATTAGACCTTAGATGACCAAAGGATACGGTCAGTGAACCAAGAAAGATAACTCAAAGTAAACAAACACAAATACAGGGTGACACAAAAGACATCACAGTACAGTACAAGACAAAAGTATTCAACAAGACAATTTCAAATTTAAAACAGATAATTTATTAAAACTATATATTTACAATATCTTACAATAAATTTCAGTCTGCTACAATTGCATTGAACAAACAAAATCGCATATACTTAACATAGAGAGACATACAAACATTGATATACCCCATTTTATATCCCTTCCAAATTGCCAACTTCGTTAGAGTGTGGAATAAAAGCAAAACATTAATATAACAACAATAAATTTAATGATCAGTTTCTTTTTAAATGCAACAACACAAATCTATATAAATATTAAATACAATGTCCAATGTATAGTTATAACTGTCATTTCACAACTCGTAACGTTCAATACCGAATACGGGCCGCTCGGTCGTGTATGGACCGGTCCATACACCGTGTTACTGTTACAGATGTGATATGCAATAATTAAAAAGATGTGATACACAGTCTCAAAAAGTTCCATGACTGTCATCACAAAATGTCTCTGTATCTAAAATTACCCTTGCTGTATTTGACGTCAAATAGTGTCGTGTTCATTTCATTCCCAAATTTGATTACACGTGCCGGGTGTAGATATGTCATCTTATAAATTTTTGAATTTCCTAAATGAAACATTAAAAAAAATTAAAATTGTCATATTATAAATTTTTGAATATTTCATTCAGAAAATTCAAAAACTTATAATATGACAGCTAGCTAAACAGGAGGTGTTTACTCTTCACTAGCACTAGGACTTACTGTTGAAAATCCACGTGTTTAAATAAATTTGCTAGTTACAAAGTTTTTACTTTTCTGTGAGATTGTGGTTTGGGGATATTTTTTAAGGAACAGTTATATAACTGGATGCAAAGTTAATCAAACCCTGCGTTATAACAACATTAAGAAATTAAAACTACTTGAACAGCACCAACTGAAAATCCACGTGTTTAACTAAATTTGCTAGTTACGAAGTTTTTACTTTTCTCTGACAGTGTGATTTGCTAATTACGAAGTTTTTACTTTTCTCTGACAGTGTGGTTTGGGGACATTTTATTTTTTAAGAAACAGTAAAATTAGCTGATGCAATGTTAATCAACCCATGTGTTATAACAACATGAACAAATTAAAACTTCTGTACAACACCAATTTCAGCATTTTTAATTTGCTCGGCTTGGTAAATCATTGTGCATTCTTTATTATTTCATTTACAACTCGCCCACCAATTTTATTCCTATTCATTGCACACATGTAGGAGTTGTATTTTTTTCTCGAACTTGCTATGGGTATTGCCAAGTGCAAGTACGTGTTTTCAGTTGGGCTCTATATTCCAATCTGAGATTTCAAATATATATTTTTTTTAAATTTTAAGGTGTTATGAAAATTGTAATGTTTAAACGTGCTCTTTCTTAAAATTTATTTCAATGTATGTTATTTATTTATTTATTTATTTATTTATTTATTTATTTATTTATTTATTTATTTATTTATTTATTTATTTTTATTAATCAATTAATTAATTAATGCTGTAGCTTATTTTTTTTAATGTATTTGATGTTGATTTGGTTTGGAATAATAAAGATTTAATCAAATTTTTTAAAAGCAAACAGATAAATCCAATTTTAAACCTTTTCATACGTTTGCCTATTGTATAGACAGATGGATGCACGTGGCTAATTATAATTCCTTTCATCTTGTGTAACCACTGCAGTAGCTCAGTTGGAAGAGTGCTGGCTCCGTAAGTGGGAGGTCGTGGGTTCGAACTCCGACCGAGACAGAACCAAGACTTGAAAGTGGGTAGTGACTGTTCTTTCGCCAAGCACTCGGCATTACGAAATGAAAATCACCGTTCTTTCGGATGGGAGCTTAAAATTAACGAGGTCACATGTCACGGTGGGCTTGGCACGATAAAGAACCCTGTTGTATAATGCCATCAGCGCAACCCATGTGCCAAATTTCTGCACTTTCGCCAAAAGCTGGCGACGTCTCGAGAAAAGTGAAATATTCTTGACTGGGATGTTAAACACAATTACTTAACTCAACTCATTCATCTTGTGTGTTGTATTTATTATTTCAAATTTTTAAACCTTGCAGCCAGTTCTTTGGAAATGATTTTTTACAAGATACAACACGCTTACGGCCGGTCAAATTAATCAAAGAGTTTGGGACGTAAATTCCCATTCAATCCATCAATCATTTTTCCGAAACCATGGTTTCTTCATGCATTGTAGTTTAATCAATCTTTTATATGTAAACAACATTGACCTGTCCGCTTGACCTTTGATTATATATTCATTATGGACGAGTAAATTTAAGTAATAGGGATCATGCGTGTATAATTCGTCTGCCTGATGTGAACACTAATCATGGGCAATGTTTAAATATGTATTAACTGCGCGCCTATATGAATATTTCTAGTGAAAGGTCAATCGGACAGGTCAATGTTGTTTGCCTAACAAAAATAACTAACGTATAAACAGAGTATCCCAGAAAGATCTAAGAACTAATACAGTCAACCTGCTCTAAAGACCACCTCTATATAAGGATCACCTGACTATAAAGACCAGTAGAATTGTATCCCAATTGTTCTTTATTCATATAACTTGAAACTGTATATAAAGTCCATCTGACCATTTAGGCAACTTTTACTGGTACCCTAGCCTTGGGTAGCATTTATAGACAGGTTTGACTGTACATTGTAGATTAGGCGACACATTATCTTATGATTATTCCATACATTTATTTTTTTCAGCAAATGATTGTGATGACTTCCTTGTATCTGGTACTCAGTCTTTGGTATCTCCGGATTTCCCTACAGAAGCAAGATTATTTAATGACAAAGGATGGGTAAATGGTTCCGTAACGGTAAGTACCATCGTACATACCTGTCGAAAGATTAAATTTAAGTTAACGAATAAATACCAAATCGGCAGTTCATCTCAGCCCATCGTTACCTTCAGTACAGGCCTGTCGTAAGGTTAACACTAAGTTAACGAACAAGTGCGAATCGGCAGTTCATCTCGGCCCTTCGTTAGCTACGGTACAGGCCTGTCGAAACTTTAACACTAAGTTAACGAACAAGTGCGAATCGGCAGTTCATCTTGGCCATTCGTTACCTTCAGTACAGGCCTGTCGAAACTTTAACACTAAGTTAACAAACAAGTTCGAATCGGCAGTTCATCTCGGCCACTCGTTACCTTCAGTACAGGCCTGTCGAAACTTTAACACTAAGTTAACGAACAAGTGCGAATCGGCAGTTCATCTCGGCCCTTCGTTATCTTCAGTACAGGCCTGTTGAAAGTTTAACACTAAATAAGCGAATAAGTGCAAATCGGCAGTTCATCTCGGCCCTTCGTTACCTTCAGTACAGGCCTGTTGAAAGTTTAACACTAAATAAGCGAATAAGTGCAAATCGGCAGTTCATCTCGGCCCTTCGTTACCTTCAGTACAGGCCTGTTGAAAGTTTAACACTAAATAAGCGAATAAGTGCAAATCGGCAGTTCATCTCGGCCGCTCGTTACCTTCAGTACAGGCCTGTCGAAAGTTTAACACTAAATAAGCGAATAAGTGCAAATCGGCAGTTAATCTCGGCCGCTTGTTACCTTCAGTACAGGCCTGTCGAAAGTTTAACACTAAATAAGCGAATAAGTGCAAATCGGCAGTTCATCTCGGCCCTTCGTTAGCTACGGTACAGGCCTGTCGAAACTACAACACTAAGTTAAGGAACAAGTGCGAATCGACAGTTCATCTCGGCCACGCGTTACCTTCAGTACAGGCCTGTCGAAACCTTAACACTAAGTTAAGGAACAAGTGCGAATCGGTAGTTCATCTCGGCCACTCGTTACCTTCAGTACAGGCCTGTCGAAACTTTAACACTAAGTTAAGGAACAAGTGCGAATCGGCAGTTCATCTCGGCTCTTCGTTACCTTCAGTACAGGCCTGTCGAAACTTTAACACTAAGTTAACGAACAAGTGCGAATCGGTAGTTCATCTCGGCCACTAGTTACCTTCAGTACAGGCCTGTCAAAACTTTAACACTAAGTTAACGAACAAGTGCGAATCGGCAGTTCATCTCGGCTACTCGTTACCTTCAGTACAGGCCTGTCGAAACTTTAACACTAAGTTAACGAACAAGTGCGAATCGGCAGTTCATCTCGGCTACTCGTTACCTTCAGTACAGGCCTGTCGAAACTTTAACACTAAGTTAACGAACAAGTGCGAATCGGCAGTTCATCTCGGCTACTCGTTACCTTCAGTACAGGCCTGTCGAAACTTTAACACTAAGTTAACGAACAAGTGCGAATCGGCAGTTCATCTCGGCCGCTCGTTACGTTCAGTACAGACCTGTCGAAAGTTTAACACTCAGTTAACGAACAAGTGCGAATCGGCAGTTCATCTCGGCCGCTCGTTGCCTACAGTACAGACCTGTCGAAACTTTAACACTAAGTTAAGGAACAAGTTCAAATCGGCAGTTCATCTCGGCCACTCGTTGCCTACAGTACAGGCCTGTGGAAACTTTAACACTAAGTTAAGGAATAAGTGCGAATCGGCAGTTCATCTCGGACGCTCGTTGCCTTCAGTACAGGCCTGTCGAAACTTTAACACTCAGTTAACGAACAAGTGCGAATCGGCAGTTCATCTCAGCCCATCGTTACCTTCAGTACAGGCCTGTCGTAAGGTTAACACTAAGTTAACGAACAAGTGCGAATCGGCAGTTCATCTCGGCCCTTCGTTAGCTACGGTACAGGCCTGTCGAAACTTTAACACTAAGTTAACGAACAAGTGCGAATCGGCAGTTCATCTTGGCCATTCGTTACCTTCAGTACAGGCCTGTCGAAACTTTAACACTAAGTTAACAAACAAGTTCGAATCGGCAGTTCATCTCGGCCACTCGTTACCTTCAGTACAGGCCTGTCGAAACTTTAACACTAAGTTAACGAACAAGTGCGAATCGGCAGTTCATCTCGGCCCTTCGTTATCTTCAGTACAGGCCTGTTGAAAGTTTAACACTAAATAAGCGAATAAGTGCAAATCGGCAGTTCATCTCGGCCCTTCGTTACCTTCAGTACAGGCCTGTTGAAAGTTTAACACTAAATAAGCGAATAAGTGCAAATCGGCAGTTCATCTCGGCCCTTCGTTACCTTCAGTACAGGCCTGTTGAAAGTTTAACACTAAATAAGCGAATAAGTGCAAATCGGCAGTTCATCTCGGCCGCTCGTTACCTTCAGTACAGGCCTGTCGAAAGTTTAACACTAAATAAGCGAATAAGTGCAAATCGGCAGTTAATCTCGGCCGCTTGTTACCTTCAGTACAGGCCTGTCGAAAGTTTAACACTAAATAAGCGAATAAGTGCAAATCGGCAGTTCATCTCGGCCCTTCGTTAGCTACGGTACAGGCCTGTCGAAACTATAACACTAAGTTAAGGAACAAGTGCGAATCGACAGTTCATCTCGGCCACGCGTTACCTTCAGTACAGGCCTGTCGAAACCTTAACACTAAGTTAAGGAACAAGTGCGAATCGGTAGTTCATCTCGGCCACTCGTTACCTTCAGTACAGGCCTGTCGAAAGTTTAACACTAAGTTAAGGAACAAGTGCGAATCGGCAGTTCATCTCGGCCACTCGTTACCTTCAGTACAGGCCTGTCGAAAGTTTAACACTAAGTTAAGGAACAAGTGCGAATCTGCAGTTCATCTCGGCCGCTCGTTACCTTCAGTACAGACCTGTCGAAACTTTAACACTAAATTAACGAACATGTGCGAGTATGCAGTTCATCTCGGCCGCTCGTTACCTTCAGTACAGGCCTGTCGAAACTTTAACACTAAGTTAACGAACAAGTGCGAGTCTGCAGTTCATCTCGGCCACTCGTTACCTTCAGTACAGGCCTGTCGAAACTTTAACACTAAGTTAACGAACAAGTGCGAGTCTGCAGTTCATCTCGGCCACTCGTTACCTTCAGTACAGACCTGTCGAAACTTTAACACTAAGTTAAGGAACAAGTGCGAATCTGCAGTTCATCTAGGCCACTCGTTACCTTCAGTACAGGCCTGTCGAAAGTTTAACACTAAGTTAAGGAACAAGTGCGAATCGGCAGTTCATCTCGGCCGCTCGTTACCTTCAGTACAGACCTGTCGAAACTTTAACACTAAGTTAACGAACATGTGCGAATCGGCAGTTCATCTCGGCCACTCGTTACCTTCAGTACAGACCTGTCGAAACTTTAACACTAAGTTAAGGAACAAGTGCGAATCGGCAGTTCATCTCGGCCTCTCGTTACCTTCAGTACAGGCCTGTCGAAAGTTTAACACTAAGTTAACAAACAAGTGCGAATCTGCAGTTCATCTCGGCCACTATTTGCCTTCAGTACAGGCCTGTCGAAACTTTAACACTAAGTTAACAAACAAGTGCGAATCGGCAGTTCATCTCGGCCGCTCGTTACCTTCAGTACAGGCCTGTCGAAAGTTTAACACTTAGTTAAGGAACAAGTTCGAATCGGTAGTTCATCTCGGCCTCTCGTTACCTTCAGTACAGGCCTGTCGAAACTTTAACGCTAAGTTAAGGAACAAGTGCGAATCGGCAGTTCATCTCGGCCACTCGTTACCTTCAGTACAGGCCTGTCGAAAGTTTAACACTAAGTTAAGGAACAAGTGCGAATCGGCAGTTCATCTCGGCTCTTCGTTACCTTCAGTACAGGCCTGTCGAAACTTTAACACTAAGTTAAGGAACAAGTGCGAATCGGCAGTTCATCTCGGCTCTTCGTTACCTTCAGTACAGGCCTGTCGAAACTTTAACACTAAGTTAACGAACAAGTGCGAATCGGCAGTTCATCTCGGCCACTCGTTACCTTCAGTACAGGCCTGTCGAAACTTTAACACTAAGTTAACGAACAAGTGCGAATCGGCAGTTCATCTCGGCTACTCGTTACCTTCAGTACAGGCCTGTCGAAACTTTAACACTAAGTTAACGAACAAGTGCGAATCGGCAGTTCATCTCGGCCGCTCGTTACCTTCAGTACAGACCCGTCGAAACTTTAACACTAAGTTAACGAACACGTGCGAATCGACAGTTCATCTCGGCCGCTCGTTACCTTCAGTACAGGCCCGTCGAAACTTTAACACTAAGTTAATGAACACGTGCGAATCGGCAGTTCATCTCGGCCGCTCGTTACCTTCAGTACAGACCCGTCGAAACTTTACCACTAAGTTAACGAACACGTGCGAATCGACAGTTCATCTCGGCCGCTCGTTACCTTCAGTACAGGCCCGTCGAAACTTTAACACTAAGTTAATGAACACGTGCGAATCGGCAGTTCATCTCGGCCGCTCGTTACCTTCAGTACAGGCCCGTCGAAACTTTAACACTAAGTTAATGAACACGTGCGAATCGGCAGTTCATCTCGGCCGCTCGTTACCTTCAGTACAGACCCGTCGAAACTTTAACACTAAGTTAACGAACACGTGCGAATCGACAGTTCATCTCGGCCGCTCGTTACCTTCAGTACAGGCCCGTCGAAACTTTAACACTAAGTTAACGAACACGTGCGAATCGACAGTTCATCTCGGCCGCTCGTTACCTTCAGTACAGGCCCGTCGAAACTTTAACACTAAGTTAACGAACACGTGCGAATCGACAGTTCATCTCGGCCGCTCGTTACCTTCAGTACAGGCCCGTCGAAACTTTAACACTAAGTTAATGAACACGTGCGAATCGGCAGTTCATCTCGGCCGCTCGTTACCTTCAGTACAGACCCGTCGAAACTTTAACACTAAGTTAACGAACACGTGCGAATCGACAGTTCATCTCGGCCGCTCGTTACCTTCAGTACAGGCCCGTCGAAACTTTAACACTAAGTTAATGAACACGTGCGAATCGGCAGTTCATCTCGGCCGCTCGTTACCTTCAGTACAGGCCCGTCGAAACTTTAACACTGAGTTAACGAACACGTGCGAATCGACAGTTCATCTCGGCCGCTCGTTACCTTCAGTACAGGCCCGTCGAAACTTTAACACTAAGTTAACAAACAAGTGCGAATCGGCAGTTCATCTCGGCCACTCGTTACCTTCAGTACAGGCCTGTCCGAAATTTAACACTAAGTTAAGGAACAAGTGCGAATCGCAGTTCATCTCGGCTCTTCGTTACCTCAGTACAGGCCTGTCGAAACTTTAACACTAAGTTAAGGAACAAGTTCGAATCGGCAGTTCATCTCGGCCGCTCGTTACCTTCAGTACAGACCCGTCGAAACTTTAACACTAAGTTAACGAACACGTGCGAATCGACAGTTCATCTCGGCCGCTCGTTACCTTCAGTACAGGCCCGTCGAAACTTTAACACTAAGTTAATGAACACGTGCGAATCGGCAGTTCATCTCGGCCACTCGTTACCTTCAGTACAAGCCTGTCGAAAGTTTAACACTAAGTTAAGGAACAAGTGCGAATCGGCAGTTCATCTCGGCTCTTCGTTACCTTCAGTACAGGCCTGTCGAAACTTTAACACTAAGTTAAGGAACAAGTGCGAATCGGCAGTTCATCTCGGCTCTTCGTTACCTTCAGTACAGGCCTGTCGAAACTTTAACACTAAGTTAACGAACAAGTGCGAATCGGCAGTTCATCTCGGCCACTCGTTACCTTCAGTACAGGCCTGTCGAAACTTTAACACTAAGTTAACGAACATGTGCGAATCGGCAGTTCATCTCGGCTCTTCGTTACCTCAGTACAGGCCTGTCGAAACTTTAACACTAAGTTAAGGAACAAGTGCGAATCGGCAGTTCATCTCGGCTCTTCGTTACCTTCAGTACAGGCCTGTCGAAACTTTAACACTACGTTAAGGAACAAGTGCGAATCGGCAGTTCATCTAGGCCACTCGTTACCTTCAGTACAGGCCTGTCGAAACTTTAACACTAAGTTAACGACCAAGTGCGAATCGGCAGTTCATCTCGGCCACTCGTTACCTTCAGTACAGGCCTGTCGAAACTTTAACACTAAGTTAACGAACAAGTGCGAATCGACAGTTCATCTTGGTCGCTCGTTACCTTCAGTATAGGCCTGTCGAAACTTTAACACTAAGTTAACGAACAAGTGCGAATCGGCAGTTCATCTCGGCTACTCGTTACCTTCAGTACAGGCCTGTCGAAACTTTAACACTAAGTTAACGAACAAGTGCGAATCGGCAGTTCATCTCGGCCGCTCGTTACCTTCAGTACAGACCCGTCGAAACTTTAACACTAAGTTAACGAACACGTGCGAATCGACAGTTCATCTCGGCCGCTCGTTACCTTCAGTACAGGCCCGTCGAAACTTTAACACTAAGTTAATGAACACGTGCGAATCGGCAGTTCATCTCGGCCGCTCGTTACCTTCAGTACAGACACGTCGAAACTTTAACACTAAGTTAACGAACACGTGCGAATCGACAGTTCATCTCGGCCGCTCGTTACCTTCAGTACAGGCCCGTCGAAACTTTAACACTAAGTTAATGAACACGTGCGAATCGGCAGTTCATCTCGGCCGCTCGTTACCTTCAGTACAGGCCCGTCGAAACTTTAACACTAAGTTAATGAACACGTGCGAATCGGCAGTTCATCTCGGCCGCTCGTTACCTTCAGTACAGACCCGTCGAAACTTTAACACTAAGTTACGAACACGTGCGAATCGACAGTTCATCTCGGCCGCTCGTTACCTTCAGAACAGGCCCGTCGAAACTTTAACACTAAGTTAACGAACACGTGCGAATCGACAGTTCATCTCGGCCGCTCGTTACCTTCAGTACAGACCCGTCGAAACTTTAACACTAAGTTAACGAACACGTGCGAATCGACAGTTCATCTCGGCCGCTCGTTACCTTCAGTACAGGCCCGTCGAACTTTAACACTAAGTTAATGAACACGTGCGAATCGGCAGTTCATCTCGGCCGCTCGTTACCTTCAGTACAGACCCGTCGAAACTTTAACACTAAGTTAACGAACACGTGCGAATCGACAGTTCATCTCGGCCGCTCGTTACCTTCAGTACAGGCCCGTCGAAACTTTAACACTAAGTTAATGAACACGTGCGAATCGGCAGTTCATCTCGGCCGCTCGTTACCTTCAGTACAGGCCCGTCGAAACTTTAACACTGAGTTAACGAACACGTGCGAATCGACAGTTCATCTCGGCCGCTCGTTACCTTCAGTACAGACCCGTCGAAACTTTAACACTAAGTTAACAAACAAGTGCGAATCGGCAGTTCATCTCGGCCACTCGTTACCTTCAGTACAGGCCTGTCCGAAATTTAACACTAAGTTAAGGAACAAGTGCGAATCGGCAGTTCATCTCGGCTCTTCGTTACCTTCAGTACAGGCCTGTCGAAACTTTAACACTAAGTTAAGGAACAAGTTCGAATCGGCAGTTCATCTCGGCCGCTCGTTACCTTCAGTACAGACCCGTCGAAACTTTAACACTAAGTTAACGAACACGTGCGAATCGACAGTTCATCTCGGCCGCTCGTTACCTTCAGTACAGGCCCGTCGAAACTTTAACACTAAGTTAATGAACACGTGCGAATCGGCAGTTCATCTCGGCCACTCGTTACCTTCAGTACAGACCTGTCCAAATTTAACACTAAGTTAAGGAACAAGTGCGAATCGGCAGTTCATCTCGCTCTTCGTTACCTTCAGTACAGGCCTGTCGAAACTTTAACACTAAGTTAACGAACATGTGCGAATCGGCAGTTCGTCTCGGTCGGTCGTTACCTTCAGTACAGACCCGTCGAAACTTTAACACTAAGTTAACGAACACGTGCGAATCGACAGTTCATCTCGGCCGCTCGTTACCTTCAGTACAGGCCCGTCGAAACTTTAACACTAAGTTAATGAACACGTGCGAATCGGCAGTTCATCTCGGCCGCTCGTTACCTTCAGTACAGGCCCGTCGAAACTTTAACACTGAGTTAACGAACACGTGCGAATCGACAGTTCATCTCGGCCGCTCGTTACCTTCAGTACAGGCCCGTCGAAACTTTAACACTAAGTTAACAAACAAGTGCGAATCGGCAGTTCATCTCGGCCACTCGTTACCTTCAGTACAGGCCTGTCCGAAAATTAACACTAAGTTAAGGAACAAGTGCGAATCGGCAGTTCATCTCGGCTCTTCGTTACCTTCAGTACAGGCCTGTCGAAACTTTAACACTAAGTTAAGGAACAAGTTCGAATCGGCAGTTCATCTCGGCCGCTCGTTACCTTCAGTACAGACCCGTCGAAACTTTAACACTAAGTTAACGAACACGTGCGAATCGACAGTTCATCTCGGCCGCTCGTTACCTTCAGTACAGGCCCGTCGAAACTTTAACACTAAGTTAATGAACACGTGCGAATCGGCAGTTCATCTCGGCCACTCGTTACCTTCAGTACAGACCTGTCCAAAATTTAACACTAAGTTAAGGAACAAGTGCGAATCGGCAGTTCATCTCGGCTCTTCGTTACCTTCAGTACAGGCCTGTCGAAACTTTAACACTAAGTTAACGAACATGTGCGAATCGGCAGTTCGTCTCGGTCGGTCGTTACCTTCAGTACAGGCCTGTCGAAACTTTAACACTAAGTTAACGAACAAGTGCGAATCGGCAGTTCATCTCGGCCACTCGTTACCTTCAGTAGAGGCCTGTCGAAACTTTAACACTAAGTTAACGAACATGTGCGAATCGGCAGTTCATCTCGGCCACTCGTTACCTACAGTACAGGCCTGTCGAAACTTTAACACTGAGTTAACGAACACGTGCGAATCGACAGTTCATCTCGGCCGCTCGTTACCTTCAGTACAGGCCCGTCGAAACTTTAACACTAAGTTAACAAACAAGTGCGAATCGGCAGTTCATCTCGGCCACTCGTTACCTTCAGTACAGGCCTGTCCGAAATTTAACACTAAGTTAAGGAACAAGTGCGAATCGGCAGTTCATCTCGGCTCTTCGTTACCTTCAGTACAGGCCTGTCGAAACTTTAACACTAAGTTAAGGAACAAGTTCGAATCGGCAGTTCATCTCGGCCGCTCGTTACCTTCAGTACAGACCCGTCGAAACTTTAACACTAAGTTAACGAACACGTGCGAATCGACAGTTCATCTCGGCCGCTCGTTACCTTCAGTACAGGCCCGTCGAAACTTTAACACTAAGTTAATGAACACGTGCGAATCGGCAGTTCATCTCGGCCACTCGTTACCTTCAGTACAGACCTGTCCAAAATTTAACACTAAGTTAAGGAACAAGTGCGAATCGGCAGTTCATCTCGGCTCTTCGTTACCTTCAGTACAGGCCTGTCGAAACTTTAACACTAAGTTAACGAACATGTGCGAATCGGCAGTTCGTCTGGGTCGGTCGTTACCTTCAGTACAGACCCGTCGAAACTTTAACACTAAGTTAACGAACACGTGCGAATCGACAGTTCATCTCGGCCGCACGTTACCTTCAGTACAGGCCCGTCGAAACTTTAACACTAAGTTAATGAACACGTGCGAATCGGCAGTTCATCTCGGCCGCTCGTTACCTTCAGTACAGGCCCGTCGAAACTTTAACACTGAGTTAACGAACACGTGCGAATCGACAGTTCATCTCGGCCGCTCGTTACCTTCAGTACAGGCCCGTCGAAACTTTAACACTTAGTTAACAAACAAGTGCGAATCGGCAGTTCATCTCGGCCACTCGTTACCTTCAGTACAGGCCTGACCGAAAATTAACACTAAGTTAAGGAACAAGTGCGAATCGGCAGTTCATCTCGGCTCTTCGTTACCTTCAGTACAGGCCTGTCGAAACTTTAACACTAAGTTAAGGAACAAGTTCGAATCGGCAGTTCATCTCGGCCGCTCGTTACCTTCAGTACAGACCCGTCGAAACTTTAACACTAAGTTAACGAACACGTGCGAATCGACAGTTCATCTCGGCCGCTCGTTACCTTCAGTACAGGCCCGTCGAAACTTTAACACTAAGTTAATGAACACGTGCGAATCGGCAGTTCATCTCGGCCACTCGTTACCTTCAGTACAGACCTGTCCAAAATTTAACACTAAGTTAAGGAACAAGTGCGAATCGGCAGTTCATCTCGGCTCTTCGTTACCTTCAGTACAGGCCTGTCGAAACTTTAACACTAAGTTAACGAACATGTGCGAATCGGCAGTTCGTCCGTCGGTCGTTACCTTCAGTACAGGCCTGTCGAAACTTTAACACTAAGTTAACGAACAAGTGCGAATCGGCAGTTCATCTCGGCCACTCGTTACCTTCAGTAGAGGCCTGTCGAAACTTTAACACTAAGTTAACGAACATGTGCGAATCGGCAGTTCATCTCGGCCACTCGTTACCTACAGTACAGGCCTGTCGAAACTTTAACACTAAGTTAACGAAAAAGTGCGAATCGGCAGTTCATCTCGGCCGCTCGTTACCTTCAGTACAGACCCGTCGAAACTTTAACACTAAGTTAACGAACACGTGCGAATCGACAGTTCATCTCGGCCGCTCGTTACCTTCAGTACAGGCCCGTCGAAACTTTAACACTAAGTTAATGAACACGTGCGAATCGGCAGTTCATCTCGGCCGCTCGTTACCTTCAGTACAGACCCGTCGAAACTTTAACACTAAGTTAACGAACACGTGCGAATCGACAGTTCATCTCGGCCGCTCGTTACCTTCAGTACAGGCCCGTCGAAACTTTAACACTAAGTTAACGAACACGTGCGAATCGACAGTTCATCTCGGCCGCTCGTTACCTTCAGTACAGACCCGTCGAAACTTTAACACTAAGTTAACGAACACGTGCGAATCGACAGTTCATCTCGGCCGCTCGTTACCTTCAGTACAGGCCCGTCGAAACTTTAACACTAAGTTAATGAACACGTGCGAATCGGCAGTTCATCTCGGCCGCTCGTTACCTTCAGTACAGGCCCGTCGAAACTTTAACACTAAGTTAACGAACACGTGCGAATCGACAGTTCATCTCGGCCGCTCGTTACCTTCAGTACAGGCCCGTCGAAACTTTAACACTAAGTTAATGAACACGTGCGAATCGACAGTTCATCTCGGCCGCTCGTTACCTTCAGTACAGGCCCGTCGAAACTTTAACACTAAGCTAATGAACACGTGCGAATCGGCAGTTCATCTCGGCCGCTCGTTATCTTCAGTACAGACCCGTCGAAACTTTAACACTAAGTTAACGAACACGTGCGAATCGACAGTTCATCTCGGCCGCTCGTTACCTTCAGTACAGGCCCGTCGAAACTTTAACACTAAGTTAATGAACACGTGCGAATCGGCAGTTCATCTCGGCCGCTCGTTACCTTCAGTACAGGCCCGTCGAAACTTTAACACTAAGTTAACGAACACGTGCGAATCGACAGTTCATCTCGGCCGCTCGTTACCTTCAGTACAGGCCCGTCGAAACTTTAACACTAAGTTAACAAACAAGTGCGAATCGGCAGTTCATCTCGGCCACTCGTTACCTTCAGTACAGGCCTGTCCAAAATTTAACACTAAGTTAAGGAACAAGTGCGAATCGGCAGTTCATCTCGGCTCTTCGTTACCTTCAGTACAGGCCTGTCGAAACTTTAACACTAAGTTAAGGAACAAGTTCGAATCGGCAGTTCATCTCGGCCGCTCGTTACCTTCAGTACAGACCCGTCGAAACTTTAACATTAAGTTAACGAACACGTGCGAATCGACAGTTCATCTCGGCCGCTCGTTACCTTCAGTACAGGCCCGTCGAAACTTTAACACTAAGTTAATGAACACGTGCGAATCGACAGTTCATCTCGGCCGCTCGTTACCTTCAGTACAGGCCCGTCGAAACTTTAACACTAAGCTAATGAACACGTGCGAATCGGCAGTTCATCTCGGCCGCTCGTTATCTTCAGTACAGACCCGTCGAAACTTTAACACTAAGTTAACGAACACGTGCGAATCGACAGTTCATCTCGGCCGCTCGTTACCTTCAGTACAGGCCCGTCGAAACTTTAACACTAAGTTAATGAACACGTGCGAATCGGCAGTTCATCTCGGCCGCTCGTTACCTTCAGTACAGGCCCGTCGAAACTTTAACACTAAGTTAACGAACACGTGCGAATCGACA
The DNA here is from genome assembly GCA_021292105.1 of Anadara kagoshimensis. Lineage (NCBI taxonomy): Eukaryota > Metazoa > Mollusca > Bivalvia > Arcoida > Arcidae > Anadara > Anadara kagoshimensis. Next base: position 6,987,898 of record CM037868.1, on the reverse strand, counting down.
GTTCATCTCGGCCGCTCGTTACCTTCAGTACAGGCCCGTCGAAACTTTAACACTAAGTTAACAAACAAGTGCGAATCGGCAGTTCATCTCGGCCACTCGTTACCTTCAGTACAGGCCTGTCCAAAATTTAACACTAAGTTAAGGAACAAGTGCGAATCGGCAGTTCATCTCGGCTCTTCGTTACCTTCAGTACAGGCCTGTCCAAAATTTAACACTAAGTTAAGGAACAAGTGCGAATCGGCAGTTCATCTCGGCTCTTCGTTACCTTCAGTACAGGCCTGTCGAAACTTTAACACTAAGTTAACGAACATGTGCGAATCGGCAGTTCATCTCGGTCGGTCGTTACCTTCAGTACAGGCCTGTCGAAACTTTAACACTAAGTTAACGAACAAGTGCGAATCGGCAGTTCATCTCGGCCACTCGTTACCTTCAGTAGAGGCCTGTCGAAACTTTAACACTAAGTTAACGAACAAGTGCGAATCGGCAGTTCATCTCGGCCACTCGTTACCTTCAGTAGAGGCCTGTCGAAACTTTAACACTAAGTTTACGAACATGTGCGAATCGGTAGTTCATCTCGGTCACTCGTTACCTTCAGTACAGGCCTGTCGAAACTTTAACACTAAGTTAACGAACAAGTGCGAATCGACAGTTCATCTCGGCCACTCGTTACCTTCAGTACAGGCCTGTCGAAACTTTAACACTAAGTTAACGAACATGTGCGAATCGGCAGTTCATCTCGGTCGGTCGTTACCTTCAGTACAGGCCTGTCGAAACTTTAACACTAAGTTAACGAACAAGTGCGAATCGACAGTTCATCTCGGCCACTCGTTACCTTCAGTACAGGCCTGTCGAAACTTTAACACTAAGTTAACGAACATGTGCGAATCGGCAGTTCATCTCGGTCGGTCGTTACCTTCAGTACAGGCCTGTCGAAACTTTAACACTAAGTTAACGAACAAGTGCAAATCGACAGTTCATCTCGGCCACTCGTTACCTTCAGTAGAGGCCTGTCGAAACTTTAACACTAAGTTAACGAACAAGTGCGAATCGACAGTTCATCTCGGCCACTCGTTACCTTCAGTAGAGGCCTGTCGAAACTTTAACACTAAGTTAACGAACATGTGCGAATCGGCAGTTCATCTCGGTCGGTCGTTACCTTCAGTACAGGCCTGTCGAAACTTTAACACTAAGTTAACGAACAAGTGCGAATCGACAGTTCATCTCGGCCACTCGTTACCTTCAGTAGAGGCCTGTCGAAACTTTAACACTAAGTTAACGAACATGTGCGAATCGGTAGTTCATATCGGTCACTCGTTACCTTCAGTACAGGCCTGTCGAAACTTTAACACTAAGTTAACGAACAAGTGCGAATCGACAGTTCAGCTCGGCCACTCGTTACCTTCAGTAGAGGCCTGTCGAAACTTTAACACTAAGTTAACGAACATGTGCGAATCGGTAGTTCATCTCGGTCACTCGTTACCTTCAGTACAGGCCTGTCGAAACTTTAACACTAAGTTAACGAACAAGTGCGAATCGGCAGTTCATCTCGGCCGCTCGTTGCCTACAGTACAGACCTGTCTAAAGTTTAACATTGCCGTTAATATTGCCGTTAACTAAAAAAACGGATAAGTACTGAATCGGCAGTTCATCTAAGTCCCTCGTTACCAATACAGTCCAACCTGCCTTAAAGTTCACCTCTATATAAGGGTCACCTGCCTATAAGGGCCCGTAAAATAGTATCCCAATTGCTCTTAATTCATGTTATTTGAACCTGTATATTAAGGCCACCTGTCCCTAAAGACCATTTTCACCGGTTCCCTTGGGTACTCTTTATACAAAAGATTGACTGTATATTGACAGTTATTTCGGTAACTGCTGCAATGTCTTGGCAGGTGAGTGAGTGAGTAATGGTGTTTAACGTCCCAGTCAAGAATATTTCAGTTATGTCGAGACGTCGCCAGCTATAGGCGAAGGTGCAGAAATTTTGCCTGTGCGTTGCGCTGATGGCATTATACAGCAGGGTTCTTTAGCGTGCCAAGCCCACCGTGACACAATACCTCGATTATTTTTAAGTTCCCATCCGAAAGAACCGTGACTTTCATTTCGTAATGCCGAGTGCTTGGCGAAAGAACAGTCACTACCCACATTCAAGTCTTGAGTCAGACCCGGCCGGGGTTCGAACCAAGTTATTCGGTTACTAAATAACCGTACACGTATCTCGATCACTTAACAGTCGATCATTGACTCTGTTTCGTAATGTCAGTTTTAAACTCTTCACAGGAATGCAGTGTACAATGCACATATACCAAATTAAAAGCTTAGTTACTAGTAATCAACATCTTTGCATGAGCTACATGTACACGACACTATTTTTATTAGGGCGGAAAATGGTACATGATCGTTCAAATTGTGATACAAGCATGTAATTTTACACAGGCATTTGGTAGAGGTTGTTTATTACGAAAATATGCCTAGTCATTTTGAGTTTAAATATGGCGGCCATTTTTAAAGATGGCCGCCAGGACTTTTATTTCAGCGCAAGAAAAATCACTCATAAATACATAAAACAAAGTTGAATATAACCTTAGCATAATGCGCAAGTTTTAGTATAATTAAAATAGGGAATTTTGCTCAATTTGCATACCATTGTCTTATTATTATAATAGTTTGTGGTGTAATCAATTTTACCAGTTATCAATCATTCCTTTTAAAGATAATAACGTGGAGTTGTTGGACATAGATTTTTTTTAGTTTCAAGTTGAGAATTTTACGGAGTGTGTAGACTTTAGTTTAAACAGTATTTAATCATCGTTAAATACAATACAAGTCAACTTTAAACTGGATTCAGGAACAAGCGCTGGCTTATTTAAACCCGTCTCCAGAACAACTGTACAACATAATGTAAAACAACCTTTATTGTCAACTGCCAACCCCAAACCAATTCAATAAGACTTCAAATAGACTTTATAAAGCAGGATTTTGAGCAGAGACTGGCATTGTACATTATGTCACTTCCTTATAATATGATGTCATTAAATGTGGTCACTATACATTGTAAATTGGTGGGTTTTTTATGTAATAATAAATATGGTTAAATCCATAAATGAGATTTAACCGACAGCGTCTTCTTAATAATTCCGCCTTCGAAAAACGAAGGAATTCTAACTTTCGTCCTTCCGTTCCTTCCTCCAGGCACTACTTGTTCGGAATAATTATCGTAAACCAGAAAACACTGGAGATCAGTGTATTTTTTCCTGGGAGTTATGACCCTTTGAACACAAGTACTAATCACGCAAATATACCTACTGTCGGCGGATGCTAATTTTCATTGAATTTGATTGTTTTATATTGTCATAGATTGACTTAACCACAAACAGCAAAATAAAAAAAATTGCCTTCCAAGCATGTGATACAGATAGTGCATCTTCTACATCGATGTACTTCAAAATATTCTTCAGGTCTGGTACCGGATGGGCATATTATGTTGATATGTATTTTAATCAGATGGTAAGTCATGAAACTCTCTCTCTCTCTCTCCTCTCTCTCCTCTCTCTCTCTCTCTCTCTCTCTCTCCTCTCAATACATAGAGAGAGAGAGAGAGACCTCTCAATACATAGAGAGAGAGACATAATCTACTCTCTCTAGCTCTATCTATATGTCTGTCTATCTATCTCCACATACACACACGCACCACGTCTACTTTGATTCTCTCTCTCCCTCTCTCACACACACAATATATCCCTCTCTCTTCCCTCTTATTTATTTATTTATTTATTTATTTTGTTTACCTGACAATTTTCATAATTATAATACTTTGATTATCTCTCCCTCTCTCTCACACACAATATTCTCTCTCTCTCTCTCTCTCTCTCTCTCTCTCTCCCTCACACACACACACACACACACACACACACCACACACACACACACAATTAGTCTCTCTCTTTTTCTCTCTCATTGTTATGAAATTTCTTTTTATTTTTTATTATTATTATTTATATATTTATTTATTTTATTTACCTGACAATGTTAATAATGATAATACATAATTTCAGTTTTATCCAGTGATATCAAATTGTCAAGCAATAAAATTAGTTGACTTCACCGCAGAAACAACTGCTGTCAAAGTTACCCTTTTCCAGACGTCTACAGCCCAATCATTCAGAGTGGATGTAGTAGGGTGTCCTAATGGTAAGTGAGGTAGGAGAGAAAGAGAGAGAGAGAGGATAGATGGTGTGTGTGTGTGTGTTTCTCTCTTTCTCTCAAGCTCTCTATCTCTCCACAAGATTTGCCCCCACATTGTTAGTGGTTTCCCCACAGTGCTTGTTATGGAGCTAAAAATTTGCCCTAGATCAATAGCTAACGCATCCTCTCTCTCATCGATAACCTTCTATGACTGTTGTTAAATGTTTTTTGCATTTTAATGACATAACACTAGCTGTCATTATGATTATATAAGTCTGTTTCAGTTAAATCATCTATAGTTTCTATCATGCCGCGGTGGCCTAATGGATAAGATGTCAGTGTACAAATCCAGGGTTTCTCACCGCTGTGAGTTCGAATTCGAGTCCCGCTCAGACCACATGTGGGAAAGTGACTTTTCCTTGTCGTTGGTCTTTACTGGTTCACCCAGTGTCAGTAAAAATAGACTGAGGAAGTGCTACGCTTGTCTGCGGCGTACTGATTTGGTGAGCTAGCACCTTAAAGTCGCCCTGACTGCGCGCTGGGACAAGGCAGACCACAAATCACGCTCGTACTTCACATGTATACAAAAAAGTGTTAATAGATTTATCCATAGAGATTAATAAAATAGTTCTCGTTGCGAATAGCTGAAAAATTGCTGAAGCAACATTCAACCAACCAAACAATTTAGTAGTTCTTATCGCTGTATAGAGACCGTTTAGTGACACATACATAAAAAGTACAAGTATCTCCACTTAAATTTTAATTTTCGCTGTAAAACCCTAAAAATAACAGAATCAAGTCATTTTGATTACACACGTGGCGGGTGTAGCTAGTTAAACAGGAGGTGCTTACCCTTCCAGAGCACCGGCTTCACTTCCCTGGTGGAAGTTCACGTGTATAACCTAACTTTTCAGTTCCAAAGTTTTTACTTTGCTTCTGGATTGTGATTCGGATATGGATTAGTATGTTTGTTTTTGATTTGAACATTTTTGTGAAAGATAATTTTTTTCAAAATTTCCAGATAGAATTTAAAAGGCAGGGGGGACAAAAGAAAGTTATCCAAAGAGAACAATATATAGTTATTATTATACAACTTAGTAAAGTGACCTATTTTTAGTAGAAGTCTTCTTGAATCCAACGGTTAATAAATACATATTACACATGTTGTTCAGGTGTGTTTGGTAATAGTATTCATGGACTGTTTGAGTGCTCGCTTTTTATTTGGGAGGTTATGGGTTCGAAACACGACCGTGTCCACCTAGACTTGAAAGTGGGTAGTAACTGGGTTTTTTTTCGCCGAACTCGGCTTTCGAAATGAAACTCACGGTTCTCTCGGATGGCATGGCAGGATAAAGAACCCTGCTGTATAATGTCATCGGCGTAACGAACAGGAAACACACGTCTCGATATTATAAGTGAAATATTCTTGACTTGGACGTCAAACGCCGTTACTCAACTTATGGACTTGTGTTTATATATAATCGAGACTTATATATATGAGTAATAGCTAAGACAGGTTTGAGAAGTTACTCCAGCGTTATATCGATGTAATAAAGATGTCGAAGGGAAAGAGTTGTGGTTACTTCTTTAGAAAAAGAGATAATGGTTCTTCTAATTGAAAAAAACAAGAATTGATAGAGAATAAACGTATGCACCTGCAACATGTTTTATATGCCAGATTTACGGAGTTTCTGTATGAGGTCCCATACTGCAAGTGTACCCATTTCAAGTCTGACGGACATCTTCTTCCTGTTCCTGGCTTAGTTAATTTTTCAACATTTATTACCAATGCTTGAACATTTTCGTAACAGTTTTCTCAACAACTACTAAACACAACTCCTTCAAATTCTGTATGCGAGTTCAGTATGAAGTACTGACAGACGTATACATGCACTTACGATTTTGTATCATATTTTAACATGTTAAAAGCGAGAGTATACTAAGTGAGCAGTAACTCCCATATATCTTGGTTTTTTCTGTTTTTTCAACTATTGCTAATAAATTTTATTAGTTCCATATTGTGTTCTATTTTCAAAAATTCAGAACAAACCATTCCTGGTACCCGTACGAGGTGGATGACGTCACAGCGATTAACCAACGTGAATGTAACCGATAGAATTTTATGGATCAGAAACTCTGACACGATGTTTCAATGTAGCAAGGAATGTGAAAATGACGCCAGTTGTGACTCGTTTGTTGTCAGTGACGACGGGAAATGTCAAGGTCACAAAATAGAGCAGACGACAACAATGCCAAATATAGAAATAAAACCGGGAGTACAGTTTTATATCAAAAATGGTATGCTTGTATAATATTCTATATTGTATATCTGATCGGATGTATCATAATTAATTTCAGGGGGGGGGGGGGGGGTTGATGCAACTTACAGCACAGACCTGTTAAAAATTAACACTTACCACTAGACTTAACACTAAGGACTCAAAACTCGACTGCTTAATGGATCATTTATGGATAACAAGTGATAGAGAAGCTGCAAAGTGAAAGACAAAAGTTACCGAAAATCTGTCAAGATACAGCCAAGATAAGCTGCCGATTTGGCAATAATCTGTTAGGATAGTGTTAAACTTTCGACAGGCCTATACTGGATTGTGTAGACAGCATAGTACAAACATGGCGGACATGGCCTAGTGGTACTGTCATCGGCTTTCGGTGGTTTGTGGGTTCGAACCTCACTCGGGACTTTGAAATTTTCTGAGATAATTTTCATCTTCTGCCAATACTAAAACTGTAAAAAGCTCGTTTCTCACTAGTCTTTCGGATAAAACTCAAAACCAAGGTCCCGTGTTTCAGTGATCATGAAAAAGTCGGCCACCGGTACCTGTGGCCGCTAAAGAGGACGATTGCAATTAAAGCCTATTAAAACAGAGCAACGTAATTCAAAGCTAAGCCTTAACAGACCTGTTTAAAGTTTATCTTAGCTAGTTAGTGCTTAATCCAAATATCACCATCATGTCGAGTATTAATATTGTTCTACCCGCTCCATATACTCCACAAGAAAACAGAAAGGAACAGTACTGGTCTGTCGTTTAACACTAAGCTAACGAAATAGTGCCGAATCCGAATATCACCTTCATGTTAGGAATTGTTCTACCCGTCCCATACTCCATCAGAAAATAATAAAATTGCATTGTACATCCTTGTCGAAATTTAACACTAAGCTAACCAAACACATAAATGCCAAATCGGCATCTCATTTTGGCTCTCGTTGTCTTTGTCTCGAATTTTTTTTTTTTTTTTTTGGCACCATCTATCTACAATCGGGCCTGTCGAAAATATAACACCTAGTTATCCAAAAAAATGTCGAATTTCGGCTGCCGAATGGCCGGTACTCGGATATCAGCTGCATCAAAGATGTTAAGATAAAACTTACAAGGAGCCGAGAAGAGTTGCATCATTTCATAAGCTTAGTGTTAAATTTTCGACAGATCTGTACTGCAGGCTTGTTATGCAAGAACAATACAGACCTGTCGAAAGTTAAACACTGTACTAACGAATTATTGCAGAATCTGCAGTTTATCTTGGTTTGTTTTGAAAGCTTTTTGGAAGCTGTTTTCTATCACTTTAAATTTGAAGTTTTCTGTTTTATCACTTTGCAGCTTTTCTTTTAGAAATTATCTATATCTGAACCAGTCAGCAGCTGGTTTTGAGTCCTTAGTTTTAAATTTGGTGTTAATTTTTCAAAAGGTCTGCACCGTGTATTGCCGTTATTTTAGTCCGTAATCAATTCCCAATGCACGTGTTGTTCTTGTACTGTGAAACTTAATCATATATATACATATATAATATTTTATTTATATATATACGGATAAATACTGTAGTTTATATCAACAATGTCGCGTCCTTAGTGTTAAGTTTAGTGTTAAATTATCAACAAGACTGTACTGTGTATATATCATATATATATTCCACATAACTCAACAGTGAATCGTAAAAAAAGTTGTATTTACGTAAATATCGGCGAAAAAATTGAGTGTAGGCTTTCTTACACTTAGAGAGTTGCAAGATGATTGATTGATTGATTGATTGATTGATTGATTGATTGATTGATGTTTTACATCCATTTACCAGTGCACCCAGGGCAAAATGCAAGATGGATTCCTGAACGTGCCACACCTGCTGTGACACGGGGCATCGGCTTATATAAGGTTTCTTTCAAAGGACCCCGTATTATTCATTTCTAAATGATTAGAACTTGGCAAAAGTACATTCACTAACTAATTACAAGCTTTTGTCAAATTCCGGCCAGTGTCTCGAACCCAAGACCTCCCACTTACGAAGCGAGTACAAGTACCAATTTAGGTAACGTATCAGTATTTACAAGATCCGTATGCTACTGACGGGTGTATCCGTCTTCCATGAGGCTGCTATATAACATCTGCCTTCCGAATGTCGATAGTTTCTCCGGACACTCAGGTGCTCCCCACTTTTTCTGAACTCGGACTGCCTCGATATAACTGAAAATTCTTAAATGGAGCGTAAAATACCATTCAAATAAAATCTATATAAATATTTCTATATTCAAATCCTTCCAGATGGTTACATGTTAGAGCGTAAAACTGGACTATTGTATAAAATATATTCACAGAAAAGAGATCGAGACGAGGGGAAACACAATGCATTTCGATTTTGATGTCAATGTAAAGGGTCAATGTCAAAATGTGTTTGAATTAACAAATCGACAATATTAATGCTGTGGACCGAGTGGTCAAAAGACAGCTTAAGGAGGCTCGAGTGAAAAAAAGTTTAATTACCATCATTGTGAATTTTATATATTTTGTAGAGCAAAATGTGTAGATGTGAAAAATAAAAAAATTAGTATAGGTCACCGGACTCCCTTTTTCTGTATCTGGCTTTAAAAGTAGCGGAAATTACACAGTTTTATGCCTTTTTAAAGGATTTTTAGTAGTCCTTATAAGTTTAAGAGTGAACAATATGTTGCAGTGTTTAAACTCTTAAATGGTGATAAATTAATTTATTTTCCAAGACAGTTGAAAGACATAAATCTACTCTTTTGATTTAAGGAGATTTGAACAGTGACAAACTAAAACAAATACACAATCTAATAATAATTCTGTGGGCATTAGAGATTTATCAGAGTAATATTTAGCACTATTTTCAGATAAAAGTAGGAACAAAAAATGGAATATTTTTAATAAGCAAATTACCAAGAGTTTCAAAATCTCCATGAATATAGCTTGACATATATTTGATAAAATAAGATATTAAAAAATATGGGTCACCGGATTCGTTTACTGTACAGTCGCTATGGTAACAACCCTACCCCTATTTTTATTTAGTATTTTGGGGGATTTATTTAGTTGAATTTTAAAATAAGTGATACTTTTGGTACAATAGGTAATAAAAACGATTATTTACATTATAAATTAACATTTTAGCCCAAGATGAATGAAAATCTACGGTAAATTATCAATATTTTAGCAAAACCGGCACATATATGTGTTGCTAACAGTTACTCAAATGCTCAAACGGTTTATCACATTTGTGTTGCAAGTTTGAAAAGATATCAATAAAATTTTGTTAATTACTTTTCAACTTGTACATTTAAAAATATTATTGTGCATTTAGATCTTCTTAATTCAATGCTAATGCTATCAAAATAAAATCTTGATGAAACCGTGAATGATCCGGCGTTAACTTCCGGGATTCCGTTACGTGTCCAATTTGTTTTTTATAACCTTTAACTTTATTCCGTGTCACATTTTTGCGTTGAAGACATGGGAAACTATGCACAGAACTTTACAACAGAAACAAAGATGTTAAAAGATCGAATACAGTAGGTATATTATTTTCAATATGTTTATTAAAAGCATATAGTTTTGTTTTGAACATCACATGATAGATACACGGTATTATTTAGACATTTCAACTTGGAACATGTGCAGTGCTGTCCAGACTACCAGAGTGTTCAAAATAAATGTTTGTCCGGGCAGTTGGGTAGACCTGAAATTAATGGCTCTGAACGGCTTTTTTATGATATTGATGTTGAACGTTGAACGGCAACATCAATATCATAAAAAACCGTTCGGAGCCATGAATTTCAGGTCTAGGCAGTTGGGTGTTAAAATGTGTCCGGGATGATTTAATTCCATTGTTAAATCTATCAGAGGAAATTAAAATTACTTAAAATGATTATGCTGTGCATAGAATACTTTTCACCCAATATTCCATGGATGAGGGGGTTAGTTTGGTTAAAATACTGTAAAAGGAAATGGAAAAAATGCAACAGCCAAACCAGGACTCGAACCTGGTACCTTCCAAATACTAGAGGTAGCGTCTACCTACTGAGCTACCCGGCAAATTATCAAGTCCTGTCTGCCACATTCCTACCTTCCTTTTTGGGATTCAACTCCATTGAATCGAAACCAGGCACCAGGTTCCAACCTGTTTGTCTGCCACTTCCCAGGGTCGGACGAGCCCCCAAATGTAAGAGGAAAGCTGAAAAGGGAAAATGTAGCAGCCAAACCGAGACTGGAACCTAGGATCTTCCCAATACATGTACTAGTGGAACGCTCCACCCATTGAGCTACCTGGCCACATATAGAGTCTGGTCTGCCACAATACTAAATAAACTGTTAATAGGTATAGAAAGATAATGGTCAGCAGTTAACCATGTTAGTCAATAGTCATTGTATATTATTTTAGGAAATTTACATGTGCATGTATTATGTAGCAGGACTGAGCAAGTCTTGATGTTGTTGTGTTGTATATAGTAGATATAATCGAGTGATTTACTGCCAGGCTTTGCGGTTCGAACCTTTTAGCCTTGTGAAAAAGTGCCCGCTTTTCACCAGGGAGGGTGGGGTTCGATACTCAGTCAAGGCACTTGGTGAGGAAGTGGTTTTTCAGGTGTGTCCTCCCTCCTGTTGTATGTAACTAAGAAATCAGTAAGGTCCAAGAACAAGATTTTGACTTTTTGAGATTCATGGATAAGTGCTATCATACAAAGTGTAAATACTCAATATGTAATACTTAATATGTAAACAGAGCTCTGCTAAATGTGTGAATTTATGTAATATTGTATATGTTTTAAACAACTATGTGTACATCAATGCATTCAAGACAGCATAAAGTACATTTTTTTCTCCCAGTACTAGTTTATTTTGGTGACAATTATGATATGTTTTATATGTACCAGTATATTCAATGTTCAGTTCTTGTGGATTGACCCCAAAATAATATTTTTGTCTCATAATAATACTGTCTGTTGACCAACACTGACCCATATTTTAGCCTAAGTTAAGTTTTGAATAAATCCAATTTCAACTCTTTCTTGTTTATATATTTTGAAATAATTGAAAACATGGGCCTTTTTTCAAGGCCTGGACCAGGATGACCTCACCCACTAGTAATGACTACAATACTGATATTTCTATGTTAATTACTAGTACACATAATTGTATACTTACAATTCAATTTAGCGGTAAAATATATGTTTTAATTTGGGTGTGTGTAATCTTTTTACTTATATTTTGTCACAAATTGACACAATTCTTATAAAGTATTTTCTTTTATTTTTTAGGTATAACAGGATTTCATCTGCCATTACATGAATATAAACAAAGCAGCAGACCAACTGTAGTTTCTGTAATAACTTCACATCATATGAATGGACTTGTCACATATTATATATATGATACTTTGATATGCAAATATATTACAATACAGGGATAGTTGATCGTGTTTATAGGAGTTTGATGACAATTTTTAATTGTCATACTTTCATTAATGTATAGACAATTTATGTGTGTTTATTTGAGGAGGCATGACAAGTGTATATTTTAGAATTAAAGCAATGCATGTGGATAAGAGATACACATATACGTTTCAAAGCATTATACTTTACACATGTGTGGATAGTGAGAGATCATTTGTTAAAATGTAAAAACTGCAGTTGTGATTAAATATCAGATTTGCAATAAATATGTAAATTTGTTGCCATTTATTCAAAGTAATTAAGAGAGTTTAACCAGTTATTGCTTAGATTGGTCCAATTGGCCATCTGGGTTAGGTTATGTCACTTATATTGAGGTGTTGCCAGCTAAATAAGTTGTTGATTTTTAAACCCATGCAATATACATGTTGCAGTGACGAGGGTTCTATATAATGTCACTGTGGGTCAGTGTTCATCTCTTGATTGCTTGGTTCAATTCACTACCTTCATTCAGTTCTTGATCATGCCTAGTCAGCATTTCAAGACCCCACCCACCCTGACCCCACCCCCATTGCTTATAGAGTGGGGAATATAATATTAACATTGCTTAGAGAAAACTGAGCTGTCATGTGAAAATTAGATTATAATAGTTAATTTTAATTTACCAATACATGTATTACTCTGTAACTTGGCTTCGCAGTCAAGATTATTTCTTTTTCATACAGAAATCAGCATCTGATTACTTGGCTTTGCTTACCCTGAATTCCCTCATCAAGAAATCACACTTTTTGTAGTCATCATCTTTGTAGACTTTTGTAGTTTATTAAAAATCAGTTTTTAAAACATTCACTAATATGAAATAAATCACTAAGACAAATTCAAAATTTTGATTTTACTCAAGGCTTGTACTTTAATCACTTCCCTCTTATATCTAGGGCTAGTTTATTCTGTTCTGCGGTAGGAGGAACCATTCATTCCATGCATGGTCACGAAAAGTAGAACACAGATGTTCCTTATTTTCTGGTTATATTTGGCAAGCATGTCAACAGTGAAAACATTTAAGAGAGTCAGAGGGGATTTGATCTGGAGACCCTATACTCTATAAACCATTGTTCTACTTGTAGTGAGGTAATCACTAGCCACATTTCTCCTATTTTTTTAATTAATGTTAAGGTCTAGATTTATTATAAATTTTAAAACAAAATATCAATAAATATAGAAAAGGAGTTTAGATCCAATACATTGTTTTTTAAATGAATCTGGTCCATTTATATTGAATGATTGAATGAACCAATCTCCATCCTCATATCCACCATAAGTCAGCCAACTTCCATTGATGTTGCAATAAAAATAAAATTTAAAAACACACACGATGCAGGTGAACAGGACATCTCATAGTAACTATTTCAGTACAAAACACACATCACTGGCTGTGACCCCAAAATGTTAGACGTCACAGACACAAGTAAATATCCAATAAAACGGATGTCTTACTAAATTTGTTTGTCTGCATACCTCGTTCAGTGTTAGCTGACTGACTAGCGTAAGTTTAACACTCGGCCTGTACCGAGCAAGATGACGGAGTTGTGACCTTCGACGGTCGGTGCGTTTTGATGTCACTGATGTCGACATTACAAGGAAAATCGCGGTAGATAAATCCGATGTGGCATAAACGTATGATTAAATAAATTTTAAGTACCATTTCTTGTGATTTTCGGCATTTTGGTTTTGTATTTAATTGTATTTGTCTTTCTCATGTCTAGGTTAGCTGCTGCTTTGATGTATGAATGCCGTAAAACGTCATATGTCGTACACGCATGTGACGTTATCATCGTTATTTTAAATAAAGTTGTAATTACATCTTTACATATGCTTTTGAATATATATTAGAATATTAACACGTATGTGTGATTTATTTACTGATTAAAATAGTAGATAACAAAAAACGTTTTACGTCATCATGTTTGGTGACGGGGACCAGTCTAGCGACTCACTCCTAAAATTTATTTCACTCGAGCCTCCTTAAGTTTTGTTCTGGTTACATGCTTTTTAATAAATAAAATCTGCTTACGGAGGGCTCGGTGGTTTTCTGTGGACACTCCTTCACCATTCCTAAATTAGCCCTCTCGATATAAGTGACAATTTCTTGAATGAGATATTAATGGAAAACAAAATTTGTTAAATTTTCTATAAAAAAATTATCTATATATTTCCAGATGGTTACAAGATAGAGAGTAAGACTGGACTATTGTACAAGATCTACTCACAGAAGAGAGAACCTGATGCGGCTAAAACACAATGTAATGACGATGGTGGTCATCTGATCGCTTTATATTCAATGGAACACATACAGGCCATGTGGGAAATTACAAGGGCAAACTATATTCTTGGTAATAATTGTCGGATCGCCGGTCACGCCACAATGTTCCGACAAATGACCGACATGCTTGATTTACACGCAAAAAGAATAAAAACTCGGCGTGCATTGTGCCGTTTAATGACGTCACAGACACTGGTACGTCATTAGTTGCCGTGACGCTGCGTTGGTACCGGGATGGCGGCCAGTGTTGGAACATAATAGCATGACCGGCTATACTTCATAATATTATAGAAATGACATTTAAAATAATGAATGGGTTTTGCAGTTGTACCACGTGAGCACTAGCTCTTTTTTTAAAACGTTAACATTGCACATTTCCAGAATAACGTCATTTTTGACGGTAAAACGTCATTTTATGCGATTCCATATCCATTTGAAATAAGGGTCCCATACATCGGTTTACGGGTATCACGTCGTTCAGCGGCAAACCCCATTAAATTGAAAAAAATCAGAAATAGTTTTGTTTTTGGTTTTTGCCAGTGTACCACGTGATACCCTATAACGTTTTTCTGGAGCATTAATTTCGATTGGAGATGGGTATACTTCATTTCTCTTTTTCCCGTACAAATGACGTTACTCGGGGAAATTTTGACGTAAATGTTTTCCCAAACGTTCCCACAAATGTTAGGGATATTGATTGCGTGGTAGGTAGTCTAGCAAACTCCATTATTTTGAAATATTGATTTTCCCCATTGGATCCAAAAGATGTGTGTCTTTCTTCTGTTGATTGACAATTATTCATTTGCTGTTTCTTCACTATACCCCACGCAAACTAGTTTGTCTGCAAGTCTACCTGATGTCTGTCTGTCTGTCCATGTAAAATCGTGTCCAGGCCATTTCTCAGATTTCCTTTAGACGACTGTCACATGAATAGCATTCATAATCTAAAAGTGTGTAATGACCTTGAACGAAGACAGTATCGGAAAGGTTAAGGTCACGAGAAAACATAAACCGTTGGGGGCGGGGGAATTTGGCTCTCAGGAAACTTGCACAAACCTTTTTTTCTTTTTTTTTAATTGTATCGACTGCGGTTTTTTCATATTTTCCTTAATACTCTAAACATTCTATTTATATGTACACAGTAAAGGGTATATAAAAAGAACTATCTGTCACTTTGTAACAAAATTATAATTATCAATTATAAATAATGTAATATGGAAAACGTAGTCATCTCAATTGGTCAGGAAAATGTGACTTTGTTATAGTATAAATGTATTTAATTTCGCGTGTATTTATTTTTGACGTATGTGAAATTAAGACAAATCCGCGTAGTTTAATAATGTAAAAATATGCAGTATATAACACAATAAGCATAATATAAATTTCATTAAATATTAAATTTTGCACAAAACAAACGATTGCGAAATAAGCGAAAATAAGCACACCGCGAAAATAAATACGTTTACAGCATTTAAGCTACCAAGTTAGATGGTTATTGGAAAACGACGATGTGACGTCACTGAATACATTGACCAATCACATTTACACTAAAATCTTTATTTTCAGCACAAGAATCGCAATTCACTGTGTCTGGATACGCTGATTCAAGTGGAAAATGGAAATACTGGAACGACATTGAAATTCCCGACGCCCTTTGGGATTCCGGAACGGCTGCAGATCCACAAGCCTGCTTTGCCATGGGTTATAATGGATTTGAAAAGACACAATGCAACCCACTTTACTTTATTTGTCAAAAACCGCTTTTTGTCGATCAGGTTTTGATGGGATAATGTGTGATTCAGACAGAAATCTGTATAATACTATATAAGAAGAACGTTGCGAGGAAGAAATATTCACGATTTTCACCGTGATACTAGAACATGTCCTATCAGCGAAATTATTTATTTCCTTCTGTTCACTTTTTCTTCAGTCGAAACCGTAAAAAACTTACTGTGAAATAGTTTAGATGAGCAAAGCCGTGAGAGTGACACTTGTCCCTCGAACATATCCTATCAGCGAAAATTATTTATTTCTTTCAGTCGGAACCGGAAATATTTCTTACCGTTAAACACTTTAGATTAGCAAAGCCGCGAAAGTTTCCTACCACTAACATTTTGTCTTATACAGTATGGTGACAGCAGACAATATGTTATAAAACGGACAGTACTAACCTGTCTGAAGTTTTAAACTGAGCTAACACATCAGAAACGAACATACGATTAATTCTCTGCCCCTCGTTAGTGATATCTGGGTAGCTGCTATCTGGCATTTGGCAGCTTTGTTGGCCACCAGATATCCATTTGTTGCACTCCAGATAAAAAAATGTATAAAAAGAGAGGTGTAAAATAACTACATTTTTTGCAAAATTTTATCGACAAAATTAGAGGTGTATCTCTATAAGTTAAAATTGATTTTAAATTGAAAAACTGTATTTTCTGGTGCAAGAAATGGATCAGTCAATACTTGTAGTGCCAGATAAGAAAATCTCAACCCTTGTTCTAATATATTTGGTCCAGAATGATGAATATATTAGAATTTGGGGTTGAGATTTACCTATCTTGCATCGCAAGTTGTAATAGATTCTATTAGTCTGGGCCAGTCTACAGCCGAGCTTCTACTCCTTTTCGTTAGCTCATTTTCATTTTTACACTTTCGCCTGTAAAATGAACAGTACAGACCTGTCGAAAGTTTAACACCAAGCTTACTAATTAGCTCAAAATAGACCTCTCATCTCGGTCCATCGTTAGCTACAGTAGAGTCCTGTCGAAAGTTTAACACCAAGCTTACTAATTAGCTCAAAATAGACGTCTCATCTCGGTACCACGTTAGCTACAGTACAGACCTGTCGAAAGTTTAACATGAACCTTACGAATTAGTGTCAAATCGGCCGCTCATGTCAAAAGCCGCTTCTCGACAGCTATACGACAGCTATATGACAGCTGTTATCTCTTGGTAGGCTTTCAGCCACTAGCTACCCATGTTTTGTGCCACTCGGCTGCCTAGCATCATCGTCTCGTTTTCTTTAGGTTCATGTTAAACTTTCGTCAGGTCTGTACTGTATATCTTTTCGGAAGTGTATCGATCTCTGTATACCTTTTCGGAAGTGCATCGATCTCTGAATATCTTTTCGGAAGTGTATCGATCTCTGAATAGCTTTTCGGAAGTGTATCGATCTCTGAATAGCTTTTCGGAAGTGTATCGATCTCTGAATTTCTTTTCGGAAGTGTATCGATCTCTGAATATCTTTTCGGAAGTGTATCGATCTCTGAATAGCTTTTCGGAAGTGTATCGATCTCTGAGTAGCTTTTCGGTCATATTTCGACTACTCGACAGTCGAGCTTCGACTCCTTTTCGTTAGGTCAGTTGCAAGCATTTGACAGCTCTGTACGGTACATGCAAACATCACAAAACTATACAATATTGCCAATACATATAGGCAAACAACATTGACATGTCCGCTTGACCTTCATTGGGAATATTCATAAAGTAGGACCCGATCAATTAATGGGTAGTAGTAGGATTCACAATTAATTATGTGTATACATGGTCCTATATTAGGGTTAAGATTTTGTATAGAACATAAATTTATTGACAGTTTAATGGAAACAATTTTAATTAAAATAAATACATTTGTTAATAATAAAAACCGCTTGCCTTCTATTTATGAAAATAAAGTAGCTCATTTGTTTTGTTTCAGATTTTTTTCTTATTTTAAATTTTGCGAATTTTAGGAATCTTATTTGGAATAATGACTGAACGTTTTTGATTGAACTTGATACAGAAGCTGTAACCTTGACGATACCTTAAAAATGGCAGCTTAAATACTTGCATGAATATCATACCAATTAACAAAATTATCAAGAATTACAATTTGTGAGATTTAAGTTCAGCAAAATCTTAGGGAATGATTGTGAAACTGGAGTTTGACATTCGATATCTGTTTCCGAATTAATTTATTGTTCCCCTGGGGATATCACCTTGCATATAAATTATTCAAAATCATCTGTAGTCATTAGATTATTATTTATCTAAATTTATCATATTTCCAATAAATATCTAGATTTGATAATTATCGACTACTTTATATTTATAAATATTTTATACCCTATTTAAATTCATCGGTTAAGGATTACAGACTTGTAGAAAGTTTAACACCAAGCTAACAGATTAGTACCGAGTCAGTGCCTCAAGACCACCTCGGTCCCTTGTTAGCTACATATCTCGACTGCTCTGCTATCCATGTTTCTGCAGCTTTTTTGGTCACTTGATATAAAAATATCAGCCACTCTGTAACCAAGCGTCGACTATTTATCGTTTGGCTCAGTGTTAAACTTTCGTCAGGTTTGTTCTGTAAGTTAAACACCAAATTAACAGATAAGTACCGAGTCAGTGTCTCATGATCATCTCGGCCCCTTGTTAGCTACATATCTCGATTGCTCTGCTATCCATATCTCTGCAGCTGTTTTATCCACTCTATATCAAATTATTAGCCACTCAGTAACCAAGCGTCGACTATTTATCGTTTGGTTCAGTGTTAAACTTTCGCCAGGTCTCTCCTGTACGGATTTAAAATTTGATTTTATTAAATCGAGAACACAGAGTACACACCTTTATGAAATGAAATGAATAAAATGATATTAAAATGCACGACTTCATTATTTATGTATTCTTGGTCAATTTCACATTTGTAATCTACTGTATAGTAAGACTGATTTGTATATAAGAGCCGTCTCTTGTTTCAGAATCTCAATTGTCCGTAAATTTTTGTTTAGACTTTTTGTTATGCACTTTGAACATCCATTGTTACCAAGGACGCGAAAAATTCAATAAAATACGAGTTATCCATATCTGAGTCAATCGATAGCCAAACTTCGACATAATATTTTTTTGTACTTTTCTGTATTGAGAGACTGATTGTATAAGAATTTTCTCTTGTTTCTAAACCTCAATCTTCTCTAAATCTAATTTTGTTTATACAGAGACGTGCAATTTTGTTTATACAGAGACGTGCAATATATATTCGGAAACTGTAAAATCTTTCTTTGTCTTTAAAAAATATCAAAAATTTATTTCTTGGTCAATTTCCATGAAAATAGAAAGACCAATCGTCTATAAAGTTAAAATTTGTTAGTTCCCATGGGTGGTCTTCATACACATATTTGCTATGTGTGTTGTCGTTGGTTCAGAGCGAACTGTATTTACAGGAAATGTATAAGCAAACATCAATGATCTGTCAGCTTGGCCCTTCACCGGGAATGTTCGTATCAGGGAGGGGGGAGTCAAATGCATGAGTAGTGTTAGGATTCGCAATGAGTAGATACTAAATGTACGCGTTTTTGAAAATCGTGTTTTCCATTGTATAGACAAATGAAACACTGATTTCCCAAACACTTTCGAAGGTAAACAAGCACTTTATCAGTTACAATCTATTCTGTATTGAAAATACTGAAATATTTAGAAACAGGGTAAAATTGGATTTTTGGTAAGTGTATTTAACAATTAGTTATTTTTCGTATAACGTCCTTTTTTCTATTGCAAAAATTCATCGGTTAAGGAGTACAGACCTGTCGAAAGTTAAACACCAAGCTAACAGATTAGTACCGAGTCAGCACCTCATGATTAGCTCGGCCCCTTGTCAGCTACATATCTCGACTGCTCTGCTATCCATATCTCTGCAGCTGTTTTATCCACTTTATATCAAATTCTCAGCCACTCTGTAACCAAGCGTCGACTATTTATCGTTTGGTTCAGTGTTAAACTTTCGTCAGGTTTGTTCTGTAAGTTTAACACCACGATAATAGATTAGTACCGAGTCAGTGCCTAAATTATAAAGACCACCTCGGCCCCTTGTCAGCTACATATCTTGACTGCTCTGCTATCCATATCTCTGCAGATTTTTTATCCACTTTATATCAAATTCTCAGCCACTCTGTAACCAAGCGTCTTTTTCGTTTGGTTCAGTGTTAAACTTTCGTCAGGTCTCTCCTGTACGGATTTAAAATTTGATTTTATTAAATCGAGAACACAGAGTACACACCTTTATGAAATGAAATGAATGAAATGATATAAATATCTATATTTTATAATTATCGACTACTTTATATTTATAAATATTTTACCCTATTTAATTTCATTGATTAAGGATTACAGACCTGTCGAAAGTTAAACACCAAGCTAACAGATTAGTACCGAGTCAGCACCTCATGATCACCTCGGTCCCTTGTCAGCTACATATCTCGACTGCTCTGCTATCCATATCCCTGCAGCTGTTTTATCCACTTTATATCAAATTCTCAGCCACTCTGTAACCAAGCGTCGACTCTTTTTTCGTTTGGTTCAGTGTTAAACTTTCGTCAGGTTTGTTCTGTAAGTTTAACACCACGATAATAGATTAGTACCGAGTCAGTGCCTAAAGACCACCTCGGTCCCTTGTCAGCTACATATCTTGACTGCTCTGCTATCCATATCTCTGCAGATTTTTTATCCACTTTATATCAAATTCTTAGCCACTCAGTAACCAAGCGTCGACTCTTTTTTGTTTGGTTCAGTGTTAAACTTTCGTCAGGTTTCTCCTGTACGGATTTAAAATTTCATTTTATTAAATCAAGAACACAGAGTACACACCTTTATGAAATGAAATGAATGAAATGATATTAAAATGCACGACTTCAATATTTATGTATTCTTGGTCAATTTCACATTTGTAATCTACTGTATAGTAAGACTGATTTGTATATAAGAGCCGTCTCTTGTTTCAGAATCTCAATTGTCCGTAAATTTTTGTTTAGACTTTTTGTTATGCACTTTAAACATCCATTGTTACCAAGGACGCGAAAAAATCAATAAATACTAATTACCCATATCTGAATCAATCGATAGCCAAACTTCGACATAATATTCTTTTGTACTTTTCTGTATTGAGAGACTGATTGTATAAGAATTTTCTCTTGTTTCTCTTAAACCTCAATCTTCCCTAAATCTAATTTTGTTTATACAGAGACGTGCAATATATATTCGGACACTTTGTAAAATCCTTTTTTGTCTTTAAAAAATATCAAAAATTTATTTCTTTGTCAATTTCCATGAAAATAGAAAGACCAATCGTCTATAAAGTTAAAATTTGTTAATTCCCATGGGTGGTCTTCATACACATATTGCTATGTGTGTTGTCGTTGGTTCAAAGCGAACTGTATTTAGAGGAAATGTATAAGCAAACATCATTGATCTGTCAGCTTGGCCCTTCACCGGGAATGTTCGTATCAGGGAGGGGGGAGTCAAATGCATGAGTAGTGTTAGGATTCGCAATGAGTAGATACTAAATGTACGCGTTTACATTTTTGAAAATCGTGTTTTCCATTGTATAGACAAATGAAACACTGATTTCCCAAACACTTTCGAAGGTAAACAAGCACTTTATCCGTTACAATCTATTCTGTATTGAAAATACTGAAATATTTAAAAACAGGGTAAAATTGGATTTTTGGTAAGTGTATTTAACAATTAGTTATTTTTCGTATAACGTCCTTTTTCTACTGCAAAAATGTTTTATAGTAGCATTTGACGTAGGAAAAATATCTATGTTTTGGAACATATGCTTTGTTCTCAGTGTCTGAAATAATTTTTGCTTAAGGACAGCAGGTTTGGTGTCTGAAATGTTTAAAAGGAGATAACCGTGTCTTTTGCAATTTTATTGCATCAAATGTACACCTGCTAGATCTAGTGGTATGTCACATGATAGTAACCATTAAACAAACCATTAATAAAACATATTTTTTAAATATAGCAAACAATTCGTGCCTAGCTATGAACCACTTTTATAGGTTGATCAAAACTGTCTGGACGGACCTGTATATATGTGTAATTTTCCATAATAAATGATTGATGTAATGTTTAGGCGTTCAGGTAAATGTTATTTGAAAATACCTGAACAGAAAAAAAATACTGTATCCAGTGCCAATTGCATTTGTGTCATTGTGCACAAAATTATCTATCCGATTTTATGCCAACCAAAATTCCATAAATCATGCATATAACAATTTGAAAGTTTTATACAATGTTGTCTATTTTTTTACATTCCCCTTCAATAAACTTTGAATGTTGTTCATCTGAGTTCATAGTATACTCCTCACGTAATGGCGGCAGAAACGGAAGTCGTGACAAACACGGAAATCGACGTAATATCCGGGATATCCCGGGAATGTCATAAATATCGCCACCTTCATCTATCATTTCCGATTTATCTTCAAGAGAATCTGTTTTCATTCCTCGCTCACGAAGTGAACCTGTACAATAAAGCATGAATACAATTAAATAAATTATTGAAAAACTAAAAAAGTAAATTCATTGATAACTCACAGACAAATTAGCAAACAAACTCTGGTCAATGATATGCCTATCTCCTAACAATGTTGACATTCTGCACCAAGTTGCGTTAAATAGTATAGAGAATTAATCCTGACTAGGTGTCGGGACAGACGAGCGGACATGAAGACGAAAATCTTGTCTAATAACCCTTATTTTTGAAAGACGCTTACATACCAACAATTAATTGTTTTATAATGCATCCAAGAAAACGGATCAGCAAATGATAGTAGGCAGGACAAGACAAATACGTGTGCATACAGGGACTAGTAAATTTAAAATGCTGGAGAAAGTGAACCTGCACAACAAAGCATGAACACAATTACAAAACAATAGAGTAATAAAAAATAAGCAATTTGAGTGATTTGGTTTTCCCGTCATTAGGTACATTTCAATGATTAGCACTTTGTTCAAAGGGCTATAACTCACAGATAAATGAGCCAACCAACTCGAGTTAATCAAAAAGATTTACCTTTAACAGTGTTGTCTAAAATAATTGACACCACACTTCCTAAGAACATCTGTGTCCCAAGTATCACCTTGATTACTTGATCTACCTGTGCGCTACCTGTACATATATGATAATTTGGATTATTTTACATCATTTATATATATTAAAAACATGACATAACAATTAAGTTTTTTCCCCATAAACTTATTGTCAGCATGTGACAACCGCCTCATCTTGTCATAGTCATGGCATAATACTAATGTCACCCTGTAATGAATATGGTACAAGGGAGATAACTCTCAAACAAACTTGATTATTCCATAGGATTTTCCATTTAGGCATGTTAACATCCAGGTATGAGAAAGGATGTCCTCGTCGGACGATGCGAATTCTAGATGTACATATACAGTCAAACCTGTCTACTAAGGCCACACAAAAGAACCAGTAAAAATGCCCTTTATGGGCAGGTGGCCTATATATACAAGTTCAAATAATATGAATAAAGAGCAACTGGGAATCAATTCTGCCGGCCTTCATAAGAAGGTGGCTCTTATATAGAGGTGGCCTTTAAGGCAGGTCCGACTCAACAATACAGGAACCAATTATTTCTTTAGAAGTGGGAGAATATTAATTAACAGTATACGGTATAGTTTCATTGCAGTTATTTTACAAACATTGGTCTATAAATACCAACATTTAAAAATCAAATATATATTTATGTTAATAAGCATTGAGTTTACAATGCATGTATAATATATGGTATAATACATGTATATAAATTGACGTATGTTGGTTAGGGAATGCGAGAGAGAAAGAGGGGGAAGGAGAGATAGAGATGTTTTATGTCCCAGTCAAGAACATTATCGATATTTAGAGCTATAGATGAAATGACAGAAATATTTGCCTTTGCAGTGCGCTCAGGGTCATATGCAGGGTGGGATCTTTAAGGGGCTAGGCCTCCAGTGACACGGGACATCAGTTTTAATGTCTCTTCCGAAGGACTTGTGATAAACATTTCTAAATGCAGAGTGCTTGACGAAAGTTCTTATTTTAAAGTCTGTCAGACCACAGTCGGAGTTCGAACCAACGATCACCCACACCCCACATACGAAGGCACCATAGACAGACAGAGTGAAAGAGAGAGAAAAAAAGAGAGATAGATAGGGAAAGAGAGAATTCAGCTATACCTGTTTTTATGGCATCTGGATTTTCTTTTAACCATGATGGTACGATGATAGCTATGTATAAGGAGATTCCAAATATAGATAAATTTCTTGTTGATCCGAAATCGACTCTTCTTAGTGAAAAAATCCCGACTGCTGTTAAATTTGCAAAAATAATAAAGGTGACAGCTCCAAGGGCGGGGTCTGGTACCATTGCAAATACTGCTCCACATTTACCAATTACGCCTAATAATACAGCAAAACAGCCGGCAAGGAGGAGAACACGTCTACTAGCGATCTAAAAATTGAATAATTTCCTAAGATAAAGGAACAGACAGCTACTAAACATAGAATCCTGATGTGGCTATTTAGCTTTCCATAGGCGCATGTTGTGGGGGCTAGTTTGCCAACAATTTTGTACAGAATGCCGGAGAGAGGAAAACAAAAGCGGAACGTAACCTCGGCATTTTTTTGTTAGCTCAGTATTAAACTTTCGATAGGTTTGTACTGTCATATACGACTTTTTGAATTTAATCAAAAATACATTCAAAAGGTGGTATATTATGATAAATTCAATATGTGATATATGATGTTACTGTTGATTCTTAATCGCCAAGGTCTTAATTTATTCCGACGTATATTTACAAAGCGAGCATTATGCAGTTGAATCTTGGATAGATTGTCCATCGAAGCTAAATACCAGTATTTGTTTCCAATGTGAAAGGTATTACCATCTGAAAGTCACTGTCATCAGTCCATTTTCCTTGACATTATGGAAAAAATGGTTTTTTCTTTTTGTTGTGAAATAAATGAAAGAATTGGACAATTTTACATCGCATAATTTGTATAAACAATTATGTTACGTGCAATAACTTTCATAAATAACAAGTGTTTTTTTATATAATTCAATACAGAAGTCAACATATCAATCATTGGTGTAGGAATTCAAATGCATCTTTGAGTGGTCCAGTTATGACGTCACAGAGCTAACCCATTCAAACAAAAATAACAGCAAGATGTTACCAATCAATATGCTTCTGATTGTGTTATCTTCAAGTAACATTATTGTTATCGACGAGCAAGGGATATTGACATAGCTTAAGCTAACTTGTAATTTGTGGGCGATTACTCAAAGGATTTTTTTTTAAAACGTACCTCCGACAATCCCAGAAGAGCAATATTTCCGCTGTAAGAAGTTGTAGCATGACCGGCCCCAAATGCCCCGGATAATATACCCATAAACCCTTCCAGCATTATGCCTCTGTTTATTGCATGCCTTGGAGGATCTTGAACTCTGCTTACTCTACTAGCGGCATGGTAGTCACCAACGGATTCTAACGTAGATGAAACAACGGAGGCCAAAAATCCGATGAAGGCTGCTAAACTAAAGCTAGGAATTCCGAATTGGCCTAAAATGAACATAAATGAAAGAAAGATATATACAGATGTATATAAAGGATGTACGTGTAAATTCAGATAAAAAACGAACGTAAAAAGTAAAAAGTGATAACATATTTAAACTAAATATATCATCATCATCATTAGCATCATCATCATCATCATCATCATAATCATCATCACCATCATCATCACCACCACAACCATTACCACCACCATCATCACAATCATCATTATCATCACCATCATCATCATCATTAGCGTCACCTGGAACACTACCATCATCATCATCATCATATCATCATCATCTTCTTCTTCTTCTTCTACTACTTTTTTCTTTATCTTCTTTAAAATATCGATATCATCATCACTTACCTGGATGAGGAACATA
Source organism: Anadara kagoshimensis (assembly GCA_021292105.1). Taxonomy (NCBI): domain Eukaryota; kingdom Metazoa; phylum Mollusca; class Bivalvia; order Arcoida; family Arcidae; genus Anadara; species Anadara kagoshimensis. Next base: position 6,961,937 of record CM037868.1, on the reverse strand, counting down.
AAACCAAGGAGTTTGCAACATTATGTTTTTCACGTCAGTCCTGGCTCTGTATGCTGGTGATTTCGGATCAGATGACAGAATATTGGTAGTGGTAAAAATGGCGCATGTACTCCATATTACTAAGATGGAGAGGAAAATCTAAACAAAAAAGAAGGAAAATACAGTTCAAGCTGCTTTAAGAGCACCTCTATATAAGGGTCACATGCTTATAAAGGCCAATAGAATTGTATCCCAATTGTTATTTATTCATATTATATAAAGACCACCTGCCCATAAAGGCTGCTTTTATTGGTTTCTTAGTGTGGCCTTTATAGACAACGTTGACTGTACTGCAGGATTTTTCTTATGACAAAGATCGGAAGATCATTTTATGACAGTGGTTGCAAAATAGTTGTGTGGTTTATTTATGATCAACTACAGATCAAGCGGATATCATATTGTCGTAATTGTGTCGATTTTCTTTTCTCGGTCCCAAAATGAAAGGATTGTACCTAGAACCTGGTTTTACAATTATTTCTTAGCTAAAGTTTTCCTTAATTTAAGTCTGGCAACCTTAGAATTTTAATGATTTTCTTTTTTTTTAAGATATTGATGAATTTAATGTGTAATTTTGAAGATCATTTTAAGCTTATACCATCTAAATTATTATTGTTTTATTTTTAGTCCGATAAAAGATTTTACCAGATTCAAGTTAAGGAAAATCTCTATATACAAGTTTGCATGGGTTATATTAGCGTTTCCTGTTTCTTCTATTATAGATACTGTATATATCTGTAATTTTTATTATGTACCTTTATACTAACTAAGATGTTTATATATTTTTTTTCTGTTTCCCAAATAATGGTATTTACCACATCACAATACCGTTCGCTCGAAAAAAAACTTCAAGTTCAGTTATATATAAACCATATGATAATGTGAAATTATGAATACGCTGTTCATGACATATGATGATGATGATGATAAACAATGATGATGATGATGATGATTACCGGAAAATATAGAAACATGGGAAATCTGGAAAACTGCTTCTTTCCTTCTCGTCTTGGGATATTCGGAACCGGGATCTTGATATTTTTCATATACATAGAAAATACTATAATTAAAGCAGCACCACTAGAAATAGAAGAAAAGTAAAAATTGATTGATTGGCCGACTTATTGATTGATTCATTCGTTACTCATAAAGACTGCCAAAAGTGAAAATGAGTTTGAGTACTTACTCATATTGACTGTATTTTGAGGTGTTTTTAATTCATATATATTATCTAAAATGCACTTGAACCGAATATTGAGAAAACAAACTTTGATTTGGTGTCAATACTAATTGTAAATATATTTGTTTTGCTGAATAAAAGCCTTATGCAAATAAAAAAGATTTCTCTATCTATCTATATATCTATCTATCTTTCCATGTATTTATTTATCTTTGTAAGAATATATTATGATATTATTGATCAGGTATTTCATGTTGGCCCAGTTATTTGACCAATGTGTGTCATATTGGCCCGAGACCGATGTGTGTCATATTGGCCAAATAACTCGGTCAATATGAAAATACCTGATTAATGATAATTTTATTAATTAACATATCATACTCTCAATTATCAGTATCGTCGATTATTACATTAACAAAACTATTTTGTGACAAGTGTTGATTGGTATCAGAGAACTTTTACTAAGTCAGAATCTTCAATTTCTATCATCATTTCATAGCGAGTTAGATCATGCGATAAAACCTCAAGCATGCCTTCCCCTGTGTTGACTCCGATTGTTTGTAAACATACCGCGTCAAAGAAACTTTTACAGCACATGAGCGATGAGCGAATGAAAAGTTTAGCTTTTTGTATATTTTGTGAGATACTTTTATTGTTAATATATTTTATCAAACAAAAACATCTTTGCCACATAAAAAGCATATTTTGTAATCGGAAAAAGTTTTTATTTGCTTTTACCCCATATTGGATTTTCAGAAGCGCGATATGGTCAGCCATTTTGGTTTTTTAATGTTGGCTCAGTTTATCTTATATTGGCCCAGTTTTGTGAATTTATTGTCGAGACAGATTTTAACGTATTGTATCAATAACACATGTTGTTAATTAATAATGTACTTTAAAATATAAATAATAAATTCCATCTTTATGATTGGCTAAAATGGTAACACGTGACCATTGAATCTCACAAGATATACCACGGATTTCTGTAAAATCCGGTGAATATCAAATTCTGTTACGTCATCGATGTTTGTTGACGTTCTCGTCTAAAAATGATTATATCGTCATCAATTAAGTGTGCGCAAGTTATTGTGTTTCATTCGGGATGCCAGTTATTTTTTATACAACGTTGACGTTATGGCATCATCAATTTATTGTTTGTCATCCGAAATGCCTGTTTCTCATAGAATCAGATTTAAAAAATCATAGAAATCTAATTAATGTGGGATATTTTTGTGTGACCTGTCCAAACCAGGGCAATACAGGGAAATCTAACACCGGTTAAATAGCTGGATTGCTTCATCACAGGTTTGAGAAAATTGCCACAGTGGTCTTTTAATGGCTGCATATGGTGTGATATTCACCGAAAAATAAATATTAACCTCGGCTATCGCCTAGGTCAATATTTATTTATTCGGTGAATATCACACCATATGCAACCACTATAAAGTCCATAATTTATAATATATGTATATATGGTAAAATATATAAAACAATGATTAATGTGAATAAAAATGAATATAAAAAAGAAAAAAAAAATTGAAAAATTACGGTTGTTAAAGTAAAAAAAGATGTCGCTTACAATGCGGACAGTCCCCAGTGGGAACTACAGAACTTGATGCAAACAGGATACAAGGATATACCAATCAGAGTTATCGTTATTGAAAACGTCAATGGACCAATCAAATGCATCAGTTTTCCAATTATACCAAGGGCCCCGAACGCAAATTCAAACAGCAATGCCAACATGAGGCTGCCCTGTAACTAGAATATGCAAAATATTAACTGTAACATATAGACGTTTTTAAAACAGACACACATGTACGACCACAAAACAATCTAACATTGGAGAATTGGACTATAAAAGAAAAGCGAAAGTACAATTACACCCATTAAATTTATTACTATGGCGTTTGCAAAATATCTCTAAATAATTAAAAACAAAAGTACTTATCCATGTCCAAATCACAATTCAGAAGCAAAGTAAAACTTTATGAATGACAAGATAGGTTAAACACGTGAACTTCCACCAGGGAAGTGAATCCGGCTGCTCCGAAAGGGTAAGCACCTCCTGTTTAGCTAGCTACACCCGCCACGTGTAATCAAAATTGTGTGAAAGAAACATGGAACTATGGGACGTCAAATATATCCAGGGCAATCCTGGACACAAAGGTTTCGATGAGGGTTTAAAAGGAAGTACGTGTAGATGAAAACTAAGTCACCTTCTATCCAATATGTGCTCCATTTCGTTTTTGGGCGTATTAACTATTTATGTTTTTTTACAAATTACATCATACATATATCACAAACATATTTATGTCTGTATGAAATAGGAGCGAAACATTTGTATTTAAAGAAAACCACTGACTTTTGGCAATCCGAACTTATGTTTTAGATCTGGAACCTAACCCCTTAGCTAGAGGCACCTTGTTATTTATTAATAATCCCATGCAATCAAGTACATTGTGTCATTCCTTGATAATCATGCTGTCTCTATTTTAAAAGTTATATAGTCTAATAGTTCCATTCCCTTTCTAAATAAAATTTGATTATACACGTAGCGGCTGTAGTTAGCTAAACAAGAGGTTATTACCGTCCACAAGCACCAGCCCTCATGATCACTTCCCTGGTGGACGTTTACGTTTAAGTTTTTACTTTGATTTTGGATTGATGTTGATTTGTATTTTCGTTTGACTTTGGGGTTGTGTTTTAATTAGTATCCTTACCACTTATGTTACGTTGTGTTGAGTACAGGTGTTGCATACTTACCTCTTGAAGACGATAGTACTGCACAGGTTCCCCATCAAGAGTCCCGTTATAAAAAACTTCTGTATCATTCTTTGCATCATACTGTTTTTCATTTAAACCTGATAAATGACAAAATATAACAGCTTTTCAAAAATGTTTATTACCTAAACGTACAAATCCGTGTTCATATCATGATTCCAAAGCAAAGTAAAAACAAACATTCTAGTTCAAGTCCAAATCATAATGCCATAGGAAAGGTATAAACTTTGAAACTGGGGAATTATGTTAAACGTGCAAACTTCTGCCAGGACAGAGAGGCTGGGTGCTCCGTAAAGTAAAGGAAACTCCTTATTAGCTAGCTACAACCGTCGCGTGTGTATTCAACATTAAAAATGAAAAGAACACAAAACTGTGGGACGTTATATATTCAGGGTAATCCTGAACACGGAGACATTATACAGGTCCTACTCGAAATTTTGAGGCCCAAATAAAATGGAGATTTTTAGCTAGGCAAGAGTTTGTCATCTTTGACAAATTATGACATGTTTTATAAATGGTGATATATCATAAGATCAAACCGATGTAAATTTCACGCAATAAAATTTCCCAAAGAGCACAGTTATCTCCCTTTATACGTTTGAAACATAAAAACTGCTATCCTTTGACACAGTTGTTTTCAGGAAATCCGAACAAAGCATATCTTTCATGTTTCAAAACAACAGAATTTTTCTTTGTCAAATGATTTTATCAATATCTATAAGCAATAGGAAATAGACGTTACAAAAAAAAAAGTAAATCATGTTTAAATTCACCCTCAAAAATCAGATTTTGCCGCAACTCTAAATATTTAAGTATTTTCAATACAAGGTGGATTATAACTAATAATTGATTTTTTTCCTCGAAAGTACTTGGTAATAACTAAAGTTTTAAAGCCTTTTTCAGTATTTTCATTTTGCCTATATTTCAAGAAATGTGACTTTTGTCGTAAATCATTTGTTTTATTATATGCAGTTCACTTATATTAAAATTCAACATTTTATAAATTATGTCATTTGAAAAACGTTCTATATAAAAGACAAAAATAATCGTACGAAAGATGCGTCATCACAAAATAGTTCCAAAACAGTCAAAACTGCTGTTTTAAAAAGATAATTATTGCGAGTATACAGAAAGTACTCCCAGAACACCCGGACTCACTATCGAATCTTTAACCTAACTTGTTTTTCCTATGCTTCTTGCTGTTGATTCGAAAATGGATTAGTATGTTTGCTTCTTATTATATAACGGTGTAAACAAACTTTCAGGTTGAACCTGTACTTATCAACTATAATGTGATGACGGTCATAAAATTTTTGAAGGCCCTGATAACTTTATGCTTGCAATATCAATGGTTTAACCATACATTACTTGACTAAAAAACAATTGTGTGACTGGTATGGCTATTCGAAGAAGCCATTGTTTTGTGTTGTAGATTTTAGGAGTAAAGAACAATTCTCTGTCCATTCTTTTAGAGAGAGAGAGAGAGAGAGAGAGAGAGAGAGAGAGAGAGAGAGAGAGAGAGAGAGAGAGAGATCGACATCAGCGGCGTACCTGAGAGAGAGAAAGAGAATGAGAGAGAATTGATATACAACCAGTACAGACCCATAAACTATACTAGCTCATTTGAGATGATGCATTGGTAGTACAAATTTTATCTTTTGTATTTAGATGAAGGTTAATTAAGTGTAAATAATATTGGAACGTTCCAACTTAAAGCTGTTATCTTCTATAGCATAATACTTACCGGTAGATGTTGTTGGCAGACAACTCCAGCCCCCAGTTGCCTGCATTACAAGAAGCGGAGGTAAAAAACTATTCGATGGACCTTGGAATATTGGTAATCTGTAAAAGACTAGTTATTGAGATGCATGTACATGTTCTTCACAACAGTCATCAGCAAAATAGTCATAACAATCAGAGAACCATCTATCTATCTATCACTAAGATAGCTCAGTTGGTAGATTGCTTCTCTGTAAGTGAGAGGTCATGGGTTTCTATCCCGACTGGAAAACTTGAAAGGGGGTAGTGACTGTTCTTTATCCAAGAACTCGGCATTAAAACATGAAATTCATGGTTCTTTCAGATGCAAACTTTAAATAAATGAGGTCCCGCTACAATAAATATGCTGTACAATGTCACCAGCGCAAAGCACAGGCTAAATTCTGCACATTGGCTTATAGCTGGCTGGCGACGTCTCGATATAAGTAAAATATTTATGACCAGGACGTGTAACATCATTACTCAACACAACTTCATTGATTTATTAATTTAAAATTACATTGACTTTTTTTATTTTTATTTTTTTTGTTACCTTATTCCTATTGCAGTATTGACAATTGTCGTTATTCCAACCATGAAAATTGCGGTACTAACCAATTGTGATCTTACTGGGTGGTCAAGTGGAGCGCACACTACCTCAGATATCACATAGCTCATTGACACTATGTGCGGAACAACGATAAGGTTATGCTAAAAGACAAAAAGAAGCAAGTCAGTTTCACAGTCATTTCTAAACTAATATTTTCCTTGACTTAAGTTTATTTTGCAAACTTCAAAAACAATTTCGACAAACCAAACATACATACCCGGTAATAATAATGTTATAAGCTTGGATATTCCACCTTTAACTCCGTGTTGCTAGATTAAAGATGAGGAAAATTTTAGTTAAGAAATTTTTATCGATACGAGGCCAGGAACCAGTTCCAAATTTCCCCTTGATTTCTGTATGGCAAATTTAAAATCTTAACAATTTTGCTATATTTTAAGATAATCGGGGATTTAAATGCTATTTTCAAGAGCATTTTCAAGATTTTTTTTCAAATAAATATTTGCAGTCTCCAAACAAAAAAAAACAGCATGTGCAACTGGCTTGAGTAAGTCAACACAGAAAAGATTATCTAACAAAACAGTTAACAATGAAGGGTCGGTTCAAAAGAAAAAAAAGCGTGGAGAATTTTTTAGATGATTTTAAGGTTTTTGATAATAGAAACTAATTAGAAATTACATCGTCAGAACAAAATATCTACTCTAAATACAATAAGAGATGAAACCAAGGATACTGTTAACATTTCTAAAAGCCTGTTTGCAGTAACCTTACACGTGGTAGGATTTAAATATTAAAATACTGTGGCTTAGCGTTTGTTACATAGATGTTATTTATTCATATTTAATTTTATTGACCAAAAGTTGTAGTCTTTATTATATGTGTACTTTAGAAAAGACCAGTCCGTATTTTATATATCGCCTTAACTTACCTGTTACACCTGTAAATGTCTGATTGATACCAATAAGTCATTTTCTATACACTAATCAATAAAATAGATTCAATAACTGAAGTAGGTAAATGTTATATATGTACCTGTGAAATGAAGTTTTGTGTAGTACATGCAAGTTGAGGGAAGTGTGTGAATGGTGATGTGATGTGCTTGTATTGTTCTAATGGGATATATATACAGGTGTGTAAGGGGTGTGATTTTACTGGCTTGAAAGATGTACAGCAGTGTACAGATTTAATTTATAGAGTATGGTACGTTTTCCTCTAATTAAACTGGGTTTAATTAGGAAAGCTGTTTACCTGCAACTATGGAATAAGGTACCTAGGTCAATATAATCACAAATGAAAATTCAACACCCCTTTTTGTTTTTTATTTCGTATTTGTAGTTCGGTCAAGATATAAGATATAAGAATATACTTTAAATTGAATAAAGAGCCAGTACCACAAGATTTGATTTTTATTTCATCGTAACAATATAGGGACTCGTCGTCGTCCAGAACCCAAAACGTGTGATGTCATCCAGAACCTGACACGCCGTCCAGAAACTGAACATCCAGATTATATTACAAATAATACTTTGTACTTGTTTGATACTTGTGACCCAGAATCCATTCTTCATCTGTAAACTGTGTTTCGTACGTGATGCTCGTCATCCATGTACAGTGAATTCTAGTTAGTGACATTGACATTGAAATACTGTTATTTCAGCTACTTTGTGAACTGTTTTAAATACTGCAGTATAAAAACATAACCGTGCATACCGGTATTATTTACAATTTCTTTCGGTATAGGTAAACAACATTGACCTGTCCGTTTGACCTTTCATTAGGAATATTCATATAGAAGGGTCCATTCAGTATATAGGTAGCGTTAGGATTTGCAGTCAATACATATACACATTACCATGATTAGTGTTCACATTGTATAGACGAAATATACACACGTGATCCCTATAACTGAATTTTACTCGTTCATAATGAATATTTAAATCAAAGGTCAAACAGACAGGTGCATGTTGTTTGCCTATGTAAACAATTGTTATTGTTTGTTGACATCACATAGTGTTTTTTTATGTATTTAGGAATTTATTTTTATCAGAACAATATGGATGCTGATTTAGCTCAGATGGTAGAGCGATATTTTCTTATATTCTTATTTTTCTGTGTATTATTTTTTTTGTTTAAATTATTTTTTTTTTAATTTTTATTTTTATTTTCTGACTATATTGACTTTGGTTACTACGGTAATCATTTCAGGGTAACAAAATGTACTACTGATGATAGGTAATTGTTTAGGTTGGAACTAAAACTTAATTTATTCTGTATGAAATAAGCATTAATCAAAATTCAACATCTCCTATATGTATTTTTATATTTTGTATTTGTAGTTTGGTCAACATACAAGATTGTTTTAAATTGAATAAAGAGCCAGTGCCAGCAGCTATGATTTTTTTTAATTTCATCGTAACGCGTTTTCAGTATTTGCGTAAAATTAAAGAATTTCTTTCTTTGTGTTTAGACATTCTTTATCTTGACGAAATATGGGTTAACCAAAACCATACTTTGAAATATACTTGTATCTCAAACAAATATTTTAGACCCGGATGTGCCATCTGGTGAAGGACAAAGATATGTAATTTTACATTCTGGTAGAAACCAGACTGATTCCTGGTTGTGATTCGGTTTTTAAAGACAAGTGAGGAGATGGTGATTTTCATAAAGACATGAATTGACAACTATATCTTGATTGGTTTGAGCGTCAGTTGTTGCTTGTTCTTACAAATCCGTCTTTGACAGTACCAGATAATGCTCCTTATCACAATATTAGGACCGAGTTCAGCACTGCACCTACTTCGAACACACGCAAAAATGAAACAATACAGAGGCTAAAGGATAACAATATAGCATTTTCAACTATTGCTAAAAACAAGAACTGTACGAAATCATCAAAAGAAACAAGCTCCACCTCTTTATAAAACGGGAAAACAATATCAACACCACCAGCAAACAATAATAAAAACGAATAAATAAATAATTATTATTTAATAATTTAACTGGATGGTAACATCCCCAACCAGCTACTTTCCTTTATTATGCAAATGCACATGTGTATAGGTATCAACCGCTTTGCTATGAGTATCTTATGTCAAAATAAACAATTCCCTGTGCGCTTTTACGTATTTTATAAATGGACCAAAACGGAGATCTGGTATTAATGGAAACATAATAGTTTGCCATATACACTTATTTATTTAGTAATTGTGAATTATCCCTTTCATTTTACTGACATTGATATTTTTGATGTTTTTATGTTAACTTACTCTAGGTATTAGTCTTAGTCAAATGTATGTCTATAAAAAGAACATGTCAAGGTGTCATAGAATACACTATTTGCCTATGTAAGTAAGTTTTATTGTGTCACAGAAATGAAAAATATATATATATGAGTAACAATATTTGAATGTGCAATCCTCAACAACGGAACTTTGATAGACTCTACTAGGTCAAATTCTAGGTACAATGCAAAAATTTAAATATGTTCAAAGAATTTGATCAATCAAAAACAAACATACTAATCCATGTCCTAACACAATCCAGAAGCATAGTAAAAACGAACATACTAATCCATGTCTGAATCACAATCCAGAAGCAAAGTAAAAACTTTGGAACTGACAAGTTAGGTTAGACGTGAAGTGAGGCCGGGTGCTCCGGAAGGGTAAGCACCTCCTAATTAGCTAGTTACAACCTCCGCGTTTGTAATCAAACTTGTGTGAATGTAACATGGAACTATGGGGCACAAATATATCCAGGGACACAGAGACATCAAACTTATCAACAATATTGTGATGACGGCCTTAAAACTTTTTGAGGGCTTGATAAGCCTATGCTTGCAATATTCCTGAGTCGACAATTTATTTGTAAGCAGTCTGCTTCGTTCTACAAAGTCCCTGTAGTGGGAAAAAACTGAGTAAATTCACATGTGAAGATTAGTAATGATACGCCGCATGAATGGGGCTTAATTAGTCTACACGAATAAAGTGCCAAAGTGCCATGCATGTATAGTACGTCAAGTTTGCCCTGTTCTATTCTAACTATTTGATTTTTAATTAGAATATGCAGTCCAACCTGCCTTAAAGGTCATCTCTATATACGTCTACTTGTCAGTAGAATTGCATCCCGATTGGTCTTTATTTATATTGTAAATAAAGACCACTTGCCCTTAAAGGCCACTTTACTGGTTCCCTTGAGTGGCCTTTATAGACAGTTTTGACTGTACAAGCAACCATATTCATTTGTAATTTAGGAGTTATATAAAGTTTATGTATTAGATTAGAGTCCAATATCTGCTGTATATCAGGAGAGATGTGAGAAGAGAGCACTGACCTACCTGAGAAAGGGAATGAGAAAGGGAGAGAAAAAGAGAGAGAGGGGGGTAGTGGCGTACCTGAGAGAGAGAATGAGTGAGAGAGACGGAGGTGTTGCTGAGAGAGGGAGCGAGAGCAGTGACGTACCTGCAGTCCAATATCTGCTGTATATTAGAGAGACACGAGAAAAGAGATAACTGACGTACCTGAGAGATGGAATGAGAGAAAGAGAGGCAGTGGCGTACCTCAGAGATAATTTGAGAGAGAGGCAATGGCGTATCTGAGAGAGAGAGAGAGAGAGAGAGAGAGCAGTGACGTACCTGCAGACCAATATCTGCTGAATAGCAGGGAGAGAGAGACGGGAGAAGAGAGCACTGGCGTACCTGAGAAAGAAGGAGAGAGAGATAGTGGCGTAACTGATAGAGAGAGGCAATGGCGTACCTGATCAAAAAATAACATACTAATCCATGTCCGAATCAAAATCCAGAAGCAAAGTAAAAACTTTGGAACTGACAAGTTAGGTTAGACACGTGAACACCAGGGAAGTGCGGCCGGGTGCTCCGGAAGGGTAAGCACCTCCTGTTTAGCTAGCTACATCCGCCACCTGTGTAATCAAATTGTGTGAAAGGAACATGGAACTATGAGACGTCAAATATATCCAGGGCAATCCTGGATACAGAGACATCAAACTTATCAACAATACTGTGATGACGGCCATAAAACTTTTTGAGGGCCTTGATAAGCCTAGGCTTGAAATATCCCTGAGTCAACAATTATTTTGCAAGAGAGAGAGGCAGTGGCGTTCCTGAGAGAGAGAGAGCAGTGACGTACATGTAGTCCAATATCTGTTGGATATCAGAAAAAACGGGAGAAGAAAGCACAGACGTACCTGAGCGAGATAATGATAAAGAGAGGAAGTGGTGTACCTGAGAGAGAGAGAGAGAGAGAGAGAGAGAGAGAGAGAGCAGTGACGTACCTGTAAAGCCGCGGCGATGGCTATCGGTATCGGTGGGTTTTCGTTTACACCATAACGTAATCCGGGTTTCCGTTCCTCTATAACAATTGTTGTACCTTCTGTCTCTGCCATTTGAAAATTTATTATTTCTAATTTTCTTTTAGCCAAGTTATAAACCAAATGATTACGTGTAATGCAACAATTACTTTGTATTAATGAGCACGCGATTCAAACGAATGGTTAACTGTTTTGCATTCAACACAGTTTCATTAAAATATAGTTTATTTTAAGTGGAACACTGTCGCTTTTAAAAGGACATTGACCTGTCTGACTGTTTGACCTTTCGACCCTTGATGTTTTAACTGTAAAAGTAAGATGCACTTGTTTATGTACACCCCACTATTTCCATAATAATTATATAATTGCAAATGGATTTTTCAAAGTTGATATTGAACTTTCAGAACTTTACGTGCCATCTTTCGACAGGTCTGTACTGAACCTAGGTTAAATGATAAAATGATGTTGTCAAAACTAGTGCATGTTCACGGAGTACATGTATACAGCTATATGTTATAAAATGTGTTGATTTATTTTTGCGCAAAAAAATTGATATTTGTGTATTCATAGTCAACTTCCAGGTCATATTTTATGTAATTTTACGTATTGAGAGACTGGTTAAAACAGGAACTTGTTTTTGTTTAAGACTCTCATTTGTTTGTTTATCTTAAAGTGTAAATACTCTTCTTAATTTATGCACTTTGAACATCCATTGTAACCAAGAACGCGAAAAATCACTAAATATTTGAATACATACAGTATGGACTTATCGGGGTTTTAACACTATGGTATCGAATCTGCAGCTCAACATGGCTATATCTCGACAGTCTGCGACTGATATTACGCTTAACAGCCTTTCCCTCCTCAGCTATTCCAATGGCCGAATGATTGTTACGGCCGGGTCTACGAAAAATATTTTTGAGTCATTAATGTTTATGTCAATCACATGAACAACAAAGCACCTACATGTATCTTGTAGAACATATACAGGTAGTACGTAAAAAAAATCTACAGCGACCAACTATTTATAAAGATCACCTATCTTTACAGTAAAAATATACAGGGGCACCTCAATATGAAACCTGCCCGCCTATATATATACAGTAAAAACTGCTATAGGTATCACTTTTATATAAAAACCACCTGTGTATAAATAACCACTGTTATAGCGACTATCTTTATATAAAGACAACCTGTCTATACAGTAAACATTACTGTAGCGACTATCTTTATATAAAGATAACCTATCTATAAAGTAAACCCTGCTATAGCGACCATATTTTTATGAAGACCAACTGTCTATGCAACAAAACCTGCTATAGCGACAATCTCTATATAAAACTAACCTGTCTATACAGTTTACCCTGCTATAGTGAATATATTTATATAAAGACCACCTGTCTATAAAGTAAACCCTGCTATAGCGACCATCTTTTTATAAACATAACATGTCTAAAAAGTAAACCAAGCTATAGCGACCATCTTTTTATAAAGATAACCTGTCTATACAGTTTACCCTGATATAGTGAATATATTCATATAAAGACCACCTGTCTATAAAGTAAACCCTGCTATAGCGACCATCTTTTTATAAACATAACATGTCTAAAAAGTAAACCAAGCTATAGCGACCATCTTTTTATAAAGATAACCTGTCTATAAAGTAAACCAAGCTATAGAGACTATCTATATATAAACATAACCTGTCTATAAAGTAAACCAAGCTATAGCGACCATCTGTTTATAAAGATAACCTGTCTATAAAGTAAACCAAGCTATAGCGACCATCTTTTTATAAACAGAACCTGTCTATAAAGTAAAACCCGCTATAGCGACCATCTTTATATAAAAATAACATATGTATAAGTAAACCCTGCTATAGCGACCATCTTTATATAAAGATACCATATGTATAAGTAAACCCTGCTATAGCGACCATCTTTATATAAAGATAACATATGTATAAGTAAACCCTGCTATAGCGACCGTTTTATATAAAGATAACCTGTCTATAAAATACACCCTGCTATAACAACCATCTCTCTATAAAAACGACCTGTCTATTAAGTAAACCCCGCTATGGCGACCACCTATATATTATGGCCATTACCCGGATAATACTTATACATTATGTTTTCCTGAGGCTATACTCCCCAAGACAAAACTATAGTAGCACTGATCCCGAAGGAAAACATAACAATTTTTTAGTACATCACATGACACTTAAGAGCAAAGTGCATTCTAACTATTGATCAATGACCTTCAAATTTACAGACAGACATTTAGACATAAGGCAATTCCAATTGTGTAGTGTACAATTTGTTATATTTAGTGTCGTGATTTAAGTTATTTTGTGTCGTTATGCACAGCCTTAGCTTTCCGATTTCAATACAATGATCAACAAAAGGACCATAAATCGTACATTTAAATATTTCAAACAAGTTTGTTCTTTATGTTGTATCCCCAATAGCTAGATTAGCAGGAGGTGCTTAATCTTCCGGAGCACTGGGCCTCTCTTCCTGTTTCACTTGTCGTAATTACATAGTATGCCTGTTTTTATTTTACAACACTAGACGGCCAATGCAATTCATCATCAGTAGTACTTGGACCAAAATTATGAAACCAAATTTTTTCCACAAGATATTGAAAAGACCAAAATATATTTTACCAAATTTAGCCGAGGAAATACTTTGCATGATGAAGTATACCTTAGTTTTAAGGAATGTAAAATTTTAAGTAGCAGCAAATTTAGACAACAGCATACTTTACCTTTGGGTTGTGTTTTTTAATTGTCGTTCATATAGACGGTTAATACATGTATATTTATGCATAATTTTTTACTATGTAAATTTTAAGTCAAGCAAGAGTCCATGAATTGCACATTTAAATATTAAAATCTTTTTATACATTATAATGTTTTCCTAACGGACCTGTGCTACTATAGTATTGTCTTGGGGAGTATAGTGTCTGAGCCGAAGGCTATCTATTCCAGTGAGCTTAAAGTAAAATGATGCGAAGGATTCTTCATGTTCTGTTCTATATTTAGTCATATTTTCCGTTATGACACCAATGAAAGACTACATTTAAAGCTGTATGACAAACGTGATGACAATTTGCTATTGTCAACTTTAGTTTTCTTTGCAGCAAATATTACTGGTTCTCCTCCATAAGGTGTACTTGTTTCACAATCAATACGACAGATTCTTCACATTTAGACTAGTACCTCAATCATGACGCCAATTAAAGGCCACATTTGAATCTGTATATACAAAGAACATTATAACAAAGGAATTGAAAGAACATTAAGACATATTACCATACCAATGATTTGTTTTCTTAATTTATACGCGTGAAAAACATATTTGGCTAATTTAGGTCAAAATAAGATTTGGCACCAATCAGCCACTCTGCAGCCAAGCTTGGACTCCGTTTCGTTAGCTCGGTGTTAAACTTTCGACAGGTCTCTACTCTATATATCGACTGAGAGGACAAATATATTTGTTCACTGTTGATAATAATAAATACAGATATCGTAGTTACTAATAGAATCTTACACCGGTAACAGGGTAAGACAGAGATATATATCTCTGTCTTACCCTGTTACTGGTGTAGGATTCTTTTTGTCACACATTTGCAATATAAAACATGATTTGTAATAAAAAAAATTGCATCAAATGTAACTATCCGTGCCCACTGAAAATGACGTAATCGATTTTTGTTGACCTTCGCACGTAAAATGATTATGGCGTCATCAATTAAGCATATGTAAGTGATTGTGACGTTGAGAAATTGTTGGTTGACTTGGGAACTTTTCTGAACTTATTAGTCATTTCAACGATAAATCCAGAACAGGTATCACTACGCGGAAAATTTAGCGTGTAGCCTGTCTCAATCCTAGGGAGAGACAAGGAAATCCCACATGGGTAAAAACAAGGGATTTCCATGTCAAAGGTGTGAGAAATAATGATTAATAATGTGGTTACTAAAATTTAAAAAACTGTTTGTCAAAATCAGAACGACGCTTGCAGTATAAATTGACGACGAATAAATGAAGGTTTTTTAATTGAATTTCAACTTGTTTGAAAGTGATATGTTGTTTTAGGTACCGTAAATAAAAAAAATTATATCTGGTATAGGTAAATAAAATAATTTATAAATATATAAAAAATATAATCATGTCCTGTTTCTGCAAACAAAACATGTAAGCAAATTCGATTTCAAATATCGTAAACTTTCTGTAACAGTCATGGTCTTTAGATTTTAAATATTTGTTGCGATCTTTCAGGTTAATCATTATTTCATAAATACTATGACAAGTTCTGGTCCCTCCTTATTCAACTTTTTGGACAATATAGCATTGCAATATGTATACATGTACTTCTGTTGCTATGGTGACAGTATTCAGTGTACTGCCTTGTCACAAAGTTAACTTGATAAAGTGAGTTTTGAGGAATTCGAACCGTTTGCAATATCATTTCACTTATATCGAGGCGTCATCAGTTTACGAAAATATCTTTTTTGTTTCAATTATAAATGCTAACATATTGGATATTATGAAAGAGCTGTGTTTTTATCAAGAGATATGTATTTATTTATTTATCTATTTATTTATATATTTATTGTTTATTTGTTTGTTTGCTTGTTGTTTATTTATTTATTTATTTATTTATTTGTTTGTTTATTTATATAAATCAAACAAATTGGCAAGTTGTACTATTTTTTTTTAATCTTCAATTGAGAGAGATAGAAGGAGGGATGAGAACGGTGGCTTACTCGAGAGATTGAGAGAAGCGACGTACATGAGAGACAAAGAGAGAGAGAGAGAGAGAGAGAGAGCTGTGACGTACGTACCTGTAAAGCCGCGGCGATGGCTATCGGTATCGGTGGGTTTTCGTTTATACCATAACGTAATCCGGGTTTCCGTTCCTCTATAACAATTGTTGTACCTTCTGTCTCTGCCATTTGATAATTTATGATTTCTAAACTTCTATTAGCCAATAAGTTATTAACCATAAAATTACGTCGAATGCAACAACTACCCCGTATTTAATTAGCACGCGATATATACCGAGTTGAATTCGACACAGTACCATTTATAGTATGTTTGGTTTTTTATATCATATATAATTTATTTTAATTTATAAGTGAAAATTGTCGCTTTTAAAACATCATTGATCTGTCTGTTTGACCTTCCGTTAAGAATACCCACATAGGAAGGTCCATCCAATACATGAGTGGTAAAAGGGCATACATAACGCATAAATATACAACAAAGGCCTGTCTAAAGTTTAACACTGAACTAACGGAAATGTCGAAGCTCGGTAGCCGAGTTACCGTAGCTAGTGGAACAAAAACTTTCTAAAGAAAGATAGCAGCTGCCGAAAACTTGTAGAGGTATTGTAAACAGAAGTCGAGATCAGCTGCCTACTCGGCCTTAATTCGTTAACTTAGTGTTAAACTTTCGACAGGTCTGTACTGTATTTCGAATTCCTTACTGTCTTAGCCCATCGAACACTGATTCTGCATACTTATATGTGTTTGCAATTAACGTTTCACATAATTTAGATACAAAAAACACTACCTTTTGTTCCTTATACATATATCGACTGTACCCTAATGTAAGGTCATACGGACAGGTAAATGCTGTACGTTTTTATTTATTGTTGTATACATTATGCATAAACCATTCGTGATCTTCACGCTATTTAGATTTTTCAAAGCATTTCCACTCGGCTGATTTTAAATGCATCTTGATTAAATAAACCTTTTTCTGGATACGGGGTATTGGTATTAACATACACTGCATGCAGTACAGACCTGCCTAATGTTCAATTTTGACCTAATGAAAACGGAGGATTCCCGCAGCAAAAAAATGGATAGCTGATGGCCGAAATGATGTGTCGAATAGTTGGCTATAGATTACAAGGGACGAGATGAGCTGTAAATTCGGCGCGATAGCTCTGTACTATACGTACAGTAATGACCTGTCGAAGACTTTAACGAATTAGTGTTGATTCAATAGTCATCTCGGCCCCTCATTTACTTATACCCTTACAGCTTTCTGACAGCTGCTGTTTATCTATCGGTCATTTTTATGTCACCAGTTATACAGTACAATCCTGCCTAAAGTGTAACACTATGACACTATGCTTATCTAACAAAATAGCGCAAAATTAAGTCATCTCGGACAGCAGCTAGCCGTATATCTCGACAAAGTTCAGGCAGCTGCTATTTATCCCTGGGTAACTTTTTGGTCACTATACCTATCTGGATCACTAGCACGATAGCCGAGCTTGAACTCCTTTCCGTTATATTAGAGTTAAACTTTCGCCAGGCCTGTACTGTATATATTTTTCGTATTACGTTTGACACCTTTATTGTATTGGGTCGGGGCATATATTTACGGATTTATCATGACCTTGTATTTGTATTGCCTTCATGAATACGTTAAAATTTAAATGCAAAACCTATAATCCCAAAAAAAATGAAAGGCTTTAAAAAATCGTTAATGTAATTTTAAATTGAAAATCAAATATCTAACCGTCGTAAATTTAAGATGCAGAGTCCGTCTGGAGATATCAATATAAACGTGACCCTATGTTTTCCGATAAAAATCACCACCAAAGTTTGGTCCAAAACTGCCTTGCAAATCTGTCGAAAGTTTATTACTGAACAAACAAATAAGAGTTAGATTTCGACTGTCCAGTGGGCCGGGATATGGATAGCTGGTGACTGAAAAAAGCTACCCAGCCGAAATAGATAATATATGGTAAAATATAGCTAACGAAGGGCCTAGATGAACTGTAGAAAGTTTGACTAACTAACGAGAGAAGTCGAAGTTCGATTCTTCAGGGACCGATATATCGATAGCTATTGACCATACAACTTCAGTGATGGTTACAGCAGATGTCAAGATAACAATACATCAAGACGAACTGCCGATTTACCAAATTTAGATGAGGAAATACTTTGCATGATGGAGTATACCTTAGTTTTAAGGACTTTCAAATTGTAACTAGCAGCAAATTTAGACAACAGCATACTTTACATTTGGGTTGTGATTTGGTTATGAATAAATATGTGTTTTTTAATTGCCGTCTATATGAGCGGTTAATGCATGTATATTTCTGCATAGCCTTTACTGTATTAATTTTATGTCAAGCAAAAGTCCATGAATCCTACATTTCGAAATTTAAATCTTTTATACGATATTGTTTTTTTACATTTCCCACCAGCTTTTTTTTAATAGAATTATTTGATGTTCATCTGAGCTGAAAGTACTTGTGTGTTTGTGCACTATCTATTCCAGTGAGCTTTAAATAAAATGATGCGAGTGATTCTTTAAATCATGCTTCATATTTAGTCATATACTTCAATTATGACGACAATGAAAGGGTACATTTAAAGCTTTATGACAAACGTGATGACAATTTCCTATTGTCAACTTTCACTTTGCAGCAAAAATTACTGATTCTCTTCCTTATGGTGTATATGTTTCACAATTAATACGACAGATTCTTCACATTTAGACTAGTATCTCAATCGTGACGCCAATTAAAGGCTACCTTTGAAGCTTTATAACAAAAATGGTGAGAATACTTTTATTTTTAACTTTCTTTTTCTTTGAAGCAATATTCTTGTGATTCCACTATTTATGGTGGGGCTTGTGCCTATTACCGGAATTTTTTACAACAAAGCAAGCTGCTGACAAACAAATTCTAGACCCAAGGATATTGCAGACCAAGGCTTATCAAGGCCCACTTTAAGCTTTATGATCGTCATCACTATATTGTTGATAACTATGATGTCTCTGTATCCAAAATAACCCTTGATATATTTGATGTCTCATACTGTAGTTCCATTTTCCTTTCCTTTCCAACTTTGATTATACCCGTGGCGGGTGTAGCTAGCTTAATAGGAGGTGTTGCCTTTTCCGGAGCACCCGGACTCACTCACCTGGTGGAAGTTCAAGTGTTTAAACTATTTGTATTAAGGTACATGTATTTGGTATCTTCAAAGTTTTTACGTTGCTTTTGGTTTCAGGATTTGTATGTTTGTGTTTTTATTTTAATTTATCCAAAGGTTATTCACTATTACTAAACCTGATTTAATTTAACAGCAGTAGACGACCATTTCGAGTTCTTTATCAGTATGTTAGTAAAAAGGTACAAATATGTTAAAATAAGAATAACAAAAGGACCAAAGAGAGAATGAGAGAGAGGCAGTGGCGTATCTGAGAGAGAGAGAGAGAGAGAGAAAGAGAGAGAGAGCAGTGTCGTACCTGCAAAGCCGCGGCGATGGCTATCGGTATCGGTGGGTTTTCGTTTACACCATAACGTAATCCGGGTTTTCGTTCCTCTATAACACTTGTTGTGCCTTCTGTCTCTGCCATTTGAAATTTATTATTTCTAACTTTCTTTTAGCCAATTAGTTTTAAACCAAATGCTTACGTGAAATGCAACAACTACTTTGTATTGTATGATCACACGATTCAAACCCGTGCTTAACTCTTTTGAATTCGACACAGTACCACCAAAATATAGTTTATTTTAAGTGGAACATTGTCGCTTTTAAAAGGACATTGACCTGTCTGTCTGGGCGAACTTTCTACCCTTGATGTTTAAACTGTAAAAACCAGATGCACTTGTTTATGTACACCAGAATTACCCTACTATTTCCATAATAATTATATAATTGCAAATAGAGTATTCAGAACTTCATGTGCGATCTGCCAAAAATAAATTTTAAAAAAATCCAAGACATCCTATTTCAAAACATAATTTTGACTCCCTGTCTTTGAAGCTTTTCGGCAACCTCAACCTCTTGGCAGTAGAGATTCGACTCTTTTGGTAACCTCAATGTTAAACTTTCGACAGATCTGTACTGTACCTAGGTTAAATGATATGTTGTCAAATCTAGTGCATGTTCACGGAATACATGTATACAGCTATATGGAGTAAAATGTGTTGATTTATTTTTGCGCAAAAATTTGATATATGTGTATTCATAGTCAACTTCCAGGTCATATTTTATGTAATTTTCCGTATTGAGAGACTGGTTTAAACAGGAACTTGTTTTTGTTTAAGACTCTCATTTGTTTGTTTATCTTAAATTGTAAATACTCTTCTTAATTTATGCACTTTGAACATCCATTGTAACCAAGAACGCGAAAAATCACTAAATATTTGAATACCAGTATATACAGTATGGACTTATCGGGGTTTTAACACTATGGTATTGAATCTGCAGCTCAACATGGCTATATCTCGACAGTTTTTCTGCAACTGCTATTATGGCTTGGCAGCCTTTCCCAATGACTTGTCTGTAGAATATATATATGTAATACATGAAACAAAACCTTCTACAGCTACGACCTATATAAAAAGATTACCTATCTTTACAGTAAAAATATATAAGGGCCACCACAATATGACTGCTGCCCGCCTATATATACAGTAAAAACTGCTATAGGTATCACCTTTATATAAAAACCATTTGTGTATAAATAACCCCTGTTGTATATAAAAACAACCTGTGTATAAAGTAAACACTGCTATAGCAACGATCTTTTTTATAAAGATAACCTGTCTATACAGTTAACCCTGCCATAGTGAATATCTTTATATAAAGACCACCTGTCTATAAAGTAAACCCTGCTATAGCGACCATCTTTATATAAAGATAATCGTCTATAAAGTAAACACCGCTATAGCGACCACCTATATATTAAGACTATTACCCGGATAATACATTAAATAATGTTATATTCAGTGTCGTGATTTAAGTTATATTGTGTCCTTATTCACAGCCTTAGCTTTCCGACTTTGATACAATGATCAACCAAAGGAACATAAACGTACATTTAAATATTTAAAACAAGTTTGTTATTTATGTGATATCCCCATCAGCTAGATAAGCAGGAGGTGCTTAATCTTCCGGAGCACTGAACCTCTCTTCCTCTCACTTGCTGTTATTATATATTTTACCAGTTTTAATTTACAGCACTAGACGGCTAATGCAATTTATCATCAGTAGTACTTGGACCAAAATTATGAAACGAATTTTTTCCCAAGGTATTGAAAAGACCAAAATATATTCTATCAAATTTAGCAGAGGAAATACTTCGCATAATGGAGTATACCTTAAATTTAAGGAATTTCAAATTTTAACTAGCAACAAATTTAGACAACAGCATACTTTGCCTTTGGATTGTGATTTGGATATGAATAAGTATGTGTTTTTTAATTGCACAGCTTTTACTATGGAAATTTTATGTCAAGCAAAAGTCCATAAATCCTACATTTAAAAAATTAAATCTTTCATACGATATTGTTTTTTACATTTCCCACCAGCTTTGTTTTAAATAGTAAGTAATACTTTTTTAATAGAATTATTTGATGTTCATCTGAGCTGAAAGTACATGTGTGTTTGCGCACTATCTATTCTAGTGAGCTTTAAATAAAATAGTTCGAGTGATTCTTTAAGTTCTGTTCCATATTTAGTCATATATTTCAGTCTTGACGCCAATGAAAGGCTACATGTAAAGCTGTATGACAAACGTGATGACAATTTCATATTTCTCCAAATTTCATTTTCTTTCCAACAAATATTACTGATTCTCTTCCTTATGGTGTATTTGTTTCACAATTAATACTACGGGTTTTTCACATATAGACTAGTACCTCAATCATGACGCCAATTAAAAGCTACATTTGAAGCTCTATAACAAACATGATGAAAATACTTCTATTTTTAACTTTCATTTTCTTTGAAGCAATATTCCCGTGAACCCCATGTTCCGCTTGTTCCAATTACCGGAATTTTATACAAGTAAGCTTCTGACAAACAAATCAATGACGCAAGGATACTGCAGGCCAAGGCTTATCAAGGCCCACATTAAACTCATACTGTAGTTCTATTTTCCTTTCCCTTGTTTAAACACATAACGGGTGTAGCTAGCTTAATAGGAGGTGTTGCCTTTTCCGGAGCACCCGGCCTCACTCACCTGGTGGAAGTTCACGTGTATAAACTATTTGTATTAAGGTACATGTATTTGGTATCTTCAAAGTTTTTACCATGCTTTTGGTTTTAGTTTGGACTAGGATTTGTATGTTTCTGTTTTTATTTTAATTTAACCAAAGGTTTATCACTATTACTAAACCTGTTTTAATTTAACAGCACTAGACGACCATTTCGAGTTCTTCATCAGTATGTTGGTAAAAAAATTGTACTAATATTTTGAAATAAGAAAATCAGAAGGACTAAAGTCAATTTTTTCAAAATCCACCATAGACAATCGTTCATCTGAGCGGATAATGCATGTGTATTTATGCAGAGCTTTACTATGAACATTTTATGTCAACCATAAGTCCATGAATCGTACATTTAAAAGTTTTGCTACATTCATATAATTTTGTCCTTAGTTTTACATTCCCCATCAGCTTCTTTTTCAATAAAATTTGAATGTTGTTCATCTGAGTTGACAGTATACTCCTCACGAAATGGCGGCAGAAACGGAAGTCGTGACAAACAAGGAAATCGACGTATTATCCGGGATATCCCGGGAATGTCATAAATATCGTCGCCTTCATCTATCATTTCCGATTTGTCTTCAAGAGAATCTATTTTCATTCCTCGCTCACGAAGTGAACCTGTACAATAAAGCATGAATACAATTAAATAAATTATTGAAAAACTAAAAAAGTAAATTCATTGATAACTCACAGACAAATTAGCAAACAAACTCTGGTCAATGCCTATCTCCTAACAATGTTGATATTCTGCACCAAGTTGCCTTTAATAGTACTTTAAAGGTATAAAGAATCAATCCTGACTTTAGGTTTCTGGACAGACGAACGGACATAAGGACGACAATCTCATTTAATACCCCCTCTTTTTGAAAGACTTATCAACATTTAATTGTTTTATAATGCAACCAAGAAAACGGATCAGCAAATGATAGTAGGCAGGACAAGACAAATACGTGGGCATACAGGGACTAGTAAATTTAAAATGTCGGACAAAGTGAACCTTCACAACAAAGCATGAACAGAATTACAAAACAATAGAGTAATAAAAAATATGCAATTTGAGTGATTAGGTTTTCCCGTCATTAGGTACATTTCAGAGATTGGCACTTTGTTCAAAGGGCTATAACTCACAGATAAATGAACCAACCAACTCGAGATAATGAAATGCAGATATCGCGACCGGTAAAATTTGTTTATCCGATGTTAAGCATCATTAAAGTTTTCAACCGACTGACCATGCTTTTAAAGTTTTACCAAATATAGTGCAATTACCAACTACATTACAGACCTGTCGAAATTTTAACACTAAGCCTACTAATAAATGTCGAATCGGCAGCTTATCTCAGTCACTCGTTATCTGAACAACTTTTACAAAGACACTATATATCTTTTGGAAGCTTTTGAGCACTAAATATATACCATTATATTGCCTAAACAGAAGAGTGAACTCCGACTCTTTTTCGTTTCCACAGTGTTAAAATTTTGAAATGTCTGCATGGTAGTTGCTTAACTATTGTTAATCAACCATGTTTATAAATACCGTCCAAGGAGACCAGTGAACATGACCTTTATTGGCGATTGACACTTATATACAAGTTAAATAACATATACAAAGAACAATTTGGATAACATTTTACTGGTCATATATAGAGATGGTGTTTAAGGCAGGTACGACTATATGTGAAAGATATTAAAATACAATCAAATCTGATTTTATAGGCAGCCAAGGGAAGCAGTTAAAGTCATTTTATGGGAAGATGGCCCTAATATTCATATTCAAATTACATTAACTAAGAATAATTTTGATAAATTATACTGGTCCTTATATAGAGGTGGTCTTTAAGGCAGGTTCTACTGTATGAGGAATGTCTATTAAAAAGATTTACCTTTAACAGTGTTGTCTAAAATAATTGACACCACACTTCCTAAGAACATCTGTGTTCCAAGTATTACCTTGATTACTTGATCTACCTGTGCGCTACCTGTACATATATAATAATTTGGATTATTTTTACATCATTTATTAATATTAAAAACATGACATAATAATTAAGTTTTTCCCACAAACTTATTGTCAGCATGTGACAACCGCCTCCTCTCGCCATAGTCATGGCATAATTCCAATGTCACCCTGTAATAAATATGGTACAAGGAAAATAACTCGAAAACAAACATGAATATTTTATAGTAAGCTTTGCTGTGGTTTCCTTAAATATTATTTTCCATCTAGACACGTGGACATCCATGTATGAGAAAGGATGTCCTCGTCGGACGATGCGAATTCTAGATGTACATACACAGTCAAACCTGTCTATTAGGTCCAACCAAGCGAAAAAGTAAAAGTGCCCTTTATTGGCAGGTGGCCTATATATACAGGTTCAAATAATATGAATAAAGAACAATTGGGATACAATTCTGTCGGCCTTTATAAGAAGCTGGCCCTTATATAGGTTGCCCTTTAAGGCAGGTTGGACTGTGTGTTCATAATGGTAAGGAGCAAACAGTACAGACCTATCAAAGTGTATCAGCAGGTTATCTTTATATCGCTATCTTCTCAAAAACTTTTCCCTTTTTTCCACTCATTTTTAACTAAATGTTTAATTTTAACTAAATGTTTAACTTTTCCACAGGTCTAAATTTATAAAAATGAATCGGAGACTGAAAATAATCTACAAATAGTCAACAATTTGATTTTTTGGAAGAGACCGAAGGACTTGTGATATTCATTTCTAACTGCAGAGTGCTTGGCGAAAATTCTTTTTTTTTGAGTCTTAGTCAGACCACGGTTATAGTTTGAACCAACGATCACCCACACCCCACATACTAAAGCACAAGAGACAGAGAGAGTGAAAAAGAGAGAAAGAGAGACAGATAAAGAGAGAGAAAGAAAGAATTCTGCTATACCTGTGTTTATGGCATGTGGATTTTCTTTTAACCAGGAAGGAACTATAATAGCTATGTATAAGGAGATTCCAAATATAGATAAATTTCTTGTTGATCCGAAATCGACTCTCCTTAGTGAAAATATCCCGACTGCTGTTAAATTGGCAAAAATAATGAAGGTGACAGCTCCAAGGGCGGGGTCCGGTACCATTGCAAACACTGCTCCACATTTACCAATTACGCCTAATAATACTGCAAAACAGCCAGCAAGGAGGAGGACCCGTCTACTAGCGATCTAAAAATTTAATAATTGCCTAAGAAGGAGGAAGACACAGCTACTGAACATAAAATCCTTATGAGACTACTTAGTTTTCCAATGGTGCATGTTGCGTGGCGAGTTGGCCCAAAATTTTGTACAGACTGTCGGGGAGAGGACGACAAAAATGAAACGGGACAACGTAGTTTCGAATAGGTAAAAACATCATGGTTTTTTTTTTTTTTTTTTTTTTTTTTTTTTTTTTTTTTTTTGTTAGCTCAGTATTTAACATTCGACACGTTTGTACTGTTATATACCATATTTTGAATTTAATCAAAAATACATTGAAAAAGTTGTTTATAATGATTAAATCTAAAATGTTGTATATGACGGCTCGTAATCTGCAGGGTCTTAAACAATTCCAATGTATATTGACAAAGCGAGCATTATGCAGTTGAATTGTGTTTATCGAAGCTTAATACCAGTAATCATTTCCAATGTGAAAAGTATGACCATCTGAAAGTCAGTACCATAAGTCCATTTTCCGTGATATTATAGAAATAAGAGGTTTTTTCTTTTTGTTGTGAAATAAATGAAATAATTGAACAATTAATACATCGCATAATTTGTAAATACAATTATGTTACGTGAAATAATCCCATATCTAAAAGTTTTTTTTCTAATTTTTTATAATTCATTTTACAGAAGTTTTAAACGACATTTCAACCATTGGAACAACAAATAAACTGTAAGAAGAAAACAGATAGCATCCAAATGGTATAGAGATTCAAATGCATCTGTGCGTCGTCCAGAGATGACGTCACAGAGCTAACCCATTCATGCAAAAATAACAGCAAGATGTTACCAATCAATATGCTTCTGATTGTGTTATCTTCAAATTACATTATTGTTATCGACAAGCAAGGGATATTGATAAAGCTTATGCTAACTTGTAATTTATGGGCGATTACTCAAAGAATTCCTTAAAACGTACCTCTGACAATCCAAGAAGGGCAATATTTCCGCTGTAAGAAGTCGTGGCATGACCGGCCCCAAATGACCCGGATATTATACCCATAAACCCTTCCAGCATTATGCCTCTGTTTATTGCATGCCTTGGAGGATCTTGAACTCTGCTTACTCTACTAGCGGCATGGTAGTCACCCACGGATTCTAACGTAGATGAAACGACGGAGGCCAAAAATCCGATGAAAGCTGCTAAACTAAAGCTAGGAATTCCGAATTGGCCTAAAATGAACATAAATTAAAAAAAGATATATACAGATGTATATAAAGGATGTACGTGTAAATTCAGATCCAAAAAAAACGAACGTAAAAAAGTAAAAAGAGATAACATATTTAAACAAAATGTTTACTTTGGGATGATTATCATTTTCTTCATCATCATCATCACCATCTTTATCATCATCACTTACCTGGGTGAGGAACATAAAACCACGGAGTTTGCAACATTATATTGTTTTTCACGTCAGTCCTGGCTCTGTATGCTGGTGATTTCGGATCAGATGACAGAATATTGGTAGTGGTAAAAATGGCGCATGTACTCCATATAACTAAGATGGAGAGGAAAATCTAAACAAAAAAGAAGAAAAATACTACAGGGATTCACTTATGACAATGATCTGAATATCATATTTAAGATAGTGATAGGTGGATGGCCTAAATTTATGACAAACATCTATTTTGTAATATTATCCACTATTGGTCAAAAAATGAAAAAAATACCAGTTGTTCACGTTGATTTATATGTTGTAATATGTTAAATTCTTGCCTGTATCTTTGTATATTTTAAGATACTTGGCCTCAATATATATTCTGTTTTTGTGCTTTGTCATCTTGTCGTCAATTTGTATCTGGTCGTGTTCTTGGTTGTATTTTATATTATGTATATCAATAGTTTGTTTTTTGTAAATATCGTGTCGTCTCTAAATTACAAAAAAGAAATCACAAATGATGATGATTGATACATGATGATAATGATACATGATGATAATGATAAATGATGATGATGATGATGATGATGATGATGATGATGATGATGATGATGATGATGATGATTGATACATGATGATAATGATACATGATGATAATGATACATGATGATAATGATAAATGATGATGATGATGATGATGATGATGATGATGATGATGATGATGATGATGATGATGATTATGATGATGATGATGATGATACGCAATAATGGTGATTCATCATGATGATTATGATGATGATGATGATGATGATTGTATTACCGGAAAATAGAGAAACACGGGCAATCTGGAAAACCGTCTCGTTCCCTCTCGTCTTGGGATATTCGGAACTGGGATCTTGGTATTTTTCATATACATAGAAAATACTATAATTAAAGCAGCACCACTAGAAATAGAAGAAAGCCGGAAATTAATTGATTGACTTATTGATTTATTCATTGATTCATTCATTACGCGTACAGAAAAAAACAAAAAGTGAAAATGGGTTAAATGTTTGAGTACTAACTCATATAGGCTGTATTTTGATGTGTTTTTTTATATATATTTTCTGAAATGCACTTAAACCCAAATATAGCGGAAAAATTGGTGTCAATATTAATTGTATAGGTATATTTGTTTTGTTGAATGAAAACTTAAAAAAAATATAAAATTATCTCTCTCTCTCTCTCTCTCTCTCTCTCTCTCTCTCTCTCTCTCTCATTCATTATGCAAAATTGTATTTCATGTATATATGTTTAAATATTATAAGAATGATTAATGTGAATACAAAATGAATATAAAAAGAAAGAGAAAAGGAAATCCATCACGAATGTTGAAGTAAAAAAAGATGCTACTTACAACGCAGAGAGTCCCCAGTGTGAACTACAGAACTTGATACACACAGGATACAAGGATATACCAATCAGAGTTATCGTTATTGAAAACGTCAATGGACCAATCAAACGCATCAGTATTCCAATTACACCAAGGGCTCCGAACGCAAATTCAAACAGCAATGCCAACATGAGGCTGCCCTGTAACTAGAACATGTAAAATATTAATTGTAATATGTAGACTTTCTTTGACACACAAACACACACACACACACACACACACACACACACACACACACACACACATATTAGTACATGTACGGCCACCAAACGACCGAACTTTGACGAAATAGATCATAAAAGCAACAGCATATTTTCGCCAAACCGATTTTATTTCTATGGCTGGCGTTTGCAAAATATCTCTGAAATGTTGCGAATGAGGGTACATTTAGATGAAAACTAATAAGAAACTAGGCATTTTTAACCGATTTGTACTCCATTTTGTTTAGGGTCGTGACTACTGTTGTTTGTTTTGTTTTTACAAATTGAATCAGAAACATATTTTATATAATGTTTTTGTAAGTTCATGCTTCAGTCATATTGCCACACTACACATTTAAAATGGTGAGCGAAACATATGTATTTAAAGAACTTCACTGACCTTTGGCAGACTAACCAACGTTTTAGCTGACAGCTAGGCCTAAAACTAGAGCCACTAATCTTATTTCACCAAGGTCTGTGTAATCAGGTCAGTGGATAAGAATGATTTCCGTAAATTCAAAATTATATATTCCCGTCTCATAATTGCGTGGCCCTTTCATTCTAAATTTTGATTACGGACGTGACAGGTGTACGTAGCTAAAGTAAGATGACCAAAAAGGGTTGGTTATTCCTGTGCACCCGACTTCACTAATCTTGTGGAAGTTCACGTGTTTAACTTAACTTGTCAGTTTTCGATTTGTGGTTGTGCTTTGACATAGAATGGTATGTTTGGTTTTTATAAATATTCTTAAACGCTTTGCGACATATGGTGTTGAGTACAGGTATTGCATACTAACCTCTCGAAGACGATAATACTGTACTGGTTCCCCGTCAAGAGTCTCGTTATAGAAAGTCTCTGTATCATTCTGTGTTCCATACTGGGTTTCATTGAGACCTGATTAATGAAGAAATAAACAACTTCACAACAATGTTTTATTACTTAAACATACTTATCCTTGTTCAAATCACAATCCCAATGTAAAGCATAAACTTTGAAATCGGTTTAATATGCAAAATATCGCCAGGTAGAAGAGGATAGGTGCTCTGGACAGTAATGTTGCTGATTAGCTAACTACGCCCGCCAAGTGTATGATCAAAATTGAAAGTGAAAGCAACATGGAACTAAGGGGCGTCAAGTCTATCCATGGAAATCCTGAAAACAAAGACATTATAATGTACTTATCAAAAATATTATGATGACGGCCATGCATTTTCGTGAGGGCCCTGATACGCCTAGGTTTTTAATATCATTGTGTCAAAAGTAAATTATTTGTATAAATAAACACTGGCGGGTGACATTTTATAACTAGAAACATATAAATCATGTGAATATTCAAAGATCATTATTTGATGTTGTACTTTTTAGGAGTAACTATGTAGTCACTGCCACTACTTCGAAGGAGAAAGGAGGAATTTGGGATACAGCCAGCAATCACAGAGGCATCGGATATACTGAATTGAGATACAGCATTGGTACAAAATGTACCAAAAAGATGAAGGTAAACACATTGTAAAAAATAAAAAAAACATAACAATTCATGTCCGAATTACAATCCAGAAGCGAAGTAAAATCTTTGGAACGGACAAATTTGGTTAAGCACCCGAACTTTTATAGGGTAAGTGAGACCGGATGCTCCGGTAGGGTAAGCATCTACTGTTTATCTAGTACTAAGATAGATCCATCAGTGGCATGATACTTACCGGTTGATGTTGTGGACGGACAACTCCAGCCTCCAGTTGCCTGCATCACAAGAAGCGGAGGTATAAAACTAGACGATGGACCTTGGAATATTGGTAATCTGTAAAAGGAAGATGCATAAGAATGGTAATTGAAATGTATTTAGATGTACTTCAAAACAGTCATCAGAAAAACACAACAAAAAAAGTTTCAAAGACTTTGGACTGGTGCTAAAGTAAAAAGAAAGTGTTTTGTTTACAGTGATATTTTACTAGTATGAGTAAATATATCATTTGTTTTATGTAATACTGTAGTGTACCGTTCAGTATTCATAACAACCAGAGAGCCGTAGCTTGCTTTTAAATAACACCTCTAAATACAATCATCGTTCAATTCATGCAGAGGCATGTGTTTCACAAGTTTTACTCTCTCTCTCTCTCTCTCTCTCTCTCTCTCTCTCTCTCTCTCTCTCTCTCTCTCTCTCTCTCACACACACACACACACACACACACACACACACACACACACACTGATGTAGCTCAGTTCGTAGAGTGCTCGCTCTCGCTCCATAATTGGGAGGTCATCGGTCGGAAACCCGACGGGTCTGACCCAAGACTTAAAGTGGGTAGTAACTGCTCTTACGCCAAGCACTCAGCATTACCAAATGAAAGTGACGGTTCTTTCGGATGGAAATTAAAAACAATAGACGTCCTGTATCAAGGAAGGGGTTACACGATTAAATAATTATGCTGTATAATGTCATCAGTGCAAAGCACGGGAAAATGTCTGCACCGTCGCCTATAACTAGCAATGTCTCAAAATAAGTTAAAGATTCTTGACTTTGACGTTAATCACCACTTGTCAACTCTACTCAATTACATTTTATAAACTTTACAATTTAAGTTTTCTTTATTCAATTTGTACCTTATTCCTATGGCCGTATTGACAATTGTTGTTATGCCAACCATGAAAACTGCGGTACTAAACAATTGTGATCTTACTGGGTGGTCCAGCGGTGCACACACTACTTCAGATATCACATAACTCATAGACACAATGTGCGGAACAACCATGAGGATATGCTAAAAGACAAAAAGAAACCAAGTCAAGGCTGTGTAATACATATACAGTGAAGCACTACTGATGAGGAATTGTATTCCGAAACTACCGTCTAGTGCTGTAAAATTAACAATGGTATAATATGAAAATAAAATAATATCAAGAATGCATAATAACTCGTATATGAGAGGTGATCATGTATATAAAGAGCACCTGTCTATTAAGTAGAATTTTTATAGTCCCGGGGGTGGTATTTATACACAGGTTATACTTATATAAAACAATTTATATTCGTTAAGGAAGATAGTTCAGCCTAGTTTGTCATATACAGTTCAATTTATGTAATTTTGCTGACATTGAGGTGTTTATTTACGATAAAAATACCCAGGATACTAGTACCATGTGTGTCTTTTATATCAAGGTCATGTCAAGGTGTCATTGGATGCACTTAATATACGAGAGAAAGTCATACCTAATAATTTTAAATTCCTCACATATAGTGGCGTATTTCTACTAGTTCAAGGTTGTAATTACATATTATACCAGTTTTACAGCACTAGACGGCCGTTTCGGAATACAATTCCTTATCAGTAGTGCTTGGATCAAAATTATGAAACCAAGACTTTTTTCCAAGAGGTTGAAAAAAAAACCGAAAGACCAAAACACATTTTGCCAAAATCAGCTAAGGAAATACTTTGCGTGAGGGAGCAAACCTTAGTTTTTGAATAATTTCAAATTTGAAGGCGTCCATACGACAAACGTTGCTTGTGTAAAGCTACTTTTATGCACAGGTTTACATATCAGGGTATATTTTGCAAATACATGTATGTAAAATTTACACATGTAAGTGAAAGGTGCATGTGAACGCAAATACAAACTTATGTCAAAATAGTCATGGAGTAATTTTACACTTGCAAAAGATTGGTTTGTGGTTGAATGTTGATTAACGTCGCATTAACAATTTTTCAGCTACTCGCGACGAGAACTTTTTTTATTAATCTCTTTTGATTAATCTATCAACAATTATGCATGTGAAGTGCGAGTGTGTTTTATGGTCTAGCTAGTTCACCGAAACAGTACGCCACAGACAAGCGTACTACTCCCCAATTCCATTATACTGATACCTGGTACATGTCGTCTGAGCGGGACTCGAACTCACAACGGTGAAATACCCTGGATTTCAAGACTAACGTCTTATCCATTAGGCTAAAGCAGCCTCACACTTGCAAAAGAGTACAAATTTTCGTCATATAAGGGGGTTATTACTCTGCATCGCTAAATATATTTTCTTAATCAAAAACAAACATACAAATCCATGACAAAATCATAATTAAGAAGAAAAGTAAAATTTTAAAACTGATTGGTAGAGACACGTAAAATACCACCAGAGAAGTTGGACTGGGTGGTACCGAAGGGTAAGATTAACTTTAACTGAATTTTAGCATATTTTGTCGAAACTACAACGTAACATTTTTTTACACAAGCTGAAATTTATGATATTATAATCTTGATAGAGAGTTAAAGTGACTTAGTAAATTCTTAAATTTCTCAAAAAATGACAAAATTATTACGATATGTAATTTTCCAAATTTAAGTTAATAAAAACCTTGTTTAAGGAATGATTGTGATTGTAATCGTGATTAAGATTTCAAATTTGAACAAAGATATACAAAGAACATTATAACAAAGGAATTAAAAGAAAATTAAGACATATTACCATACCAATGATTTCTTTTCCTAATTGATACGCGTGAAAAACATATTTGGCTAATTAAGGTCACAATGAGATTTGGTCTAATCAGCCACTCTGCAGCCGAGCTTAGACTCCGTTTCGTAAGTTCGGTGTTAAACTTTCGATAGGTCTGTACAGTATATATCGACTGAGAGCACAAATGTTTAACACAGTTTAAAGTTTAAGTAATATACAAAAAATATTATATAAACGTCGAAGCCAGAGATATTTATTTATTTATTTATTTATTTATTTATTTATTTATTTATTTAATTAATATATTATTTAATTATCTATTTATTTATTATTTTTATTTTGTTTTGTTTGTCTGGTTGTTTGTTTGTTTGTTTGTTTGTTTATTTATTTATTCATTTATTCATTTATTTATTTTTTTATTTATTTATTTATTTATTTATTTAGATCAAACAAATTGGCAATTTTTTCTATTCTATTTTTTAATCTTCAATTGAGAGAGATAGAGGGTGGGTGAGAACGGTGGCTTACTAGAGAGATTGAGAGAAGCGGCGTACATGAGAGAGAGAGAGAAAGCAGTGACGTACGTACCTGTAAAGCCGCGGCGATGGCTATCGGTATCGGTGGGTTTTCGTTTACACCATAACGTAATCCGGGTTTCCGTTCCTCTATAACAATTGTTGTACCTTCTGTCTCTGCCATTTGATAATTTATGATTTCTAAACTTCTATTAGCCAATAAGTTATTAACCATAAAATTACGTCGAATGCAACAACTACCCTGTATTAAATTAGCACGCGATATATACGCGCGGTTAACCGTGTTCGGCACAGTACCATTTATAGTATGTTTGGTTTTTTTATTATCATATATAATTTATTTTAATTTATAAGTGAAAATTGTCGCTTTTAAAACATCATTGACCTGTCTGTTTGACCTTCCATTAAGAACACACACATAGGAAGGTCCATCCAATACATGAGTGGTAAAAGGACATACATAACGCATAAATATACAACACAGGCCTGTCTAAAGTTTAACACTGAACTAACGGAAATGAGTCGAAGCTCGGTAGCCGAGTTACCGTAGCTAGTGATAGGAAAACTTTCGACAGAAATATAGCAGCTGCCGAAAACTTGTAGAGGTATGGTAAACAGAAGTCGAGATCAGCTGCCTACTCGGCCTTAATTCGTTAACTTAGTGTTAAACTTTCGACGCGTCTTAACTGTATTTCGAATTCTTTAGCCTCCGCATACTGATATGTTTTTGCAATTAACGTTTCATATAATTTAGACCAAAAAAACACTACCTTTTGTTATTTTTACATATATCGACTGTATCCTAATGTAAGGTCATACGGACTGGTAAATGTTGTATGTTTTTATTTATTTTTGTATACATTATGCATAAACCATTCGTGATCTTCACGCTCTTTACATTTTTTAAAGCATTTCCACTCGGCTGATTTTAAATGTATTTTGATTAAATAAACCTTTTTCTGTATACGGGGTATTGGTATTAACATATACTGCATACAGTACAGACCTGCCCAACGTACAACTTTGACCTAACGAAAACGTCGGATTCCCATGGCAAAAAATGAATAGCTGATGGCCGAAATGATGTGTCGAATAGTTGGTTATAGATTACAAGGGACGAGATGAGCTGTAAATTCGGTGCGATAGCTATGTACTATACGTGCAGTAATGACCTGTCGAAGAGTTTAACGAATTAGTGTTGATTCAATAGTCATCTCGGCCCCTCATTTACTTATACCCTTACAGCTTTCTGACAGCTGCTGTTTATCTATCGGTCATTTTTATGTCACCAGTTATACAGTTCAATCCTGCCTAAAGTGTAACACTATGACACTATGCTTATCTAACAAAATAGCGCAAAATTGAGTCATCTCGGACAGCAAAATTGAGTCATCTCGGACAGCAGCTAGCCGTATATCTCGACAGCTTTCAGCCAGCTGCTATTTATCTCTGGGTCACTTTTTGGTCACTATACCTATCTGGATCACTAGCTCCATAGCCGAGCTTGAACTCCTTTTCGTTATAACAGTGTTAAACTTTCGTCAGTCCTGTACTGTAGATATTTTATCGTGTCACATTTGACACAGTTATCGGCTTAGGGTATTTTCGAATTAATCATGACCTTGTTTGTTTAAATTGCCTTTATGGATATCTTAAAAATATTGATTTTAAAAGTAAAACCTATAATAAAAAATTGAAAGGCTTTAAAAAATCGTTCCGTAATTTATAATTTAAAATCGAATATCTAACCATCCTTATTTGAAGATGTACATGTATAGTCTGTTGCTATGGAGATATCAATATAAACGTGACCTAATGAATTGCAAAAACACTACGAAAGTTTGGTCCAAATCTGCCTTACCGACCTGTAGAATGTTTCTTACTGAACAAATAAATAGGAGTTACATTTTGACTGACGAGTTTGCCTAGATATGAATAGCCGAAAAAGCTAACCTGCCGAAATAGATAACATATGCTGAGACATAGCTAACGAGAAGCGTAGATGAACTGTAGAAAGTTTAACACTGAACTAACGAGAAAAGTCGAAGTTCGACTGGCGAGGGACCGATATCACGATATATTGACAGCTATTGACCATAAAGCTTCAGTGATGGTTACAGCAGCTGTCGAGAAACTGTTAAGATAACAAGGCATCAAGAGTAACTACCGATTTACCAAATTTAGCCGAGGAAATACTTTGCATGATGAAGTATATCTTAGTTTTAAGGAATTTCAAATTTCAAAATAGCAGCAAATTTAGACAACAGCATACTTCACCTTTGGGTTGTGATTTGGTTATGAATAAGTATGTGTTTTTTAATTGTTTTCATATGAGCGGACAATACATGTGCACAGATTTTACTGTGGAAATTTTATGTCTAGCAAAAGTCCACGAATCCTACATTTAAAAATTCAAATCTTTTATATGATTTTGTTTTTTTAACACTTCCCACTAGCTTTTTTTAATTGAATTGAATTATTTGATGTTCATCTGAGCCGTACGTACATGTGTGTTTGCGCACTATCTATTCTAGTGAGCGTTAAATAAAATTATACGAGTGAGTCTTTAAGTTCTGCTTCATATTTAGTCATATTCTTCAATTATGACTCCAATGAAAGGCTACATTTAAAACTGTATGACAAACGTGATGACAATTTCCTATTATCAACTTTCATTTTCTTTGCAGCAAATATTACTGATTCTCTTCCTTATGGTGTATTTGTTTCACAATTAATACAACGAATTCTTCACATTTAGACTAGTACCTCAATCATGACGCCAATTAAAGGCTACATTTGAAGCCGTATAATAAACATGATGAAAATACTTCTATTTTTAACTTTATTTTCTTTGAAGCAATATTCTTGTGATTCCACTCGTTATGGTGGGGTTTGTGCCTATTACCGGAATTTTTTACAACAAAGCAAGCTGCTGACAAACAAATTCTAGACCCAAGGATATTGCAGACCAAAGCTTATCAAGGTTCACATTAAGCCTTATAATCGTCATCACTATATTGTTGATAACTATGATGTCTCTGTATTCAAAATAACCCTGGATATATTTGATGTCTCATACTATAGTTCCATTTTCCTTCCCTTTCCAACTTTGATTATACACGTGGCGGGTGTAGCTAGCTTAATAGGAGGTGTTGCCATTTCCGGAGCACACGGCCTCATCAGTATGTTGGTATACATAGGTACAAATATGTTGAAGTAAGAAAAACAGAAGGAGCAAAGAGAGAATGAGGGAGAGGCAGTGGCGTACCTGAGAGAGAGAGAGAGAGAGAGAGAGAGAGAGAGAGAGAGAGAGAGAGAGAGAGAGGTGACGTACCTGTAAAGCCGCGGCGATGGCTATCGGTATCGGTGGGTTTTCGTTTACACCATAACGTAATCCGGGTCTCCGTTCCTCTATAACCCTTGTTGTACCTTCTGTCTCTGCCATTTCAAATTTATAATTTCTAACTTTCTTTTAGCCAATTAGTTATAAACCAAATGCTTACGTGAAATGCAACAACTAATTTGTATTGTATGATCACGCGATTCAAACACGTGGTTACATCTTTTGAATTCGACACAGTATACGTACCATCAAATATAGTTTATTTTAAGTGGAACATTGTCGCTTTTAAAAGGACATTGACCTGTCTGTCTGGGCGAACTTTCGACCCTTGATGTTTAAACTGCAAAAATCAGATGCACTTGTTTATATACACCAGAATTACCCCACTATTTCCATAATAATTATATAATTGCAAATAGATTATTCAGAACTTCATGTGCGATCTGCCGAAAGTAAATTAAAAACAAACCAGGACATCCTAATTCAAAACATAATTTTGACTCCCTGTCTCTGAAGCTTTTCGGCAACTTATTATCCATATCTCAACCTCTTGGCAGCAGAGCTTCGACTCCTTTTGGTAACCTCAATGTTAAACTTTCGACAGGTCTGTACTGTACCTAGGTTAAATGATATTTTGTCAAATCTAGTGCATGTTCACGGAGTACGTGTATACAGCTATATGGAATAAAATGTGTTAATTTATTTTTGCGCAAAAAAATTGATATATGTGTATTCATAGTCAACTTCAATGTCATATTTCTTTTGTAATTTTCCGTATTGAGAGATTGGTTTAAACAGGAACTTGTTTTTGTTTAAGACTCTCAATTGTAAATACTCTCCTTAATTTATGCATTTCAAATATCCATTGTAACCAAGAACGCGAAAAATCACCATACAGAATGGACTTATCGGGGTTTTTACACTATGGTATCGAATCTGCAGCTCAACATGGCTATATCTCGACAGTCTGCGACTGATATTACGCTTAACAGCCTTTCCCTCCTTAGTTATTCCAATGGCCGAATGATTGTTACGGCCGGGTCTACGAAAAATATTTTTGAGTCATTAATGTTTATGTCAATCACATGAACAACAAAGCACCTACATGTATCTTGTAGAACATATACAGGTAGTACGTAAAAAAAAATCTACAGCGACCAACTATTTATAAAGATCACCTATCTTTACAGTAAAAATATACAGGGGCCACCTCAATATGAAACCTGTCCGCCTATATATATATACAGTAAAAACTGCTATAGGTATCACTTCTATATAAAAACCACCTGTGTATAAATAACCCCTGTTATAGCGACTATCTTTATATAAAGACAACTTGTCTATACACTAAAATCTGTTTATACAGTTAATCCTGCTATAGTGAATATCTTTATATAAAAATAACCTGTCTATAAAGTAAACCCATTATAGCGACCATCTTTATATAAAACCACCTCTTTATATAATAAACCCCGCTATAGCGGCAATCTCTATATGAAGATAACCTGTCTATAAAGTAAACCCCGCTGTAGCGACCATCTTTATATAAAACCACCTGTTTATAAAGTATACCCCGCTATAGCGACCATCTCTATATGAAGATAACCTGTCTATAAAGTAAACCCCGCTGTAGCGACCATCTTTATATAAAACCACCTGTTTATAAAGTATACCCCGCTATAGCGACCATCTCTATATGAAGATAACCTGTCTATAAAGTAAACCCTGCTATAGTGAATATCTTTATATAAAACCACCTGTTTATAAAGTATACCCCGCTATAACGACCATCTCTATATGAAGATAACCTGTCTATGAAGTAAACCCTGCTATAGTGAATATCTTTATATAAAGACCACCTGTCTATAAAGTAAACCCCGCTATAGCGACCATCTTTATATAAAGATAATCGTCTATAAAGTAAACACCGCTATAGCGACGACCTATATATTAAGACTATTACCCGGATAATATATTAAATAATGTTATATTCAGTGTCGTGATTTAAGTTATATTGTGTCTTTATTCACAGCCTTAGCTTTCCGACTTTGATACAATGATCAACCAAAGGAACATAAACGTACATTTAAATATTTAAAACAAGTTTGTTATTTATGTGATATCCCCATCAGCTAGATAAGCAGAAGGTGCTTAATCTTCCGGAGCACTGAACCTCTCTTCCTCTCACTTGCTGTTATTATATATTTTACCAGTTTTAATTTACAGCACTAGACGGCTAATGCAATTTATCATCAGTAGTACTTGGACCAAAATTATGAAACCAATTTTTTCCCAAGGTATTGAAAAGACCAAAATATATTCTATCAAATTTAGCCGAGGAAATACTTCGCATAATGGAGTATACCTTAAATTTAAGGAATTTCAAATTTTAACTAGCAACAAATTTAGACAACAGCATACTTTGCCTTTGGATTGTGATTTGGATATGAATAAGTATGTGTTTTTTAATTGCACAGCTTTTACTATGGAAATTTTATGTCAAGCAAAAGTCCATAAATCCTACATTTAAAAAAATAAATCTTTCATACGATATTGTTTTTTACATTTCCCACCAGCTTTGTTTTAAATAGTAAGTAATACTTTTTTAATAGAATTATTTGATGTTCATCTGAGCTGAAGTATATGTGTGTTTGCGCACTATCTATTCTAGTGAGCTTTAAATAAAATAGTACGAGTGATTCTGTTCTGTTCCATATTTAGTCATATATTTCAGTCTTGACGCCAATGAAAAGCTACATTTAAAACTGTATGACAAACGTGATGACAATTTCATATTTCTCCAACTTTCATTTTCTTTGCAACAAATATTACTGATTCTCTTCCTTATGGTGTATTTGTTTCACAATTAATACTACGGGTTTTTCACATATAGACTAGTACCTCAATCATGACGCCAATTAAAAGCTACATTTGAAGCTCTATAACAAACATGATAAAAATACTTCTATTTTTAACTTTCATTTTCTTTGAAGCAATATTCCCGTGATCCCCCTCTTTATGGGGGTGCTTGTTCCAATTACCGGAATTTTATACAAGTAAGCTTCTGACAAACAAATTAATGACGCAAGGATATTGCAGGCCAAGGCTTATCAGGGCCCACATTAAACTCATACTGTAGTTCTATTTTCCTTTCCCTTGTTTAAACACATAACGGGTGTAGCTAGCTTAATAGGAGGTGTTGCCTTTTCCGGAGCACCCGGCCTCACTCACCTGGTGGAAGTTCACGTGTATAAACTATTTGTATTAAGGTACATGTATTTGGTATCTTCAAAGTTTTTACCATGCTTTTGGTTTTAGTTTGGACTAGGATTTGTATGTTTCTGTTTTTATTTTAATTTAACCAAAGGTTTATCACTATTACTAAACCTGTTTTAATTTAACAGCACTCGAGTTCTTCATCAGTATGTTGGTAAAAAAAATGTACTAATATTTTGAAATAAGAAAATCAGAAGGACTAAAGTAAATTTTTTTCAAAATCCACCATAGACAATCGTTCATCTGAGCGGATAATGCATGTGTATTTATGCAGAGCTTTACTATGAGCATTTTATGTCAACCATAAGTCCATGAATCGTACATTTAAAAGTTTTGCTACATTCATATAATTTTGTCCTTAGTTTTACATTCCCCATCAGCTTCTTTTTCAATAAAATTTGAATGTTGTTCATCTGAGTTGACAGTATACTCCTCACGAAATGGCGGCAGAAACGGAAGTCGTGACAAACAAGGAAATCGACGTATTATCCGGAATATCCCGGGAATGTCATAAATATCGTCGCCTTCATCTATCATTTCCGATTTGTCTTCAAGAGAATCTATTTTCATTCCTCGCTCACGAAGTGAACCTGTACAATAAAGCATGAATACAATTAAATAAATTATTGAAAAACTAAAAAAGTAAATTCATTGATAACTCACAGACAAATTAGCAAACAAACTCTGGTCAATGATATGCCTATCTCCTAACAATGTTGATATTCTGCACCAAGTTGCCTTTAATAGTACTTTAAAGGTATAAAGAATCAATCCTGACTTTAGGTGTCTGGACAGACGAACGGACATAAGGACGACAATCTCATTTAATACCCCCTCTTTTTGAAAGACTTATCAACATTTAATTATTTTATAATGCATCCAAGAAAACGGATCAGCAAATGATAGTAGGCAGGACAAGACAAATACGTGTGCATACAGGAACTAGTAAATTTAAAATGCCGGACAAAGTGAACCTGCACAACAAAGCATTACAAAACAATAGAGTAATAAAAAAAGCAATTTGAGTGATTAGGTTTTCCCGTCATTGGGTACATTTCAATGATTAGCACTTTGTTCAAAGGGCTATAACTCACAGATAAATGAGACAACCAACTCGACTTGATAAAATACAGATATCGCGGCTGGTAAAATTTGTTTATGCGATGTTAAGGCTTCTTAAAGTTTTTAACCTACTGACAATGTTTTTAAAGTTTTACGTTATAAAGTACAACTTACAACTACATTACAGACCTATCGAAAATTTAACACTAAGCTTACTAATAAATGTCGAATCGGCAGCTTATCTCAGTCACTCGTTATCTGAACAACTTTTACAAAGACACTATATATCTTTTGGAAGCCTTTGAGCACTAAATATACACTATTATATTACCTAAACAGAAGAGTGAACATCGACTCTTTTTCGTTTGCACAGTGTTAAAATTTTGAAATGTCTGCATGGTAGTTGCTTAACTAATGTTAATCAACCTTGTTTATAAATACCATCCAAGGAGACCAGTGAACACGGCCTATATGGACGATTGACACTTATATACAGGTTAAATAACATATACAAAGAACAATTTGGATAACATTTTACTGGTCCGTTATATAGAGATGGTCTTTAAGACAGGTTCGACTATATGTGAAAGATATTAAAATACAATCAAATCTGATTCTATAGGCAGCCAAGGGAAGCAGTTAAAGTCATTTTTTGGGAAGATGGCCCTAATATTCATATTCAAATTACATTAACTAAGGACAATTTTGATAAATTATACTGGTCCTTATATAGAGATGGCCTTTAAGGCAGGTTCTACTGTATGAGGAATGTCTATTAAAAAGATTTACCTTTAACAGTGTTGTCTAAAATAATTGACACCACACTTCCTAAGAACATCTGTGTTCCAAGTATTACCTTGATTACTTGATCCACCTGTGCGCTACCTGTACATATATGATAATTTGGATTTATTTTTAAATCATTTATATATACATGTATTATAAACATGACATAACAATTTAGTTTTTTTCCCACAAACTTATTGTCAGCATGTGACAACCGCCTTATCTTGTCATAGTCATGACATAGTACTACTGTCACCCTGTAATAAATATGGTACAAGGAAGATAACTCGTAAACAAACATGATTAGTCTATGGTAAGCTTTGATGTGGTATCCTAAAATATTATTTTTCATCTAGGCATGTAAACATCCAGAATTCTCACCCTTCAGAAAGGATGTTACCTTCTGACGATGTCAATTATAGATTACATATATGTTCATTATAGTAAAAAGCAAACAAACTTGTCAAAGTGTATCACAAAGTTAACGAATAAATACTAAATCTGCAGCTCATCTCCGTCTCCTGTTATTTATTTCGCTATCTAGCTAAACAGGAGGTACTTATCCTTCCGGAGAACCCGGCCTCATTTCCCTTGTGGAAGTTCACGTGTCTAACTTAACGTGTCAGTTTATTTTTTTTTACTTTGCTTCTGGATTGTGATTTGGAAATGGTATGTTTAGTTTGTTTGATTTTGATCTCTTAAAAGCTTTTCTTTCACTTGTTATCCCTTTCTTCCACTCATTTTGTTTGACTTTTCGACAGGCCTGTATTTATTAAAATGAATCGGAGACTGAAAATTATGTACAAATAGTCAACAATTTGATTTTTTGGGCGAGGTTTTTTCGTGATGTTTGTCTCTTGTGACGATCGCTTACGGATTACAGCGCCTCTCGCTGCCTAAGTTAGAATTCCGCTAACGACAGATCCTAGTGTGA
Organism: Anadara kagoshimensis; assembly: GCA_021292105.1. Lineage (NCBI taxonomy): Eukaryota > Metazoa > Mollusca > Bivalvia > Arcoida > Arcidae > Anadara > Anadara kagoshimensis. The sequence continues at coordinate 6,918,649 of CM037868.1, read as the reverse complement.
GATGGTTTGTATAATCCCTTGTCAATGATCGATGTTTTTACGGACACTTCGGTTTTCTCAACAATACATGAACCGATTCTTTCTTTAGAAGTGGAAGAATATTGACAGTATAGTTCTACTGGATGCCCAAGACAAACACCATTTTACTTATTTTAAAGCATTGGTTATAAATACCTACATTTAAAAATTAAATATATAATTATGTTAATAAACATTAAATTTACAATCCCTGCATGTATTTTATATGGTATAATATATGAATTGATGTTGGTAAGTTAGGACATGCGAAAGAAAGAGAGAGGAGGGGTTACGTCCCAGTTAAGAAAAATATCACTTGTATCGAGATTCCACAAGCCTTGTGTGAGAAAGAGACAAAACTATTTGATATGTTTGATGAAGAGACAAAACTATTTGCTGTTGCAGTGCGCTCAGGGTTATACAGGGAAGACTCTTTAAAGTGATGGGCCTCCAGTGACTTGCGATATTCATTTCTAACTGCAAAGTGCTTGGCGAATGTTCTTATTTTTAAGTCTTGGTCGTAGTTCAAACCAACGATCCCCATACCCTACATTCGGAAGAACGAGAAAAGAGAGAGAGGAGAGAAAGAGAGATAGTTAGGGGGAGAGAGAAAAAGAATTCAGCTATACCTGTTTTTATGGCATCTGGATTTTCCTTTAACCAGGGTACGATGATAGCTACGTATAAGGACACTCCAAATATAGATAAATTCCTTGTTGATCCAAAATCGACTCTCCTTAGTGAAAATATCCCTACTGCTGTTAAATTGGCAAAAATAACGATGGTGACACCTCCAAGGGCGGGGTCCGGTACCATTGCAAAAACTGCTCCACATTTACCAATTACACCTAATAATACTGCAAAACAGCCAGCAAGGAGGAGGACCGTCTACTAGCGATCTAACAAAATAGACAAAATTCTAAGAAGAAGGAATAGACAGCTACTAAAAGAGAATCCGGATATTGCTAGGAAGCCTTCCAAGGGCATGTTGTGGCGGCCAGTTAGCTCATGTTTTTGACAGAGTGTCGGAGGGAGGAAGACCAAAGCGGAACGGCGACAACGTAACCTCGGAAGGCTGAAACATCAGCAGTTTTGTTAGTTCAGTGTTAAAATTTTAACAGGTATGTAATGTCATCTACCACTTTTTAAATATTATCGTAAAAAGTGGTATATTTTGATTACGTTCATAAAGTGGTATATGACGTCAGGGTAGGCTCTGAATAGACAGAGAATTACACTATTCCGATGTATATTTTCAAATGCTGGTGAATCATGGATAGATTGTCCATTGAAGCTAAATACCAGTATATATGTACGATCATAACGATAAGGTTTCCAATGTAGAAGGTAGAAACAACTGAAACTCGCCATCATTAGTCCATTTTACTTGATATTATAGAAATCTCTTTTTATTTTTGTTGTGAAATAAATGAAATTGGACAATTTGTACATCGCGTAATTATGTTGCGTGCAATAAATATAATAACTAAAAGGTTTTTCTATAATTCAATTTACAGAAGTTTTAAACAACATATCAACCATTAAAAGAACAGCTGTAACAAGTGAACAAATGGTGAAGGGATTTAAATGCATATGAATGTCGTCCAAAGATGACGTCACAGAGTGACTACTCTGTAGTATGATGATTACTCAAATAATTGTTTAAAACGTACCTCTGACAATCCCAGAAGGGCAATATTTCCGCTGGAAGAAGTTGTGGCATGACCGGCCCCAAATGACCCGGATATTATACCCATAAACCCTTCCAGCATTATGCCTCTGTTTATTGCGTGCCTTGGAGGATCTCGAACTCTGCTTACTTTACTAATGGCATGGTAGTCGCCCACGGATTCTAGCGTAGATGAAACAACGGAGGCCAAAAATCCGATAAAGGCTGCTAAACTAAAGCTAGGAATTCCGAATTGGCCTTAAATGAACATAAATGAAAGAAAGATATATACAGATATGTATAAAAGATGTACGTGTAAATTCAGATCTAAAAAACGAACGTAAAAAAGTAAAAAGTGATAACATATTTAAACTAAATGTAAACTTTGGGATGATAATGATCTTCTTCTTTTTTTTTCTTCATCTTCTACTTTTTTCTTCATATATATATATATATATATATATATATATATATATATATCGATATCATTATCACTTACCTGGATGAGGAACATAAAACCACGGAGTTTGCAGCATTATGTTGTTTTTCACGCCAGTCCTGCTCTGTATGCTGGTGATTTCGGATCAGACGACAGAATATTGGTAGTGGTAAATGGCGCATGCACTCCATATAACTAAGATGGAGAGGACAATCTAAACAGAAAAGAAAAAACACTACAGGGATGACAATGATCTGGAAGACAATGTTAAAGATAGTGATTGCAACATAATTAGATGGTTTAAATTTATGACAAACCAGAAGTGGATAATATAACTATAAAATATATGTTCACTTGATGTGTTATCCACGTTGGTCACGTTGATTTATGTTGTAATATCTTCAATTCTTGCTTGTTTTGTTAATATTTTAGCTACTTTTGATGTTTAGCACTATCAATCGTGGCCTCAATATATATGCTCTGTTTTTGTGCTTTTGTCATCTTGTCATCAACTAATACAGGGTGGTGTTCTTAGTTATACTTGTTTTTATATTAATAGTTTGATTTTTGTTAATATCGAGTCGTCTTTGAATTACAAAAAAGAAGTCACGAATGATGATGATGATGATGATGATGATGATGATGATGGTGGTGATGATGATGATATGATGATGATGATGATGGTAGTGGTGGTATTACCGGAAAGTAGAGAAACACGGGAATTTTTTTAATATCGTCTGTAAATTAAAAAAGACAAATCACAAATGATGATGATGATGATGATGATGATAACCGATGATGATGATGATTGATAATGATGATGATGATAATGATAATAATAACTAGAGATTGTAACTGGGATACCAGTTACGTATGATTCCCCACCATCCATAAATAATATATGGCATAAATCGGGTGAAAAGACCCTAGGGTCTTATTTCTTTTTCAGGTTTTTCAACTGTCCCAGAATATAAAAGTGTTGTTAATCCTGATCACTAAGACGCTTTGCTCTTTTCTTCCTCTTTATTCTATACACGAGATTTATTCCGTATAATACACTTGAACTAATAAGACCCGCTGCGTGTTGAAAAAGTATGTTTTTTCATAGGTAGGGTCTTTTATATAGCACCGATCTGTTTTCAATAAGTTTTATTCCGTTGATTTCAAGTTTATTCGAGTGTTTAAAGGGTTTTTTTTATAGGAGAGACATACTATAGAAAGGGACATGGTTATTTTTGGGGGTATTTCAAAACGCAAAGATATGTGCATTTATAAATGCCTGAACTAAAAAGACCCTCTGCGTATTAAAAAGTATGTTTTCCCATAGACAGGGTCTTTAAACCGGACTATATATATAGCGCCGATCTATTTCAACACACTATATAAAGTCCGGTTAAAGGAGAAAACGGACATTTTTATATGAAGAGTGTCTGTTAACCGGGGTTTACATCTGTGTATAATGTGTTGAAATAGATCGGCGCTGTATATATATAGTCCGATTTAAAAGACCCTCTTTATTGGAAAAACGTACTTTTCAACACGTAAAGGGTCATATTAGTTTCGGTGTATTATACGGAATAATCTCATGTATATTGCTACAATTGTTATTTCCAGCATCTAAAAGACACAGATCTTCATTGCTCTATATAAAGATTGTTGAGGTGTTTTTGATGCAAAAGAAATAATACTCTAGGATCTTTTAACCGGACATTGCCGGCTGACTTGGTATTGTACAGATCTATTACTTAGATTTGACCCATTCAATTGTTCATTTACGAGATTTCATGCTTGAGTGGACTTGTTTGGCGGTCACTAATTGGATTACCTCATAGGTGAAAGCATTGGCTTGGTATAATTAAAGTGTCGTAACCAACTTATGTCCATTCAGAATTGGTTTCCCCGATTATTCAACTACGTATTTAAATACGCAATTTACATCCACCCACCCACCTTCAAGATAAAGAAAATGAACACGTGTTGCATATCTACACAGACAACAGATTGTTGGTACCAAATTTCATCTAAATCCATCATGCCGTTCCCGAGATCTGAATCAGCATATATTGATACGGTAGGTCTTGAGAGAAGAAGGATAATAATAAGAATACTAATAATGAAAGGAAAGAACAAAAACAATATGGTTTTTCGGTGGTGGGGAATCATAATAATGATGATAATGATGATTGATACATCTTGATGGTGATGGTGATGATGATGATGATGATGATGATGAACAATAATGGTGATATCCGATGCTAATGATAATTGATAAATGATGATGATGATGATGATGATGATGATATGATGATGATGATATGATGATGATAAACGATGATGACGATGATGATGATGATAAGCGATGAATGATGATGATTATGATGATTACCGGATAATATAGAAACACGGGAAACCCGGAAAAACGTTTCGTTCCTTCTCGTCTTGGGATATTCGGAACTGGGATCTTGATATTCTTCATATACATAGAAAATACAATGATTAATGCAGCCCCACTATAAATAAAAGAACGGTAAAAATTGATTGATTTATTGACTGGCTGATTGATTGATTTATTCATTACTCATAAAGACTGCCAACAGTGCAGTTGGGTTAAATGATTGAGTACTTACTCATTCAGACTGTAATTTGCATATACCATCTAAAATGCACATGCATCTGAATGCAGCCAAAACAAACTGATTTATTGTCAATAATAATTGTAGTATATAAGTTTATTTTGCTGAATGAAAACCTAATAAAAAATGAAAAAAATCTCTCTCTCTCTCTCTCTCTCTCTCTCTCTCTCTCTCTCTCTCATAGAACGCTTTCATTATACAAAATGATATTGTACTATAAATGTTCATGTATCGAAAAGTATGATGAATGTGAACAAAAACATAAAGAAAAAAAGAAAAAAAAATCCATCACAGATGTTTAAGTTAAAAAAGTAACTTACAAGCCAGACAGCCCCCAGTGTGAACTACAGAACTTGATGCAAACAGGATACAAGGATATCCCTATTAGAGTTATCGTTATGAAAACGTCAATGGACCAATCAAACGCATGAGTATTCCAATTACACCAAGGGCACCGAACGCAAATTCAAACAGCAATGCCAACATGAGGCTGCCCTGTAACTAGAACATATAAAATATTAACTGTAACATGAACACTTCTAACCAATAAGTGTTCCATTTAATTTTTGGATTACAACTACTACTGTTTGTTTGGTTTTTTTACAAATAACATCATCACAAACATATTTTATGTCTGTATGAATGTTTTTGTACGTTCGTGCTCCCTACATATTGATACCATATTCGTTATTTTAATTGACGATCAAAACTTGTGTATTTTAAAAACCACTGGCCTTTAGCAATTCAAATTCATGTTTTATGCGTGGAACCTATGCTTTAAGCTAAATGCTCTTTGTTATCTATCAATAATTCCATTTTTCTTTGTAACGAAGTCCATGCAGTTCGCTGTACTGTGTGGTATCCCTTGAAAGGAATGATTTTTGTATTTTCAAAATCATATATTCCCGTCTCAGAGTTCGATAGTCTTTTCATTGTAAATTTTGATTACATATTTGACGAGTGTAGCTATAGCTAGCTAAACATGAGGTGCTTGTTCTTCCTAAGCACCAGACTTCAATTATCTTGTGGATGTTTACGTTTTCTACTTAATTTGCCAGTTTTCGATTTGTGGTTGTGTTTTGGACATCGGTTGGAATGTTTGTTTTTGATAAACATTCCTAACCAGTTTGCTACATGTGGTGTTGAGTACAGGTATTGCATACTTACCTCTCGAAGACGATTATACTTTACTGGTTCCCCGTCAAGAGTCTCGTTATAGAAAGTCTCCGTATCATTCTGTGCATCATACTGTGTTTCATTTAAGCCTTTGAAATGACAAAATATAAAAGCTTTACAACAATGCTTTGTTACTTAAACATACTTATCTATTTCCAAATCACAATCCCAAAGCAAAGAAAAAACAAACATATACATCCATATCGAAATCAAATCAAAAAGAAAAGTAAATACTTTGAAACTGACATTATGAAAAACGTGCAAACTTGTGTCAGAATACAGAGACCGGGTGGTCCAGAAAGATACTGAATCTCCTGATTAGCTAGCTACAGCCGTCACGTGTGTAATCAACATTGGGAGAAAACGGAACACAGAACTGTGAGGCGTCATATAAATCCAGGGTAATGTTGAACATGCAAACAGTATATAGGCCCAACCCGAAGTTTTTGAATATACTAACCTGTAGATATCGTGGTCGGACAACTCCAGCCTCCAGTTGCCTGCATCACAAGAAGCGGAGGTATATAGCTAGACGATGGACCTTGGAATACTGGCAATCTGCAAACAGATGTGCATAAGACTAAATATTGAGATGTATGTACATGGACTTCACAACGGCAAAACAAGAAAAGACAAGAAAACAAATCAAGATATAAAAACTTTGGTGCTGAAGCAAAAATCAAGTGTTTTGTTTACAGTGCTATTTTATTATTTATATATGTTAATATTTAATTTTTTATGTATAGGCAAACAACATTGACCTGACAGTTTGACCTTTCATTAGGAATATTCATATAGGAAGGTCCACCCTATACATAGGTAGCGTTAGGATTCGCAATTAATACATATACATATTGCCTATGATAAGTGTTCACATCAGGTAGACGATATGGTCCCCTTAAATTTACTCGTCCGAAATAAATATTCAAATCAAAGGTCAAGCGGACAGGTCAATGTTGTTTACCTATAATAATGTAGTGTACCGTTTAGTAGTCATAACAACCAGAGAACCGTGGCTTGCTTTTTAATAACACCACTAAATACAATTATCGTTAAATTCACGCATAACCAGCTCTTTTACAAGTCTCCCTCTCTCTCTCTCTCTCTCTCACACACACACACATATATAGACACACACCGTGGTACCTCAGTTCATAAAGTGCTCGCTCCATATGTGGGATGTCGTGGGTCCAAAACCCGACGGGTCTGACCCAACACTTGAAAATGGGTAGTAGATGTTCTTTCGCCAAGCACTCAGCATTACAAAAAGAAAGCAATGGTTCTCTTTTATGGGAACTAAAAATAATAGACGTCCCGTCACGGAAGCCGTGACACGATTAAAAACCAGGCTGTATAATGCCATCCGCGCAAAGCACAGGTAAAATTTCTGCACCTTCGCCCATAGCTAGCGACGTCTTAAAATAATTGAAATATTCTTGACTTGGACGTTAAACACCATTTTCGAAATCAAAACAATTAGATTATTGATTATAAACTTTACAATTACGTTTTCTTTATTCATTTTGTACCTTATTCCTATGGCAGTATTGACCATTGTTGTTATTCCATTCATGAAAATTGCGGTACTAAACAATTGTGATCTTACTGGGTGGTCAAGCGGTGCACACACTACCTCAGATATCACATAGCTCATTGACACTATGTACGGAACAACGATAAGGATATGCTAAAAGACAAAAAGAACCAACTCAAAGTTTTACAATAATTTCCTAACTAATATTTTCTGGACTAAAGTCTATTTTTGCAAACTTGAAAAGCTCAAAATACAAAACTTAGACAAAACTAGAATACATAATATAATGTTATAAGTTTAAATATTACACCCTAATATCTTGAAAAATAACAAAATTATTAAGATTTCCATTTTATTAGATTTAAAAATCTTAGTTAAGGGATTATTGTGGAAATGAGACCAGGAACCAGTCCAAAGTTTCCCCTAGACTAATTATAGATGACAAATTTGAAATCTTGACAATGTTGTTCAATTATAGGATTTTTACGCCTTTTTATGTATTTTTTCAAAAGATATTTACAGTGTCAAGTGATTTCTAAAAGTATGAGTAATTATACGCACAATCGGAAGAAAAAATAATCAAAAACAAACATACTAATCCATGTCTGAATTACAATCCAGAAGCAAAGTAAAAACTTTGGAACTGACAAGTCAGGTGAGACACGTGAACTTCCTCCAGAGAAGTGAGGCCGGGTCCTCCGTAAGGGTAAGCACCTCCTGTTTAGCTAGCGACACCCGCCACGTGTGTAATCAAAATTGTGTAAAAGGAAAATGAGATGAAAGACAGATGAAACAGAAGTCTTATACGACGGTATATCACACGACCACCTTCGGACAAGGGTTCGAGCCCCGGCGCGCGATTTCGCCTTTCCGACCCTTTGGGGGATTCCCTTATGTGAGGGGATCCCCTACTTTGAAACGGGATTTCCCAACTAATTTTAGACCTAGGCATTTCCTTCAGGTATCCCTATTCCGGGAGATTCCTCACTTTCCGTGACGTCACTTTCTGTGACCCTGTGACCTCTGACGTCATGCAAAATGAGATTGGCGCAGCAGCGCAGCATAACAGGGTAGGATTCTATCCAATAATACTACTATTTTGTAAAAGTTTATATGGTAAAAATCTCAGTAAAATATTGCATCATAGGTTTTACACATGTAATCCATTAGGTTTGTCACTGTTTAGCTGTATAAAAATATGAAACAAGTCATTGAAAATCTAAAAAGAGTGTAATTCGACTCCGTTTCGTTAGTTCGGTGTTAAATTTTCGACAATTGTACTGTCTATATCGACTGAAAGGACAAATGTATTTGTTTATGTGTTAATAATAAATACAAATATCGTAGTTACATAATAATTAATATTGTGGTAACTGAATTTTAAAAAAAAAACTGTCTGTCAAAATTAGAACGACGCTTGCAGTATTAAGTGACGACGAATAAATGCAGGTTTTCTTTTAAATTGAATTTCAATATATTTCAAAGTAATAATTAAGTCGCTGTGATGTGCCGTGAATAGCAAATTTATATCTTGTATAGACTTGATGATAGATCAATGAATAAAATGATTTATACATATATAAAAAATATAATTATGTCATTTTTTCGGCAAACAAAACATGTTATCACTTCGGTATCAAATATAGTAAACTTTATGTTATGGTTTTTAAATTTTAAATATTTGTTGCAATCTTTCACGTTTATCATAATAAGTATGAAGTTAATTTTGCTTTTGTTATGGAACTATGAAAGAATTTGACTTTTGCACACTTTTCCAATTCTTTTATACTTACGTAACAAAAAGAAAATTTCACTTCATTTCTTATAATTCAATTTATAAAAAAATTTAACAACAAATCAGCAATTAAAATTAAAATATAACAACGCTATGGCGTAGGAATTTAAATGCTCTGTGCACCATCCATCATAAGATGACGTCACTGAGAGTCAATCTATTCATGCAAAGGTAACAGAAAAATATGACCCATCAAAATGCTTGAAACAAAGAAGAATTGAAGTATTATTTTATAAATACTATGACCAGTTCCGGCCCCTCCTTATCCAACTTTTTGGTGACTATATAACATTGCAATACATGTACTTCTGTTGCTATGGTGACAGTTTACAATGTACTTACGCTTGTATTCGAAGCGAGTTTTGGGGAATTGGAGCCGTTTGCAATATCATTACACGTATATATCGAGGCGTCATCAGTTTCCGTCTAAAATACGGAAATATTGCAATCTGTTTTATGTTCAACTATTGGTGCTAACATAATGGATATTATGAAAGAGATGGTTTTTTTTTGTTTTTTTTTTGGGGGGGGGGGGTAAAATGAATATTTACATTTATTTTTTTTCTTCTATTTGTCTCATTTCAAAATCCACAATTTGGTCCGCGCACTACTGACTTTCGAAACATCGAAACATCTGTCTAGTGTCATAAATTTAAAACGGTTTTAGTAATATATACAGAAAATATTATTTAAACTGCAAAGCCAGAGATATTTATTTATTTATCTATTTATTTATTTATCATTACCTTAAATAGACAAGTTGGCAATTTGCCCTATTCTATTTTTTATCTTCAGTTTAGAGAGAGAGTGGTTGCTTACTCGAGATTGAGAGCAGCGGCGTACCTGAGAGAGAGAGAGAGAGAGGCGACTTAATCAAGAGATTGCGAAGAGCGGCGTACCTGAGAGAGAGAGAGAGAGAGAGAGAGAGAGAGAGAGAGAGAGAACTAAATCGAGAGATGGCGAAGAGCGACGTAACAGAGAGAGAGAGAGTGCAGTGACATACCTGTAAAGCCGCGGCGATAGCTATCAATATCGGTGGGTTTTCGTTGACACCATAACGTAATCCGGGTTTCCGTTCCTCTATTACAATTGTTGTACCTTCTGTCTCTGCCATTTGAAAATTTTTGATTTCTTAATTTAGTTAAGCCAATAAATTATAAACCAAACGATAACGTGTAATGCAACAACTATCCCGTATTAAATTGGCACGCGATATATACGCGCGGTTAACCGTGTTGAAGTCGGCACGGTGCCATTAAGGCATATATATTATTTTTGTTTTTTTTATCATATATAATTTCTTTTAATTTATAATGTAAATTTTTGCTTTTATAACATCATTGACCTGTCTGTTTGACCTTTCGTTAAGAAATACACACATAGGAAGGTCCATCCAATACATGGGTAACGCACAAATTTTTATCCTCAGCACCAGATTTAGCTATATAAATATTTCCTTACTGTCAGAGAAAAATCACCAACTCTGAGTTATGGGAAATGACTAAACAACAGTCTATAGAGATGGAGCTATCAAAAAGGAAATGGCGATGGATAGGACACACGCTGCGAAAGCCAACAAATTCAGTCACAAGACAAGCGCTGCAGTGGAACCCTGAAGGTAAAAGATAAGTTGGGCGGCCAAGGAACAACTGGCGGAGAAACTTGCAAACAGAAATGGAGAGAGGGATACAAATGACAAGATCTGGTCAGACTAGGACAGAATAGAACTAGATGGAGGAGTGTTGTCGGTGGTCTACAGTAAGTCACTGCTTAACCCCTCTAACACTGATTCTGCATACTACTTAACCCCTCTAACACTGATTCTGCATACTGACATGTGTTTCAAATTAGCGTTTTACATGATTTAGAGGGATAAAACACCAATTTTTTGTTCCTTATACATATACTGACTAGTTCCTAATGATAGGTCACGCAGACAGGTAAATATTGTTTTGCTTTTTATTGATTTATTTATTTTTGTATACTTTATGCATCAACCATTCGTGATCTTCACGCTCTACATTTTTGTAAAGCATTTCCACTCGGCTGGTTTTAAATGCATCTTGATTAAATGAGCCTTTTTTCTGATATTTACATATACTGCATACAGTACATACCTGCCTAACGTTCAATTTTGACCTAACGAAAACGTCGGATTCCCGTGGCAAAAAAATGGATAGCTGATGGCCGAAATGATATGTCGAATAGTTGGCTGTAGATTACGAGGGACGAGATGACCTGTCAATTCGGCGCGATAGCTATGTACTATACGTACAGTACTGACCTGTCGAAAGTTTAACACTAAGCTAACGAATTATTGTTAATCTTTAATGTTTAGAGACAGCTGTTTTCATAAATAGCTTTTATACCTTTTAATTTTTTGAAACCTAACAATCATATTTGGTTTCAAAAACTAAAAGTGCATCTAAACATATTTTTTGTTTTATTTTTACTTTTTCCGATATTCGCCTACATAGAGAAAATTTTACATTTTTTTACTAAAAATCAGCGTGTAGCGTGTTCCTTTGGCGACCCAACATGCATATATTAAAAGGTTCAAATAGGGTCAACAATTACAATGAAAACCACTTATATCACACTTGTTATTGGCATTGTATTAGACAAAATCATGGAGAAGAAGTATTCATTTCAGATAACGTGAAGTATGTAGTTTGAATTTGTGAAAAAGCACTAGGATCACATTTTAAGTGGACAAACTGATTAAGTCTATGACACAGGCGTGATTCAGGCGTGACTCGATATCAATGATTTAGAACATGGGGTTCATAACGGGTATGTTAGTTCTTAGCCTAATCATGATTATCGTAAATTTGCTGATTTTTTTCTCTATATACAGAAATAAATGTATTGATTTCGATTTTTCACGTATTTTTCCTTGTTAGTATTTTTGTTTTTAACGTGTCACAAATATAGTGGTTATTGTATAAGAAACTAAAAGATAATATAGCCATAATGGCATTTTAGTTAGGGGCTGTATTTAAGTATAAAAGACGAACAATAGTGTTGATTCAACAGTCATCTCGGTCCCTCGGTTATTTCTATTACTACAGCTTTCTATTTATCTCTCGGTCGTTTTTTTTTTTTTTTTTTTTTTTTTTTTTTTTTTTTTTTCACCAGCCTAGAGTGTAACACAAAATTGACAGTCATCTCGGGCAGAAGCTAGCTATATCTTTAGCTTTCGGACAGCTGTTATTTATCCCTTGGTCACTTTTTTGGTCATTACACATATCTGGATCACTACTGTTTATTTAGCCTATTTCGGAGAAAGCAAGATCGCAAAATATTCTATAAATTTCAATACGATGGGTACAAATAAATGATTCTTTTACTTACATGAGCAGAGTCGTAACGGAAAATTTCTGTTTCGGTTCCACCCCTGCCGCTTAATATATCATTTTATGCGACAAAATATAACCTGGGTGGGGTGTTTACAATGATATTTTTTACGAAATGGCGGGGTTCTTTATGTTACGTAGCCATGACTAAAGAGTCGACTATTTGCGTAGGTTACTGCAGCTCAAGAACGGATTGAGTTTTGTGTAAATGTGATGGCCAAAATCGATTTAATTAAGTAATAAAGTGAACTACCTTTCTGCATTTTCAAACTTTTGAAAAAATTGACGTAAATTCAAACTTTTAAAGTCAGCCCGACCTTTGAACTACCCTTCATTGTGCCCCTCGCGAACCTACGTAAATAATAAATTCTTCCGCCATCATAACGTCACACGAAAGACTCCGCCATTTTGTCATAATTTTTACCATTGTAAACACCCATCCAAAATACGTTTTGGTGCATTAAAGGAGTTATAATGCATGGATTAGATCGAAATAAGGATTATTAGCAACGACTCGGCTCATGTAAGTAAATGATTAATTGATTTTTAACCGTGTCATTTAAATCTTTGAAATATTAGCGTTATTCCTTTCTCTCCAACAGAGTAAACGGACAGTAGCTCGATAACCCAGCTTGAACTCCTTTTCGTTAGATCAGTGTTAAACTTTCGTCAGGCCTGTATTGTAGATTTATTTTTCATGCCTTCATGAATACCTTAAAAATATTGATTTTTAAAGTAAAACCTATAATAAAAAATTGAAAGGCTTTAAAAAAAACCCGTTTCGTAATTTATAATTTAAAATTAAATATCTATCAGTCGTAATTTATAGCCCGTTGCTATGGAGATATCAATATAAACACGGCCAAATGCATTTCGATAAAAATCACCACCAAAGTTTGGTCCAAATCTGCCTTACTGACTTGTCGAACGTTTATTACTGAAAAACAAATATGAGTTAGATTTCGACTGCCAAGTTGGCCGAGATATGGATTACTGGTGACAGAAAAAGCTACCCAGCCGAAATAGATAACATATGGTAAAATATAGCTAACGAAGGGCCTAGATGAACTGTAGAAAGTTTAACACTGAACTAACGAAAAGACGCCGAAGTTCAGCTGTCAAAGGGCCGATATATTGATAGCAATTGACCAAAAATCTTCAGCAAAGATAACAGCAGCTATCAAAAATCTGTCAAAATAACAAGGGACCTAGAGGGACTGTCGATTTGACTTTTAACACGTGGCCTAGCCAGTGTTAAATTTTAGACAAGCCTGTACTGTAGATAGAATGTGTCGAAATGTTGTCAAGATATAGATAACAAGGAGTCGAGACTATGTTATTAAAATCTATGGATTAATCTATTAACAATTTCGTATATGCATGTAAAGTGCGAGTGTGTTTAATGGTCTGCCTTATACCAGCGCGCACTCAGGGCGACTTTAAGGTGCTAGCTCACCGAGTCAGAAGTACGCCGCAAACAAGCGTACCCGAGTCACATTATACTGACACCAGGTGAACCAATGAAGACTAACTGCAAGTAAAGTTCACTTTCCCACATGTGGTCTGAGCGGGACTCGGAAAAAGCGATGAGAGACCCTGGATTTATAGGCTGACGTCTTATCCATTAGGGCAGATACGCTACAGACATGTCGAATGTTTAACACTGAGCTAACGAAAAAAAGAGAGCCTCAAGAGGCCAAGATTAGAAGTCAAATTAACTAGTTTGTAATATTACACATTTTCATTGTTGCTCGATCGCTGATAACACGGTCACTTGTATTAAATGAATATCAAATCACAATAAATTATGCTTCATCACACATTTTGATATTATAATTAGTACTGGTGAGCATCTGACATTGTTGCAGCTATTTAACACATTTAGAACTTTTAGAACTATACACCAAGTTACACGATGACAAAGCAACGTTATTTACGTTACGGAGTCGAGGATATTCCACCCATTGCCGTTTTACTGACGTCGGCATTACAAGTAAGAAACAAATTATACTCGGTGAACAGACCTGTCGATGGTCATCGACAAGGAAAATTCACTTTCCAACATGTGGTTTGAGCGGGGCTCGAACTCACAGCGGTGAGAGACCCTTGATTTGTATACTAGCGTCTTATTCATTAGGCCACTGTGGTCTCTCTACAGAATGGAAAGCAAATGCGTTACATAAAAAGATGACAAATGTACCTTTTATTAAAATTTTGTGAAACAACCACTCATTTATTCTGGGATTGCCGAATTGTTAACTATTTTTGGACAGAAATAAATTTAATAAAAGCAAAACGTCATAAAGATTTATACGTTAACCCATTCCCGTTCCTACTGGTAATTGTACCGGTAAGCATATGTTAAGCCTAAATGCGTCATGGAAAAACTGCGATAACTTGACATTTTTAATCGATTTTGGAAATTTTAAAATTTAGAGATTTTATTTTTAGAACGGAAGTTAAAAGAAAAATACTAAACATTCAAAAATGTATTTCGTACTATCAAGCTCATTTTATCATTCAGAACTAGCAGAATTAGCAATTAAACAAGAAATAGAAGAGTCTGAACAATTTTGGAGACCTTTTGGACAGCTGGGCATTATTCCTCACTCTGTTCACAGTCCTCTGTCAGCATCAACTATATTATATTGATTACAAAAAAGTATATTTATTTTTTTATGTAGGAGTAAATATCATTCCTTTACATTTGTATTACAGTCAAACCCGCCTTAAGGTTACCTCTATATAAGGGTCACCTGCTTTTAAAGGCCAGTAAATTGTCATCCTAATTGTTCTTTGTTTATGTTATTTCAACCCCTGTATAAGGGTCACCTGCCCATAAAGGTCACTTTTACTGATTCTCTTGGGTTGCCTTTATAGACAGGTTTGACTGTAGTTATATTTGCATAATTGGCGGCCAAAAAATGGGAAACTCGCAATATGTATGTGTAACTGCGAATCTTAAAACTATCCATGTATATGGTGTATTCTCTTATATGAATATTTATAATGAAAGGTCAAGCAGGCAGGTCAATGCTGTTTGTCAATACATGCTACCCTTGTGTTTACATAATAAAATTCATACTCACGTCATCGGTTAGAATTAATTAAACTTTCATTTCATTTATTATAACCAAAAGCCTGTCCTGTCCTGTCCTGTCCTGTCCTGTCTATAGGAATATAAGACTACAGTATTTGCCGTTATATTATAACCACTGGCCTAATATACATAAACTTTATTATATACTAAGCTCACCGTCATTGCTAATTAGATTATCCAAATATGTTTTCCACGCATAAAAATTAAGAAACCAAATTCTTGGTAATACATCTTATTCAACGTTCTAACAAGTCATGTGTTATATATGATGTTTCCTGTATATGTTATTTATTCTGCCGCTATCTTTAATTTATCATTGTATTTTATTTGTGCTATAAGCTTTGTGTAGCTTGATGCAAATTAATATAAAGTATTATTACTATTATTATTATTATTATTATTATTATTATTATTATTATTAATTATAAACCAAAAACATACACCTGTAAGTATATCCAATACATTATATATTTACATGTATGGCGGCAAATCATTATTACATAAGAGAATAAATAGTAAAGAAAGAAATAAACAAAAAAATTTGGAAAGTCTGAAAAATGTTGGGAAGAAAGATACCTATTACTTCAAAAAGACCGAGGATGACTAGATTGTCATTCCACATAATGAAATTAATTGCGCCAAAATAAATCATTCTTTTAGGAAGTGTAACATGTTTGAATGTCTTAATAGTCAAGAAGAAGCTATAGCTATAGGTTCGTGCATACTAAAATTCATATTTATCTTTTTCAGCATAGCAGTCTCTAGGGTGGACTGATGTGGCAAAAAATTGATTGAATATAGACTAAAATGACTGAAAATACAATTTACGAGTTGTTTGTGGTGAAAAAAATAATTATAGATTTTAATATCTCTGATTTTACTATGCACGAACTTGTAAGTCTTGCGAACTTTCCACAGGCCAGGAAATAATGTAGGTTAATTTCGAAAAATTCTCAGAAATTTGTAGATTGGTTGGTTTGGTTAGTTGAATGTTGCTTTATGACGCATCAGCAATTTTTCAGCTATTCGCGACGTGAAATATTTTATTAACCTCTATTGATTAATCTATGAACAATTTCGTGTATACATGTGGAGTGCGAGTGTGTTTAATGGTCTGGCTTGTACCAGCGCGCACTTAGGGCGACTTTAAGGTGCTAGCTCACAGAGTCAGTACGCCGCAGACAAGCGTACCACTCACTAGTCCATTATACAGATACCAGGCCAATGGCAAGGAAAATTCACTTTCCCACATGTGGTCTGAGCGGGACTCGAACTCACAGCGGTAAGAGACCCTGGATTTGTATACCGACGTTTTATCCATTAGGCCACCACGCCTCTACTACCAGGGTTTGGAACAAAGCAAATGTATCTTTTAATTTATTTAAATCCATTTCAACAGCACACTATAATGAGTATGGGTGGCGTTTTGTCAGTGGTGATTATAATTTCCGACTTGGTATGCGCAGAGGCCGATGATCCAATCCGGTCACAGTTGTTCAGTACGTCATTGTTTATGGTGGGCGTTGGTACTATAGTTAACACAGCTTTTGGCATAAGGTAAGTTGTATTGATTGATTGTCGTAAAACAATGCAAGAGCCAATTTGAGGAGATAAAATTTAAAAAACAAAAAACAAAACAAATTCTAGTACAGTTGACTCCCGTCATCTCGCACACCACGGGGAAATAGAAATATTTCGACTTAACGAGATTCATTGTATTTTTCGTTGCAAACGAATTTGCACCTGACAATAAAAAGTTATTGTTGCTGAAAACTTAAAACTGAAAAAATATGTGCCTCCGAAAAATTTGCTGCGACTTATATTATTGAAGTAACAAAAAACAATTAACCTTTGCAGTGAGCTCAGAGAAATTTGCAGTCCCTGAAGGATTCTTTAGCGTCCAGTGCTTACCGTTACTCGGACTATCGGTTTTTAAGGTCTCTTCCGAAGGATTCTTCTAAATGCCGAGTATTTGGCATAAGAACATCTACTGTCTATTTTCAAGTTTTGGTCAGATCCGGTCCGGGTTAAAACCCTCACATCCCATATACAAAGCAAGCACTCTACCAACTTAGCTACTCTTCACTTATAGATGGTGTCTAATATCTAGTGCATTATATTTGTAGATTACCAATTTTTCAGGGCCCGTCGTCAACGTTTCTTGTGCCTTTACTAGCTTTGCGGTCAACAGGCGAGTGGACATGTCCATCAAAGATACAACCAGGTTAATATCCAGTACTTTATCTGTTCTATCTATGATGTCCACTTTTGAGAGGCTTAAAGTTCACCGTCACCACATGGCACCAATACTAATTTACACATGTATATCGAGTACAGCATAGCAATCTCATTTCCTGTTTGTCCGCATTTGCTTTTGTCACCTTTTTTACCCTTCCGGAGCACCTGGTGGAATTGACGTATCGCCGGCCACGCCCACAATGTTCCATCAAATGGCCGGATGCTTGATTTACGCGCAAAAAGAATGAAAACTTGGCCTGAATAGCGCCATTTAATGACGTCACTGACACATGTACGTAATTAGTTGCCGTGACGCTGCTTTGGTACCGTGATGGCGACCAGTGTCGGAACATTGTTGGCGTGGTCAGCGAAACGTTAATTTCGCGTGTCTAAGTAAACTGGTCAGTTCCAAAGTTTTTACTTTGCTTCTGTATTGTGATTCTGACATGGATTAGTATGTTTGTTTTTTTTATTTTAACAACGGAAATTATGGATGGGGGATATAAGTCTCGCCATTTCATCAATGTGAATTTGCGATCCGGGTACATGAACAAACGCGTCAAATAACGTCTCAAAACCATTGGCGATTTGCGGAATTAACGGCAACATGGGCAAAATGAATAAATAAATACTGAATAAATAAGGCAATTTTTCTATATTTATGGGAAAAGTTGAATGAGTTACATGTATTTAAAGGATATAAATAAATGGCAAAATACAAAGTTTAAAAAATCGCGTTCAAATCAAGTAGAGAGTTGTGCATTAGAATAAATTGTCTAGGACCTACGATGGTCGATATCAGCCATAACACTCTACAGTAATTTTACTTTACCGCGTCATTGATGTACACATGCATTATTACAGTCTACAGTAAAATTTAAACGTAGACTTTTAAAATGCATGCGCGAACATTGATGGCGCGCTACAGTTAAATTAACTGTAAACTGACAAAATACATGTGTGCATTGTACATCGATGACGCGCTACAATAAAGTTACTTAACCGTTGCGCGGCATTGTTTTTACATTCTACAGTAAAGTTACTCTAGAGTGTCATGGCTGATATTGGCCATCGAAAGGGCCTGTATACTGTCGATTTATTAATTAACCAGATATTTTATTTTTTTTACAGGAAATAACATGACGGCAAACTACAGTGAAATTACTAAAGAAAGACAAATTCTTCAATACTCGCGTCTCAGTGAGGTGTGTACATGTATGATATAATACAGAATAGAGTAATTAATTAACTCACTTACACGGAGTCAGTAAGTTCTGGGAGATTGGCCAAGGAGTAGAGTTACTTAATTTAACGCCCCAGTCAAAAGACTCACTATTTGCATCGAGTCAGTCGGTCCTGGGAGAGTTGAGTGGAGTTACTGAGTTTAACACCCTAGTCAAGAGATTCACTTACATCGAGTCAGTCAGTTCTGGGAGAGTGGAGTACAGTTACTGAGTTTTACACCCTAGTCAAGAGATTCACTTACATCGAGTCAGTCAGTTCTGGGAGAGTGGAGTACAGTTACTGAGTTTAACACCCTAGTCAAGAGATTCACTTACATCGAGTCAGTCAGTTCTGGGAGAGTGGAGTACAGTTACTGAGTTTTACGCCCCTGTCAAGAGATTCATTTACATCGAGTCAGTCAGTTCTGGGAGAGTGGAGTGAAATGGAGTTACTGAGTTTTACGTCATAACCAAAAGACGCTATTTACATCGAGTCAGTCAGTTCTGGGAGAGTGGAGTGAAATGGAGTTACTGAGTTTTACGTCATAGCCAAAAGACTCCGACGCTATTTACATCGAGTCAGTCAGTTCTGGGAGAGTTGAGTGGAGTTACTGGGTTTTACGCCCCTGTCAAGAGATTCATTTACATCGAGTCAGTCAGTTCTGGTAGAGTGGAGTAAAATGGAGTTTCTGAGTTTTACGCCCCAGCCAAAAGACTCGCTATTTACATCGAGTCAGTCAGTTCTGGGAGAGTTGAGTGGAGTTACTGAGTTTTACGCACCGGTCAAAAGACTCATTTTCATCGAGTCAGTCAGTTCTGGGAGAGTTGAGTGGAGTAGAGTTACTGAGTTTTACGCCCCAGCCAAAAAACTCGCTAATTATATCGAGTCAGTCAGTTCCATGATGGACGAGTGGAGTAATTAATTTTTACACTCCAGTCAACCGTGTTTCATTGATATCGAGTTAAGTTGGGTCGAGTAATGATGAAGAACCGTGACTTTTATTTCGTAATGTCGAGTGCTTAGCGAAAAACAGTCACTACGCACTTGGGTCAGACCCGGTCGGGGTTCGAACCCACGACCTCCTACTTACGGAGCAAGCACACTATCAACTACGCTACCTTACTGGTTTTATTGAAATCGAGTCAGTCAGTTTTTTGATTGTGAAGTGGAGTGGATTACTACATTTTAACGCCCCAGTCAAGTGTCTTTTACTTAAAAAAAGCGGTTAGTTCAGGGAAAGTGGCCGACCTTTCAGATGACAAACTTCCGCACTACGATCTGTCCCCCGAGTAATGTTTAAATTCTAGACGGTTAGAGGCTATATGGTTCAGTAGTGCTTACTTAAGACCATTCGTTGACCACCGGGATTCTGGTATTGTATAGAAACAAGGTGAAAATTCAGCATTTGACCTCACTTCCCTGATATAAGTTTACGTGTTTAACCGTTTATCCTCCAGTTACCAAAGTGTTTACTTAGCATTCCTTTGACTTGTGATTTTGAAATGAATCGTTATTTTGCAATGTAGCGTATTCTATAATACTGGAGTGTCATTCGTCAGGATAACATCACGTGACCAATAATACCGGATTTGTCATTGAATTGCGCATAAAATGTATAAAATGACCAATTTATAACAATAACAAAAATATGGTGGCTCATTTCTGACACCGACATAATTTCAGCCGACATAAAATTATCTCAACATGTCGACTTAATATCTTGACAGGTAGAGATAATATCATGGAAATTTTAGAAGGTAAAATAAAGAGTTGAGATAAAAAAAAAAACACGACATGTCGAGATACTTACGTCGACTAGTCATGGTAAATATATCGACATAAGTATATTGACATGTCGTGTTACTGATTTCAACTTCTTAATTTACTATCACGACTTTCCATCTCGACTTGTCGCGATATTAAGTGAAAACGTCGAGATAATTTTATGTCGACCGAAATTATTTGGATGTCAGAAATAAGCCACTATACAAACAGAAACATTCGATTTATATATCTATATTTTTGCAGCTTCAGGGTAGTTTGATGGTGTCATCCTTATTTGAAGTCATCACTGGAGCTACAGGTTTGATTGGTATACTCATGAGATACATTGGACCAATCACAATGTCCGTTACAATTACCCTTATCGGACTTGGGTTATATGAAATAGCGATTTACTTCTTCAGGGCTCATATAGGCATATCTAGCTTGTAAGTGTATTTAATTTTTGTACATTTTATGTGTTATATACAGCAGAAACGTTTGTTTGGTTATTTCAATATCGTTAGGAGCAATAGGCACGTTTACGCTTTCATAAATGGAAGGGGTGCAAAAAAAAATAAATCAAAGTACTGAAAGTATTGAACGACAGGCTTTTACTGACAAACAGTGAGAAATATTTTTGCATTATAATGGACAAATTGTCTTGCTCTATATCAGTCTACAGTCCAACCTGTTGAGGTAGTTTCTGTCACCTTGGGCATTCCACGAAATACATGTAGGTGCTAATGATAATTCTCATTCGTATTCCTGAGTTTGCGCTTTCATAAATGAATAACGAAGATGATCAGTGCTCTCTCAGAAATAATTTAATGTTTATAAACCATAAATAAATAAATAAATAAATAAATAAATAAATAAATAAATAAATAAATAAATAAACTCATCACATTGAAGATAATAGTTGAAAACAAGATCAGCTTTTCAATTTGTGCATCCCGTTCTATTTGTTTCGAAATTTGGATTTAGTTATTTACTTATTTATTTATTATCAAGACCCTTAACAAGTTTTATGGCCGTCATCACACTATTGTGATAAATATGATGTCTCTGTATCAAAATTGCCCTGGATATATTAGTTCCGTGTTTAATTTCATTATCAGTTTTAATGACATACGTAATATGTGTAGCTAAATAAACAGGAGGAACTTACCCTTCCGGAGCACCTGGCCTCACAACCCTATAGACATTCAAGTGTTAAATAACATAATTTGCCAGCTTCAAAGTTTTTGTTTGCTTAGGGCTGGTTTGGACATGGACTGGTATGTTTATTTATTTATTTATTTATTTATTTATTTATTTATTTATTTATTTTTATTTATTTATTTAATATTTATATTTCAGTTCCATATTTCTGATGATTCTTTTTGCTATGTTTATTTATTTATTTATTTATTTATATTTCAGTTCTATATTTCTGATGATTCTTTTCGCCATGTATCTGGATCATGTAAAGATACCGTTGCCAAGGTTTAAAAAACAGACACAAAAAACAAGATCTAGATTCCCTTTATTTCAAACATTCCCGTAAGATATTTATTTATTTGTCTATTGATTGATTGATTGGGTGATTGATTGATTGATTGATTGATTGATTATATTATTGACATCGAATTCATATTTAATATATTGTTAACTGAATTGCATAAAATTAATTGACCAAATACATGGTCTATGTATACCCATCATTTCTATGTAGAAAAAAACGCGGTGTTTAACATCGTGTTTATAATACTTCGTCAACGGAATCTTCTCTGCTTTTTATTATTATTATTATTATTATTATTATTATTATTATTATTATTATTATTATTATTATTTCATGTACCAGGTTTTGTTAAGTTTGGCTTTATCATGGGTGTTGTTGTTGTTGTTGTTGTTGTTATTATTATTATTATTATCATGTACCAGGTTTTGTTAAGTTTGGCTTTATCATGGGCCTTGTGTTATATCCTGACTGTTTCCGGAGTTTTATCTAGCGATCCAGAAAGCTCGGATTATAAAGCTCGAACTGATACAAAATACAGAATCATAGAGGAAACACCATGGTTTTATTTTCCATACCCAGGTAAATACAGTAGGGGTTTTTTCATATGGATCAAATAGTGGTTTTTTTCATATGGATCAGATAAAGTGGGTTTTTTTCATATCCAATTTTCCAATTGCAAGTTTAGGTAATTAGATTTAGTATAATTGACAGATCGCCAAACACGCCCTGAATATTCCGACAAAGGGACGGCATGCTTGATTTAAACGTAAAAATAATGAAAACTCGGCCTGAATATGTGACTTTTAATGACGTCCCTGACACTAGTACGTCATACGTTGATGGCGGCCAGTGTCGAAACATAATACGCATGATCGTCGACACGTCAATTCTATATCGTCCAATTGCATATTCTAGTTAGTTGCATAGAAGATTCTTGCAAACGGGTTATGTATTTCACTTTATAAATTTGCAACAGCCAACAAAATGTCGATATCCGATAAAACCAGAGTTAATGATGTTTGTTAACACGTTCTGTTTTATATATCAAGGACAAACATAGCGATCTAATCCAAAAATCACAACTTTCAAAACGGACATATTTAATTAAACAAATCCCACTGAGAAGTGAGACCGAGTGCTTCAGAAGGGTAAGTACGTCCTGATTAGCTAGCTAACCCGCCACGTGTGTAATAAAATTTTAGATTGAACGGAACTCCGAACTACGAGACGTCAAATATATCCAGAATATAGTTTTTTTTTCTTGCGATTAACTTTATATATTCTTTTTCACAATGTATTGCTTTAGGACAATTCGGCATTCCCCGATTTAATCCAGCAGTATTTGTCGGGTTCCTTGTTGCCGTCATAAACTCAGCGTTTGAATCTATAGGAGACTACCATGCTACAGCCAAGGCGTGCTATATTTCCCCGCCACCACACCATGCTATAAATCGCGGTATTTTTGTGGAGGGCGTCATGAGCGTGATATCAGGGGCCCTGGGCGCTGGACATGCAACAACGACGTATAGTAACCACGTAGCTATTATAAGTCTTACAAAGGTATTTTCATAACTGTTTAAATCATAACCCCTCTCCGCAAACAAAAATTATGTCTCTATGTGAAACATTCTATCAGTCTGGCCGTCCGTCTCAATAACGTTTCCGCTTTATATCTTCCATGTCTATACATGGATTTTGGTCAAACTTGGCACAAATTAAACCATCGTCAGATGACGCCACAAACTAGATAATAAACTAAGAATGGTAAAGCATCCTCGGGGACGTCCATTTGTTAAAACTAGCAAACTTTAATATAGTTCTGTGGAAAAACAGCAATAATGACCGTTTGCAGTATTATCTTTGATGGTAATAGTAAAGACGTTATATAACGCCTTTTTCGCATTATAACGCCTTTATTTCGCGTTATTACGCCTTTTAATTTTTTTTATTCATAAGCTCAATAGGCTTTCGTATAAAACATATTTGACTGATAAGCTAAATAAATTTCCACACGCCATATTTGAGTGTATTTAATTCATCTGTTCTTACCCCATTCACAATAATGACAAGATGTGTACGTTGATGCAGTGTTCTCCTAAATTCAAATAGACGGGAAATTCCGGATTTCACGTCATATAAGAGGTCATATAGGAATTACAATTCACATCTGTTTGTCTGGCTGGCTGACTAGCTCACGTTCGTCCCGTATGTATGGATAAATTTTAATCAAACCTGACATAAATGTAAACCAACATGAGACTACAGTGCATGAGTCGCACACCAAATGTTGTGTCTGCCGTCCGTCTCGGCAATGTTAGGGACGAAAGGGGTATTTGTCTCTCAAAACACTGCCTTAGTTGTGAATTGATTCAGATTTGTTTTATTCAGATTGCGAGTAGGTCGGTGTTGGTAATCGCAGGTGTGATGGCGGTAGTGGTTTCAGTATTATCAAAGATAGGTGCCGTTTTCACAATCATTCCAGATCCAGCCCTCGGCGGATCAGCCTTTGTGAGTTTGGGATTAGTGACATCATTAGGGATATCATCATTACAAAAAGTGGATTTGAATTCCTCCCGGAACTTAGCAGTTATTGGTGTATCCATCTATGCTGGG
Organism: Anadara kagoshimensis; assembly: GCA_021292105.1. Classification (NCBI taxonomy): domain Eukaryota; kingdom Metazoa; phylum Mollusca; class Bivalvia; order Arcoida; family Arcidae; genus Anadara; species Anadara kagoshimensis. The sequence goes on along the minus strand of CM037868.1, from coordinate 6,893,586 downwards.
GTTGTCTTTCCTGAATGGGTTAAGCAGTATCCTTCAGAAATAAGTTTAGGCAAGTATGCAAACGACTGGATCTGATTAAAATTATGAACAGCTTATAGTTTTAAAATACATGTAACTTCTGGAGTCAACATCACCGAACTATATATCGCGGCAAATACATTGGATATTCAATTCCGTGACTTTTATGATAACTTTATCCTTTGTCGCAATAGTCTGGTAGATCATATAAGAGATTAAGAAAGAAATTGTCAGTTCGAGGTTTTTGTTTGTTTGTTTTTGTTTTTTTTTTTTTTTTTTTTTTTTTTTTTGTTACATATTTTATCTAGGGGTATTCAGACGGGCCATTTTTGTATAAAACGACATAATGTCATTATATTTCCATTCATGTTATGTTATAACTATATGACTCATTAAGAACTTAACAATAGGTTCATTTGGCAAAATAAGGATTAAGGGGTCAATGGCCCCATGGCCCCAAAAATCTCCAAAAAAATCGTACTGACAATTTTAAAACACTATATTGCTATCGTCTACTGCACAAGTGAGATTCAAACCGAGAGGTACTGTGAACCGAGAGTACGGATTTTAGATCACTCGGTATTCAAATGACCCCTTTGAACATTTAACTAAGGCATTTGCTTTTAAAACCCGACACTTTTTATTCGTTACTATCAATCAGGAAATAATTTGTAAAAAAAATATGACTTTTTTACGTGTTTCTTTTTAAATTTTGTAGGTAGTTCACAAGCTGACCAGATAGTTAAGGTTCTCCTAGGAACACCAATGTTTCTTGGTAGTATAGTAGCGTTTATATTGGATAACACAGTCAAAGGTAATTGTTTTAATTTGTGTTTTAATTGGATTAATGATCTTTTACGCCAGTCAAGTTTTCTTCGCTTATATATGAGATAGTGGAGGAAACCGAAGTGCCTGGAGAAAAATCCTGATCTTCGACAAGCGCTTCAGACAAGACTCTTTTGCGCATATCGACGCATTTAGTTCTTAGATGATGAAAAAACCAAAGTTTCATCACACGTGGCGGGTGTAGCTAGCTAAACAGGAGGTGTTTACTTTTCTGGATCATCCGGCCTCATTTCCCTTGTGGAAGTTTACGCGTCTAACCTAACTTGTCAGTTCCAAAGTTTTTACTTTGCTTCTGGATTGTGATTGGGACATGGATTAGTATGTTCATTTTTTATCCCGAGACAAGATAAATTGTCTTCAACAAGTGATTTGGTAAACTTTTTCGTAATAGATATTTTTAGAGAGGAATTATTACCTTGGTGGTGTGAAGTTTTAGATCCAGGATATGTAACGCAGCGTTACTGGTATGCGTACGAGTTACATACTTAAAGCGTTGTTTGTGGGGTTTTTTACAATTACATATCGTTATTTAGATTCTGTACATATCTAAGCAACTTTTATTTAGTTAAAATTTTTATTCCCCTTCCTTTTAGGTACATTGGCCGAACGGGGAATGGCTCCAAAAGAAACCAAACCCGTTGAAGTAGACTTAGAAATGGATACGAGTAACTGTGTTGATAATGACGTAATGGACGTCAAATTGGACTCTGAAACAAGCGGTTATCTGAATGGCAGAGACGTACACGCCCATAAACCACCCGATATGTCTAGTGAAACGGTGTACAAACTACCGTATATAGACATGCTACAGTCTAAAGTCAAAATCCTCAGATATATACCATTTTTACAACCGTATTCAAAAACTGGAGAAGAAAACCCGTAAATTATATGTTTAGTGAGGGTGTGTACAGAACATAAATTAAAAAAAAAAACATTTGAGATTGACTCAAAATCCTCAGATACAATATACCATTTTTACAATGGTATTCGAAAACTAGAGAAGAAAATCCGTAAAGTTAAGTGAGGGTGTGTACAGAACATAAATTAAAAAAAAAACATTTGAGATTGACTCAAAATCCTCAGATATATTCCATTTTTACAACCGTATTCAAAAACTGGAGAAGAAAACCCGTAAATTATATGTTTAGTGAGGGTGTGTACAGAACATAAATTAAAAAAAAAAACATTTGAGATTGACTCAAAATCCTCAGATATATTCCATTTTTACAACCGTATTCGAAAACTAGAGAAGAAAATCCGTAAAGTTGTTTACCATTTTGACAACCGTATTCGAAAACTGGAAAACCCGTAAATTGTATGTTTAGTGAGAGTGTGTACAGAACATTTAAAAACCATTTGAGATAGACGGAGATTCCTTATTATACACATAGCTTTTGCATTGTACAGTTGTATGTACGCATACCGTTATATATACAAATCTTAGTAATAGTATGTTTTGTTACTTTTCATCATTATTCAGCTTAAATAAGCTTCGCCAAGTGTTCATGTTTGCACGGAATATGTTTTTTTACATGGCGCTAATGTACTCATATAGCCACATCCATCTAAAATCCCACATTATATTACGCGTGTTCAAGAGAAGTTGGAAGTGATGATTTTCGAAGGTACTATAATGGACATTTTTCTTGAAGTACTTTCTCTCTCGACACGATTTCATTCTTATTTTGCTGTTTTCGATTTTAACAGGTTTGATAACCATGTTCACACTTGAATTAGTACCGGTATATAAAATAATCTTTAACATCACTAAACTTGTTTAAACCTACCCCTACAACGTTGAAAACCCACTGCGGTAGCTCAGTTGGTAGAGTGCTCGCTCCGTATGTGGGAGGTCGTGTCGATCCCCGGCCGGGTCTGACCCAAGACTTGAAAGTGGGTAGTTCTTTCGCCAAGCACTCGGCATTACGAAATGAAAGTCACGGTTCTTCGGATGGGAACTTAGAATAAACGAAGTCCCGTGTCACGGTGGGCTTGGCACGTTAAAGAACCCTGAGTGCTGTATAATGCCATCAGCGCAATGCACGGGTTCTGCACCTTCGCCTATAGCTGGCGACGTCTCGATATAAGTGAAATATTCTTGACTGGGACGTTAAACACCATTACTCAACTCCTACAACGTTGACTTGGATAGTCTCTCGCTTCAAAAATACCCTATTTCCGGTTCCGTCTATATGTACACAGTGTTTATGCCGAGTGGAGTTGTGTCGGTTTCCTCTGTCATAATGACCCAACAAAATAATCATGTAATTGTAATCAAAAATAAGCATAGTAATCCATGTCCAAAGCATAATACCAAAGCAAAGTAAAAACTTTGAAACCCAGCAAATTAAGTTAAACACATCAACGTTAACTCCAACTACCGGGTGCTCCGTGAGGGTAGCATCTCCAATTTCGCTAACTACACCCACCGCGTGTGTAATCCAAGTTGAGATTGAATTACATATTAAAAAAGAGCATGAAACTAGCTATGCGACGTCGAGTATAATACAGAAATTTGTAACAAGTTTGTGTTGATTTTCAATACAACCAAATGCAATGTAGTTAACACAAATTAAACAGAAAAAGACAAGATGTCTCCAAAATCGGAACTTAAAATAAACAAGGTCCCGTGTCACGGAAAGCGTGGCACGATAAAGAACCCTTCTTACAATGCTAACAGCACAACGCACAGGGAAAGATTCTGCACCTGTGCTTATAGCTGGCGACGTCTCGATATAAAAGAAACATTCTTGACTGTGACATTAAACACCATTACTCAAATCAACTCCATAATCTTGACATTTACAATGAATATGTACCCAGTGACATTGATATAACTCTATTGCCATCACAATCCCGGTGGGCGAGAGGTGTAAAGTGTGGGCTTACGGATCACAGCACCTCTCGAATCCCATTTGGAACAGGTTCTAGCGTTTGAAAATTTACCAGTTCGCTTGCCGAAGGGTTTTTTATCCAACTATTCCTGAATCGACTGCCTCCATCTAAGTCAAAACATGACTATGACTGTTGCATAAAACACCATACCATTCATAAAAAATTTTCCTAGTTTTATCATGAAAATCTTACCCGTTATGTTGTAGGCTGGGTTTTATGGGCAACAACTATAAAGATTCAATGATGATCATGAGAACCAAAAATTATAAAGGCCCACTATTTGGTGTGCACAATAACATGAGTGTCCATTGCCGTGGTATCAATCAATCTCAAAATACTATACCAATGGATTAGTAATAGTATTTTGAGATAAATTGAATGCGTCGAACGTCCCAGTCAAAAATATTCACTTATATCGAGAGGTGGGGGAGAAATTATGACATTTGCAGTGTGATCAGGGCAATTTGCGGGGAGGATTCTTTAAATGCCACGCCTGTGCCTTGTGATACGGGGCATTGGTTTTTAAGGTCTCTTCCGAAGGGCCCCGTGACTTTTATATCTACATACCAAGTGCTTGGCGAAAGAACAGTCACTACCTAGATGTAGTTTAAAGTCTTGTTTAGACAACACCGGGGTTCGAACCCAAGACCTTCCATATACGAAGCCAGCACTCTGGTGGTCTAGTGTTTTTAGAGAGCCCCTACAATCCCACATTTTGAACAATCAGTGATTCATAAACACGTATATATTTAAATATAAAAATTGAAACATTAGTTTACTAAACAATGAGCCAAGAACCCGCCAGGTCATGTTTTCACAAGTAACTGTTAAATGTTCAATAAAGATTGGCTTTTGAATTTCGTATATATCTCTATTTACCAAAAACGTCAAAATAGACAAATAGACATTACAATATTGAATGGAAAATAAACTTTACTTGTTTGTGGGATTCTCCATTCTTGGGTGGAGATTTTTGTGTATGATTGCAAAGCTTTTAGCTCTAGTAATGCAGGTGGAGAATCCTAATGCTAATTATTTTAAGACTGGGCAATGCTGTTGTCACATATCATTTTTGAATGTACTGTACATGTATCATTTGTGAATGCACATACACTGCAAGATTAAATTTAAAAAAAAAACAGATTTCTTTGGGTATTTTAATTTAATCATCAAAAACAAACATACAAATCCATGTTCGAATCACAATCCAAAAACAAAGTAAAAACTCTCAAACTGACAAGTCCGGTTAGACCAGAGAATTCGAAGTTAGGCCGGATCATGTACACTCAATACATTAAAAAATGGTATGCGACATCTTGGCCAAACCAAAACGAGGTATGCTTGTTGGACATTACAGAAGGGACGCCCATAACCTTACAATAGAATTGTATCATGTGTGTGTGTGTGTGTGTGTGTGTGTGTGTGTGTGTGTGTGTGTGTGTGTGTGAAAAGTCTGATTTGTCAGACGAACCTTGGTACTGCTTACGGAGAGGCGATGACAGGCAAAAGAGTTGAGTTGAATTGCATTATATGATCATAATCAATTTACTGGCAAAGTTCAAATTGGTTGATTGAATGGGATTTTACGTCCCAGTCAAGAATATTTCACTTATATCGTGCCGTCGCCAGCTATAGGCGAAGCGGCAGAAACTCTTTTCTGACAGCACTCGGGGAGTGTTTGGTTTGTACGAGAGTTTTTTATGACAATTAGGGTGCATGCATGAATGAGCAATAAACTAAAAGTAGATATTTTTGGTATATTATGGACTGTCGAAATCTGATTTTGTTGCAGATTTAACGGCAAAAAACATACTACAGTTCAATAAAAAATAAACGAGTCGACAGGGACGATAGCGCAAGATCAAAACAACAGGCATTAATTTTTCAAAAAATGAAATATAATGGCGTTAGAATTAAGACATTCTTCGAAGGTCGGTGGTTTTCTCAGTGTCTCCGGTGTTTTTTTTTCAACCGGTATCCCTTGACTAAATAAAAGTTGAAGAAGTTGTTCTGACCGCCCTCGATACCCTAAGTGAACGAATCTTGTCTTGACTAGGGCATGAAACTCCATACTTTACCTCACTCCACTCATCACATTATGTCGGCGGTAGTGGTTCTCATACCATACATGTATAATTAACTGTTGATTTTTTTCTTGGTCTTCGAAAGAAAAAACGTGGAAAAGAGAAAATGCTATGTTAACGGGATTTGAAACCATGTCCTTCGGGTTTAGAAGGCGACGTTCGACATTTAGCTACTTGCTCAACTCTTAGAGACTGTATAGCAGTATAACCAGCTTAATTCTTATCTTCAAACGTGACGTCTGTCTTCAGTAGTGTGCATAGGCGTAGGAGGGTTTTTAATGGGGGGGGCAAACCGAAGCTATGTCTATGTCGTGCCGCAGGTACGACCTCGTGCCTATGGCACGAGGCGGGGAGAGCATGAGAGGGGTGCAAAACACCTCACATAGATGGGGGTCCTAAAATATCAAAATTAAGTCCTGTCTAGACGCATTTTAAATGTATTTTGCAGCGTTTTGATAGGTTAAAAATACTGTGATATCAAGGCAAGATTATATAAAATAACCGTATGACACAAGTTACATAATCAACCCTCTCATTGGAGATGGATATGAGGGTACCCCGGAAAATTTTGCAGCGTTCTGAGTGAGAGACTGAAAAGCAGTGAAATATTTAGACAAAATTTTACAAATAACTGCATGACATAATTAAGTCCAATGATTAATAGCGTAAGCGTGTAGAGATAAAGTAGTTGTCATTTCTTATCATTATTGTTCTGACTCTGTAGTCGTGGTCTTTCACCAATACAAAACTTCATAAACTTTACACTGTAACACACAGATTGGGATGGGGATTTGTTATGTTTTAGTAACATTATACATTACTTTAACATTTTTTAAACTGATAAAAACAACATCACCAATTAACTGGTGACAGATACACATACCATTCAGTGGCGGATTTAAGGGGGTGCGGGGGTTGCAACCCCCCCCCCCCTTTGAAAAATTTAAAAACAAAAGAGAGAGAGAGAGAGCTATTGACTGATGTGACCCCCATATGGTAATATAACAACCAATTTCTGTATTTCTGAACCCTCGTCTCTGCGCTCGCACCTAGCATTGATATAATTCTCAACCCCCCTTTCAAAAAATCCTGGATCCGCCCCTGCCATTGGAGATGCTGTGAGCCGTTTCTAAGGGTGAATTTCAAGACGCCCTTTTACAAGCATAATGATGAAATTGATAATTGATTGGTTACCAGATGGACTTTTCCTGTGAAGGCTTTCTTTTTTTTTAGCACATACGCTATAAACATAAACTATGATACAAAATTTCACACACTATATTGCGGGGGCCTGCCCCCCCCCCTTCTCTGACATTGGGGGGGGGGGGGGGCGGCCCCCTGCGGCCCCCCCCCCCCCCCCCTGTTCCTACGCCTATGGTGTGTCATGGTGTTACCTTTTTTTATAAAAATCATGCATTCAAAAATAGTTCATTATGTTAACAATCGTTTTTCTATGAGATGTGGAACCCATATACAGTCAAACCTGCCTATAAAGGCCACACATAGGAACCTGTAAAAGTGGGCTTCATAGGCAGGTGACCCTTATATACAGGTTCAAACAACATGACTAATAAAGACCAATTGGGATGCAATTTCACTGGCCTTCGATAAGGAGGTGGCCATTATATAGAGGTGGGCCGGCCTTAAAGGCAGGTTTGACTGTATACGTAGTGTCAATGTAGAAAAACTGTCACCGTCGGAATGAAACAAAATTTATAATGTTGTGTAACAGGTCTGAATTGATTTTTTGATAAAATCAGGCCGCATTATCTGCCCTAAAGATGGTAACACATTTTTATATCAATTTAAAAAAAAGTCTTATGATCTTTAAGGCAGATAATTCGGCCTAATTTTGCATATCTATGATATCACGGCGACATGATCACCAGATATTATCTACAGAGCATTTATTGCTGTAAGCCTGTAACATTTTTGTAAATGTATTTAATAATTTTAAAAATACCACATTCTGTATTTTGGGAACGAGGTTGTAGAAAAAAGCTCTTTCATACGGGGAGATTCAAAGTTTTTAATTAAAGCGCCATCTATCATTTCCCCGCAAAACAAAGACGAATAGAATAACGAACAACAAAGAATGACAGCGTAATGCACTAAATTTAATTTATTTAATTGATGATAATCTGAAAACACAATCTGCATATGACCAGTTTCATTTTGCATAAATTCATAATGTCCGCCTTCGACGGTCAGATCGATGTGCAGTAGGGGAAAAAGGGGGGGGGGGTGTCTAGGTCGCTACTTGACTCTTGTATTAGCCGGTTACTAGTCCAAATCATTATGCTTTTCCATTTTATGTGAGATGTTACAAGCATTCGTTTTTATTTGTCGCACTAAACCACTCCCAAAGGTATGCAGTAATTGATGTTGCACAGTGTGCTGCTTTTTAGCCAGTCTATGTTTTATATCAAACTGTCCATTCCATTATCCTCCGTCTGCCTATTGCCCTTAATTTCATGCAAGCCATTAGCCATTTGCTAAATATACTGGTTTCCTTTGCCAACGTAGCTTATCACCAGTGTGTGTGCAGGAAAAGAATAGAAAGATAGTGTTAAAATATGAGAAAGTTTAAAATGCAAGCCGGTTATGAGCTGCAGCTAAGGAAAAGTTAACCAAAAATTATAAAAGATAACATCAAATTACAATGTCAATGTACCACTACGGTAGCTCTGTAGTGGGTTATCACTTCGTATGTGAGAGGTCGTAGGTTCTAACCCCAGGCAAGTCTGACCAAGACTTGATAATAGACAGTGACTGTTCTTTAGACAAGAACTCAGCATTTCCTATTAGAACCACTCTGTTTGTGACAGTGAAATAGTCATTATTTCCATTTAAAATCAAATAAAATCGAGTTAAGATTGATATTTTTCACTTACTTGTACCTAGTCATAACAGGAAATCTGTATGCACATCCAGAATTGTCAGAATTTACTGTAGAAAAGAAAATGTTGGCACTATGGGGATATTACACGGCAAAAATGGTGATGTTTACACTGGAAGTGATGTCCTTGGTGACGTTTTACATCATATGTGCAACAGAATCTGCCATTTGCCTTGTTTTTTAACATGTTAAATCCCCATAGAGCCAACATTTGATCCTGTACAGATATATTTTAGGCTAATCAGGGATGCACATACAGATTTTCTGTTACAACTAGGTACAAATAAATGAAAACTATCTTTATTATAGGTTATTTGATTTACTATGAAATAAAGAATATTTTATTGTCGCAAACAGTGTGGTTCCAACAGTAGATATAAAAGTCAGACTCCTGTAGAACAGACTGTTTTTGGCCATTTCACATAATTATAACTGATGATGTCTCAATATAAGTGGAATATAGTAAAACTACATTTTATCAATCAAAATCCATGTTTTGTCATAGTCGATTACAAATGCTACTCTTCTCCCAAGTCGTACAAAACACAATAGATTTAAAGCACTGCGTTATTTGCCATTTCTGACTTTAGTTTACTGATAAATGTAAAGCACTTCTGTGATCATGACAACAGGAGACAATACTTAGAAGGAAATAGACACGTTTTATTCTGGAAAACCAAAACAGGGAAAAAAGTCAAACTGGATAGGGAATTTTTCTCTATATAGGATAGGAAAAGCCATGTACATTTGTGTTTAATTCCCATAAGTACATTACATATAGACAGGCTTCACCCCAAGTTCATCTGGCTTTCCTTTATGGTTGTTTGGTTGGTTGAACGTTGCTTAACGTTGCATCAGCAATTTTTCCAGCTATTCGTGACAAGAACTATTTTATTAATCTCTATGGATTAATCTATGAACAAGTTTGTATATGCATGTGAAGTGCAAGTGTGTTGTATGGTCTGCCTTGTACCATCGCACACTCAGGGCAACTTTAAGGTGCTAGCTCACCAAGTCAGTACGCCGCAGACAAGCGTACCGCTCCCCCAGTAACATAAGACTGACACCGTGTGAACCAGTAAAGGCCAACGGCAAGGAAAATTCACTTTCCCACATGTGGTCTGAGCGGGACTCTATCTCACAGCAGTGTGAGACCCTGAATTTGTAGACCGACGTCTTGTTCATTAGGCCGCTTTCCTTTATGAATGCTGCATTTTAATTTTTCTTTTTTTTTCTTTCAGGAAAGTGGTTATTTCAACCAATTGGAACTCTAGTTGGAGTATACAAGATGGGAGTTGTCGGTCCTGAACATTTATTCTGCAGCTTCAAATAACCTAGCCCTGATATATCATGTCGGATGCCAATATCATGGCGGAATCATATTCAGGTGAAGGTCAGATTCAAATGTCTGGTGATGAAGATAACAAACCTATGTGTAAGTTTTGCGGGAAGAAATTCGCCCAGTCCAGCTACATCAAGGCTCATATGAGGCTTCACACAGGAGAAAAACCATTTGCTTGTACATTCTGTCCAAAACGTTTTAGTGATTGCAGTAACTGGAAGAAACATGAGAGGATCCATATCCGACAGATGGGTTTATCTATGGATAAAGTTGAGGAATCTAAACCGATGTTTGTGATGCAGTCATTTCAGCCACAAAAAGTGAAGTCCGAGAGTGGTGTCACATTTGCTTGTAAGATTTGTGGGAAAGCTTTCGCTAATGCTAGTAGTCTTACAGCACACAGACGAATTCATAGCGGAGAGCGACCTTACAGGTATATCTATATGTAAGATCATTAGTTATCTCCCTTTATAGCCATTACCAACCTCTATACCACCCCTAATGCATTTGACAACCAAGTGGTCTAAAGCCTGTGCTTACAGGTCATAGTGGCTCTTAACACCTATGTTTGAATCTTTAATGTACTAATTAATAACAAGTCCTAGTATGAGAAACTTTGCTTGCTAAAGGTCAGTGGCCTTTTCTTGGCACTCCAGATTCCTCCACCATACCTGAACTGAAAGACTTGATATAGGTGAAAAGAATCTTGACTGGGCATAACACACCATTAACTCACTTCACTGCTTCCATTGTTTGCTGTTTAGTAAATTTCTTCAATTAACAACTAAATAAGAAACAATGTCAATTTCAGTGGGATTTGACAGGGATGTCTGTTAGTCCAAACCCTATTTGCATTGATTTGAAGTCAACTTGACCTTTATTTAAGGTCACCATGGCATTTTTAGTAATCCTTCTACATTCTTGAAGAAATTTTAATAATTGTTTTGGGTTTTTTTTTTTTTTTCAAATGTCCTGGAAATTTAAAATTTGTACATTTGGAAAATTGGGAGCATCTGAATATTTAGAGGTGTCCAATATTTAGGAGCAGATGTCTGATTGTCCTAGTCCAAATACATAGAGGGGCAGAAAACATAAGGTTTACATTATTTACATTGGTTTGCATTACAGAAGGCCTAAAGTCTTAAATCTTTATATATAGCATCAAGTTTTAAAAGTTTGTTGTTCTGAACTTCACATTGGCTATATAAAAGTTAAATTACAGTTGACTCTCGTTATCTCGAACTCGACGGGGAAATGCAAAAAGTTCGACTTATCCGGAGTTCGAGATAACCGATGTTAAAAACGACAACAAAAGGGAAGTAACTCGCACACGCCTACCGGAAGTCGCCTCCGGTTTTATCTTGTCAAACTGTATGTCATCGGCATTGACATTTTAAGATGCAATGATAATTGATTCAATTATGCATTTTGTTTTATAAGATTTTCTTTAATTACTCAAATCTGTCAATAAATGATTGCGCTATTGTTATTAGCCGACAAATAGTGGAGTCCGCTTTGGTCTACATACCAGTTTCGCTTTGTGTACTTTAATCACCCCAAGCTTCCGGTTGTATTGAGTAATGTTCACATCACACACTTTCGGCAGCCATGTTCAGCTTGGCAGTAAATTTAACACCTGCTAATCTCCTTTATGGTTTCAATGCTTATGCAAGGGATAATAATTAAAGGATTAAGGAAATTTGGAGGTCAGTGCAATGTTGTAATTTTAAAATCAACACGAGACCGACAGTCAAATATTTTATTTATGTCGGAATGTGTTTTTTCTACCAAAAAATCTGTAGATGTTGACAAATTTGATTTTCCAAATTTTTTTTGTTCGAGTTAACAAATTTAATTTTCCTAAATTTTTTGTTCGAGTTAACAAATTTTCCTAAATTTTTTGTTCGAGTTAACGAGTGTAATTTTCCTAGGATTTTCATTCAAGGTGACGAAAATATTGTTCGACATATCCGATAATTCGAGATATCCGAGTTCGAGATAACCGGAGTGATTTTGGTTTAATAAAGAACAACTCTGTTCGGACTTTTTAAAAAAGTTCGAGATATCCGGTAGTTCGAGATATCCGAGTTCGAGATAACGAGATTCAACTGTATGTTATATGTGATGAACTAAAAGTGATATAGAATCTTCAAACCCGTTTTGTAGTTTGAGTGCTATAATAATACAACATTATTGATTTTTGAAGCAAGTTGCAGTGATTTCCCTAAAATATGTAACAGGAGGTAGATTGACTAATCCAACAGGCCAATGGTCAAGGGGCACTTTTATGAATTCTAACTGACCAATTCGAAGTTTTAGACCGACAAATCTGCCTGTTGCCGCCTCTTATGGAAAACACTGAAGTTGTCTATGACCCTTTACCGCTTGATTAGTAACTCACTAACTGTTTGATTCTGTCCGTTCATTTGTTCCTTACTGGTAGTTTGTTTTTCCGTCACAGAAAACATACTTTGACTTTGTGTAATGGGGAGGGGGGGGGGAGGTTTGACATATGTTGTGTAATCTGTAAGTCAAACTGTATAAAATGTATGCCTTTTAAGCTTTGCAAAATTTACATGTATATATCTATATTACCTACTTTTTTTGGACAAATTCTGCAATTTGTTTTACTATGAAATTGCTTTCTACTTAAGCAGCATAAATATATTTGGGGCACAGGTCCAAGCATGCAATTGATGAATCACCAGCCACGCCCACACTGTTCCGACAAAGGCCAGCATGCTTGAATTTCACACAAATAGAATGAAAACTCTGCCAGAATTGTGCCATTTAATGGCGTCACTGACACTAGTACGTCATTAGTTGCCGTGACACTGCTTTGGTACCATGATGGCAGCCAGTGTCGGAACATAAAAGGCTATGCCTGCGATACTTCAATTGGTCTTATTCATATTCATAGAGAACTCATATATGTAAAACCCCTATATTTTTTCACGAATAAAACTTCATATTGATCATCGGACCATGAAGTCCTACCATGTTTTAGAAGATTGTTGACCTTGTTTTTGATCTTTCTTTCTCATTTTTTGTAGATGCCAGACATGTGGTAAATCATTCACCCAAATTGGAACATTACGAACACATGAACGAGTTCATACAGGGGAGAAACCATATGAATGTAAGATATGTGGCCAGACTTTTGCCCAAAATGGAAGTTTTCGCATGCATGAACGGCGTCACATGATGGAAATGTTACACAAATGTCCGGTTTGTCCCGTAAAATTCTCGAGGTGGGAAGATGCTAAACAACATTTGTCAACCCACCCTGAAATTGCTACATCAACAACACTGATGGAAAACGAGGAACATGAGGCGGTGAAACATGAAAGAGACAAATTAGACGAGGAAACACTTCCGCCTATTGAGACATTTACAAGTAGAGCTGACCTACTTTCTGCTGGTTTTCCATTTCCACCACAGATGCCCCCGCTTCTCTCTGGACCAATTCATTTTCCTGGAGCAATTTCCCTAACTGGAGAGATCACTACTCCAGTAAACATGTTCTCGCCTCAGTTGATTCCATCTGCTAGTGTTAACCTACAGACAATGTTACAAGATTACAAGCCAGTTGTTTCATTGCCAGCCCTACCACCAGTGTCTGTCTGCAGCCAGAAACAAATTTACGACACGTCTGATACAAACGTCGTCAGTACAACAACAGCGCGAGACAGAAAATACAGCACAGATTCATACACATCACGGTCTCTCTCAACACCAGACCCAGCATGTGATTCTGTGTCTAATAAATATGAAAACGAGAAAGGAACACCAAGGGCAGACAACTCTGAGGTAGAAACAACACAGGGTACAGAACCAGTCCCCAAACCACCATCAGAGGACTCCAGTTTTACGAGTGATCACTCCGATAATAATCATAGCGATGAACAACAGGGTATCAGTCGACAGAATCTACATTCTCGGTTAATATCATCTAGCAGTCGCAAACAGCGGCATCCAATGAGGCGTTACAGCGGAAGTGGAAGCATGGACCCTGACACGTCAACACAGCTGACGACAAGCCATGCATCGGAAGATTCTGAGATCAATGAGCTGTATGGTCAAAGTGAAGATGATTTTCTGGACTCTAAATCGTACAGATGTGAACATTGCCATATTGTTTTTGAGGACTGTACTCTCTATCTACTGCATAACGGATTTCATTCCAATGATGCAGAGCCATTCAAGTGTGTCATATGTAAGTCAGTTTGTAAAGATAGAATTGAGTTTAATTGTCATCTTACAAGCCATATAAAGTAGACTGAAATATCTACAAACCCAACCCACAAGTAGTTAAACCCTTTGTATACTTGTAATCCCCCCAGGTCCTACTGTACCATTTTCTTTAAGCCTATAAATAATGTCATTATTCCATACATGTGTTTTAGCTCTCTACCCTAATATCCTCTCTGTATTTTATAACCCAAGACTACTAATAATTGTTTCATTGTCTTCACATATTTTACCCCCTACCCCGTCCACCCCCACCCCATTAGTCTGTCAGTACTAGAACTATATAACACTCTCTTAACACCACTAATAATTGTTTCATTGCATACATACATTTTACCCAATTTCAATCCCAAAAAAAAGGCTATCTATACTGTATGTTTTAAGCCCATTAATAATAGTTTGATTGTAAACATGTATTTCACTCTTAACCTGTTTCCCCACCCCCTATACCCTCATCAATCACCACCACCTATCCCCTCATCAATCACCACCACCTATCCCCTCATCAATCACCACCACCTATCCCCTCATCAATCAGTCTATCTGTATTTTATAAGGGCAATATGACTCATAATAGTTCAGTTTATCTTTAATAATAAAAGACCAAAATATCTAGAAACCAAAAAATACAAGCTTAACTCCCCTTTCTTTTGTCAACCCTGTATCTTAGCAATATAAGAGCTGGCAGTTATACGTAATAAGTTAAAATTCTTCATTTTTCCCTTGTTGCATTGAAATTTTTTAATCAATGATAAAATAATTATTGTCATGTGAACAATCAGTTATTATACCCTGGTTTTACAGAGTTATGTCCCTTGTTCACATAAAGATGTTAGGGTTATTACAGCCTGATTTTACAGAATTATGCTCCCTTGGCATTAAAGGTGTTGGGGTTAATAAAGCCTGGTGTTACAGGGTTATGCCCCTTGTTGATATTGGAAGTGTGGGGGTTATTAGGGCAATTTTAGTTTAATTTTCTCTGTTCAATATCATCATTGATTAATGGAAAGATTTATATTACTTTTTGTTGTTTTTTAATTAGGACTGAAACACGCAATAATAATGGCAATTAGTGAATACATATTTTGTATTTTAATTTCAGTATTAATTCTTTCTGTGTTTCTTAATTTTTTTCAAAGAGAAAAAAAGCCAACATTTGAACCAATACCTTATCAGAATATCTGTGTCTGCTAAACAGTGTCCAAAATGTGAGTGAAATTCTAACCAACCTGCATGGCAGGGATTGGGGACAGTTTTGAAAATATGACTGAAATTCTCACTGGCCTGGCTAGGCAGTGTTCAAAATATGGATTTCCTAAATATGACTGAAATCCATACTGCTGGCCTGAATCTCAAAACTTTAATGTTTTCTTTACAAAAATTATAGAATTTTTCAATTCATGAAAAATACAGGCCTGACTGAAAAATTACACATTCAACTAAACCTCATGAAAAGTTACAGATCAAACTAAAATGTTTCTATCTGACTGAAAGTTACAGGTTTTATCTGTGAACTAGCCTAAAAATTGAAAAGCCTGACTGGATGCATGATTGCCATAGGAATTGCAAATTTGAATGTTTTTTAATACAACAATATGAACGTCATTATGCTGTATTGCATTGTTTTTGGAAAGGGGGATGGATATCAAGCCAATTACCTTAGGTGATCCATTTTTCAACAGAAACGAAGGTTCTGGCTTTGTCTTGGTACAAATGTTGCTTTTATGAACTTTTTTCAGTTTTAACAATGTTACATGACAGTTCACTGTTTATTTAGAATTAATAAGTAATGGTGCTATGTTGTTGCTTGGCTTTTTGTTATTGACTGATTACAGTCTGTAGATTTATTAATTATTGGCTATTTAATTAGTTTATTTTATATTTAGCTTTACATTCCTTCAAACTTTAATTAATATATGGCCAATTAAAAAAATTGTGTTTCTGCTTTTTGCATTTTTTTGTCCTATCCTATAGTTTTTATTGTCATTTTTTGGATACATTCAACATTAAAATGCATGAATTATGTTATACAGAGCTAGGTAAAAAAATATTAATAATAATAATGATAATAACATATTAAAACATATTTATACTTCAAGCAACTTAAGTTGAGTCTTCTACAGTGAGTTACAAATCAAGTTCACATTTCATTCTGTTCTGTTAATTTTTACTGTTTTTTTTTTTTTTTTTGGTAATGACAGCCTTTAGGCTTGGTCCATATGTGGGAGCATGGGGTATGTGAGTTCACTCTCGAAGGTTCTTTTATTTTGTTGAGAGTTGAAAGCAGAAACACAAATATTTTTTTGTTGGCCTAAAGTTATATTTATATGTTAGTGTTATGTTTTAAGTAACGGCTAGTATTACTCTTGTTAATAGGTCAACAAAAATGGCTCTAAATCAATGTTGTTAAGAAGGTGCAATACTTACAAGTTTAGTCAAACCATATTTTTTAATTTAAAGCCATTTGACTGAACTCCTAAGCTTTGTTTTTTTTAAATTTATTTAGACATTAAGTTATAAAAAATTAACACAAACATACAATGATTAATTTGATACTTTTTCTTTGACTGTAATTTTTACTTTCATTATTTTTTATGGCAAATTTATATTATTGTGATAAGCAAAATTAGGCATCAGTATGAAATATCATAAAATATTTCCATGACAATAATTTATTTATTTGTTTACAGTCAAACTGTTTTAACATTTACTCATTACTACTCATTACAACCCTGCCACAGGGGTTCAAAATTATGTTTTTAATGGAAGTTCCAGGAGGATTTGCCATTATTTTTGGCAGGTCTTACATAAAGCAGTGATTTCCCTAAAATTTATAGCAGGAGGTAGATTGACTAATCCAACAGGCCAGGGGTCAAGGGGGGGGGGTGCTCCTAGGCCGAAATTGATTTTTAGGTCTTTTGAAGGCAATTTTATTAAATTCTCACTGGCCAATCTGAAGTTTTAGGCAGTCAAATCTGCCTGTTGCTGCCTTTTATGGAAAACACTGATAAAGTTTGCAAAGTCCATTATCAACATTGAATGAAGATTTATGTGCGTTTATGGTATCATATAGAAAAGCAGTGTTATTCTGTTCAAAACTTAAAGGTCAGACTTTTACAGTTGACATATCAAGGGCCCCAATGTAAAATCAGTAGGTCCAGGACCTCTGAGCTAGTAATTTTGAAACCCTGTCTGGTTTTCTGCTTTGTGTACTTCCAGTACTTTCAGTACTTTGATTGATTTTTTAATTTGAGTTGTGTTCATTAATTAGATAGTGTATGTAAAAATTATATATTGCTATACTGCTTTGTACAGAAGTCAGTGTTGTGAGGTACAAGAAACTTTCAACAGTTATCTCCCCTTGTACAGTTCCTAAGTGAAAACCTTCCCTATATATACAGAATATCACCATTATTCAGATATGACTCAAAATTTGATTTTTTTCTACAAAGTTTTCCTCTTTAGTTGTGAACTAGGTATAAAAACCATGATGTTAAATACCAAAAACATTTAAATAATAAATTTTTCCATCTTAGATTGATTGTATGAGATGAGTAAATGGGGTTAATATCTCAGTCAAGAGTATTTCACTTATATCGAAATGTCACCGGCTAAAGGTGAAGTGGTAAAACTGACATTTGCAGTGCACTAAGGGTAATTATAAGAAGGGTTTTTTTTAACATGCTACACTTGCTGTGACATGATGGGGCATGAGCTTTTAAGGTCTGGTCTCTTCTGAAGGAAGACTATTTTCAAGACTTGGTTACACACTGGCTGGTGTTCAAATAACAACCTATTACATATGGAGTAAGCACTCTACCAATTGATGGATCGCCGGCCACACCCACAATGTTCCGACACTGTCTGCCATCACCGTACGAAAGCAGTACCAAGGCAACTAATAACGTACTTGTGTCAATGACGTCATTAAACGGCACAATTCAGCTGAGTTTTCATTCTTTTGCGTCTAATTCTAGCTGCAGGACCTTTGTAGGAACTTTGTGGGCGTTGGCGCCATACGTCAATTAAGCTAGCAAAGAGGTGATAATAAATTCATAAAAAGTGCTTGATTGATCTTACTGTCTAATTGTTTGTATTTTTTTCAAAAAAAAAATTGTTGACCAGAATCTATTGTTTTTCCCTCTTAGAGGTAACTTGTAAAATGGGATAACTGAGATTGTTTCTATGAATTACCATATTAATTATACATTCCACATTAAGTGTTATTATTTTATAGATTTTGCTATGTACAATATTCATTCCATATATAGAACCTTTATCATGGTTAAGTCAGATGCTTGTCAGATATGCTTGTTGGTCGACTGCTTATAGGCCCTTGGCTGGGTAACTCGAAACTATCTTAAATGTTATGAACACTTCAGCTTATCGTCAATATACTGTGAAGGGATTAAAATTTTGTGATTTCTAAAATCTGGCAATTTCGTAGGTGTAATTTTCACGTTACCAATATAAATGGTGTATATACCAATGCATGTATGAAATATTAAACATGTTATGGTAGACATTTTCATGTAGGTAAATTTTGTAGTAATTGCTTTAGCACAAAATCACAAATATTTTACACACACGAAAATTTCCCCCTTTACAGAAACCAATAGGCATTAAGTATTTGTAACTATTCAGATAGTTTCAAGTTTTCATCCAAGCTTTAACCAGACTATTTATTATTCCTAAGTCATGGGTATAGGTCAAACAGTATTCAATCAGTATACATATAGTCTAGCTAGGTTAAACATTGCTTTTTCATTGTTCATAAAGTGAGCTATATCGGTTTGAATCTACAAAAACTAGTAAACTCAGTTTATGACATATGATTGATATTCTTTTACTAATATTGGGTATATAAGCAGATACACTTACAGTGGAACCAGCTGCCAAACCAAACACCCTCTGCACAAGGAATACTTCAGACTAGGTTTTCTGTTTACACAGGGTCAAAGAATATTAGTTGTGTGTCATAAACTTGAGATTGGGTTTTTTTGCAGATTCAGCAGATCCTTCCTAGTGCGAAAAAGTTTCTTCACTCATTTGCCAAAGATAAAATATCTCTTGGCACTCCAGTTTTCCCCACTAGCTCAGAACTTATTGTCTTAATATTATTAAAAGAATATAGGTATAAAATACCATTATTCCATTCTACACCCTTTAAAAGATTGATTTTAAATTTGTTCCAAAGATCATCATATTTTCACATTATTAGATTTTTTCCATAAAGCTTTTTTTGGGTAACCAAAGTAGTTTTTCAAAGATCATAATCAGGCTATCAGTCTTTCTATGCTTTTGATTGATTTCGTAGGGCACATTTTCGAATCTCACAAAAACTTATTGTAATGATAAGCATTTGCATGGAAAAGCAACAGACCCGAAACAGGAAAAGATCATTGTATTACCAAGATTATCAAATTTATTTTATCGACAAAATACAGAAATTTTGGTATAATGATCTCATAATTTCTGTGGATTCAGCAGTTTTCCTGGAAACATAAGGCAAGCTAAACTCTATCATTGAATAAACAAGATTATCAACTTTATTTTAGGGACAAAATACTATTTCTTCAGAAATTTTGGCATAATGATGTCATAATTTCTGTAGATTCAGCTGTTTTCCTGGAAACATAAGCTGAACCAGACCTCAAAGTGGGTTTCAAAAACTAAATGGCCACGGGGCCATCAATTAAAATTTCATGTGGCCAGTGGAAATTCCAAGTGGCCAGGCAATCTTTTCTTCCAAATGAAGGAAAATAAAGGCATCTGTTAGGTATGGAGGACAACAGTGCACATTTTTAAAACTGACTTACAATTACATACATCAGTGTTGTTAATAACAATAATGATGATTTAAAGTGTCAATTTTATTGCCTGAAATGAGAACAGTATAATAAAAATTCTGTAACACAGAAATAATATCTTTTCTCTGGTCACAAAAGTTTAAATTTAAAGAGGACAAGCTGGTCACCATTTACAAATTTTAGGTTACCAGACACAATTTCTGATCCATTTTGCCACCATTTTAGTAGACAAAATTGAGGGCTGTGAACTCCATAGAAACTAAATGATCTGGTCCCGAGGCTGATTTGTGCCAAATGTTCCTCATTAATCATCAATTACTTTTATTTTTGTAACTGATAAAAAAAACAGTTTATCACTAAAATCATTTTACAACTATTTATATATGATTTTATTTTTTTTTTGGATCTGTTCACTTTTTTAAGTTTCAAAAAATGGCAATAATAATGGTTTATATTTATAATTTATAGTTTTTCAACAGCTAGATTTTTTGACACAGGTTTAGTTTATAGTAACCTATTTACAATGAAGAACAAATTAAGGTGGTTTATAACTTTGATCAGTTACAAATATTTTTTAGTGTTGTTAAATGTTTTTACCATATTTATTGTTTTTGTAAAGACTTAACTGATGGGGTAGGGAGCAGTGGGGGATAACTAGAAATTATTGAGTTTTAGCAATTGTTTTGAAACAATGAATAATTACAGTATTATTTGTTAATAGTTTTACCTGGGCACTCCAGTTTCTTCCACCGTACCAGAACTCACAGCCTCAATGTCAGTAAATACTCTTTTACAGGGGCATGAAACTTTATTACATCACTCGACCAGGTCTGACCCAATACTTGAAAGTGGGAAGTGATTATTCTTTCCCCAAGCACTCTGTATTACAAAATGAAAGTGACAATTCTTTCAGATGTGAACTTAAAATAAACAAGATCCTGTGTCATCGAAGTCATGATAAAGAACCCTGCTGCATAATACCATCAGTGCAAAGCACAGACAAAATTTCTGTACCTTCGGCTATAGCTGGTGATGTTTCAATATAAGTTAAATATTCTTGACTGGGATGTTAAACACCATTACTCACCTCAACTTAACTCTTATTTCATCACTCCACTCTATTCATCCTAATTTTTAGATAATTAGTTCAGCAGGAAAAGCAGTCCCAATGCCTGAAATATAAAAACCCCAAATGTGCCATATTTACTGACTTACGAATTGACTCAAAGTAAAATGTTGTTAAGTATAAATTTTAAAGTTTTGTTGAATGTTTTATTTTTGTACAGATTTTTGTTTTATATGTTAGAGATTATTACTGAGCTTTTTACTGATTTAATGAATATTTTAATTAGTTTGATAAGCCATTCACGATCTGATAGCAGTGTGCACTGTGAGTCTATTTTAATACTAGGGTTGTTTTGACAATGAAGTGAAGAATTATGTGATTATATACAAATCTACTACACTTCATTATTTTTGGTTTAGGTGCTATAGACTCGGACATGTTTATAGGCCCTCTGCCAATTAGATCACGAACAACCTATACTAAATAAGTGCTTAAGGCCATATAAAATTAATTCCTAGATTTTCATCCCCACCCTTCCCACTTTTTTCATCCTGCCTCAGAATTTCTTATTTGTTTATTTTTGTTTTGTTCTTTAATAAAGTTTCTTTCAGACGCTTTCTAATGTCATTACTGTTATTTCTTTTAAATCTGAAAATAAAAAATAAAATATATAATCCATCCCCCAGTCCAATTATTGAAAAAAAATTGATGAAAACCTAGGAATTAATTTTATATGGCCTAAATATGCTAGAGTTATTAGCTTTATTCCATTTCACATTTCATAAAGTTCCTACAGGCGGAGTCTCGGAGATCCTAATTCATTGAATTTGCTTGTCTTGACACAGAATAATTCAATAATTACTTTTTTTAATTTTTAAAGATCTGATCATACATACTTTTATACATTGTGTTTTATTTATTATTTATGATTCCACTTTTCCATGTTCAAATTTACAGAATTTCTTGTTATTACATATTTTTGTTATATATAGATGTTATATTATTTATGGTTTTAAAGTTACGGTATTTGCTTTTAGATGTTGACTTTTTGTTGCAGTTTTGTTTAAAACTTGAGAAGTTTTTATTGTTTTGTTTTATATGCCAATTTCCATATCATTGATTTACAAAGAACAATTAGTTTTTGTATGCTTTCATTGTTATTATTATTTAATTTTACTACGTCTTCTCCACTCATCATTGTTTCTTCTATGACACATTTTGGGCAATTATTATTCATGATGGTATGAATAACAATAATATGCTTGATGGTCTGTTGTTATACATACTTCCATTTTTTCCAACAAGATATTCCCAGTGCAGACAAAAAATAAAATTGACAAACAATTCTACAAAATGTTTCATATTTTTCCAAAAAGTGGGAAGTATATACAGTTTACATGTCATGAGAATAAAATGTCAGTTGTGAATATATATATATAATTTTTATATATATGTATTATATGTATTGTTACTAAAGGTCATTCACAATCTCATGGCAAAGTATGAAGCAAGTGTACTAAAAGCATTTGGGTTTTTTTGCGAGTGGAAATTTTTGCAAAATGGTATTGTTGGTATTTCACAAGGGGGTGGGGGGGGGGGTATTTTCGTGATTTGTCATCCGTGTGTTGGCAACAAGGTCTTAATTTAATTTTCAAAGAGGGAATTTTTTCCCCATGTTTACAATGGCGAAAATAATGGAAATTTCACCATGCGAGAAAATAACCATGTTTACCATATTTTAATATTAAAGTAATTGAAATAAATAAAGTGAATGAAGGTGTGATATTATACTCTGCCAACAGATTCAAAACGATCTATACTGGTAGTTTAGTACAGAATTTATACATAATTATTATACATATCAGATATCCATGTTGTACAGTATTGTTGTTGTGTTAAACATGTAGATATATACATGTTTATATTATATATATTGTAAATGTAAACTATTATTCTTCCATGTCAATGTCCAATGTCTCAATTTAAAAGTTTTAATTTTGCAATTTCATAACTTTGTATTTGGTGCATACTGATAATTAGAGAATTTTCATCATGTTCATTTAATTTTTGTTTGATTCACAAGAGTAACATACATGTAAATATATATATATATATATTAAATGTTTAATCTATTATTCTTTCATATTTCATGTTGATGTTCAATTGTCTGAATTCAAAAGTTTTAATTTTGCAATTTCTTAACTCTGTATTTGGTGCATATTGAAAATTGGCAAATTTTTTGTCATGTTCATTAAATTTTTTGTACATGTATGTATATTATCCATGTTGATGTCCAGTTGTCTCAATTCAAAAGTTTTTAACTGTTTTTTTTTTTTTTTTTTTTTTTTTTTTTTTTTTTTTTTGGTTCAATTTTTTTAACACAACTGCTGCAAACTTAAAAGGGGGAAATTTTCATCATTATCATTTTATTTTTTTGTAAATTCATGAGAGTGACATAGACTTACCCATATTTTATTTTGTTAAAATTCACTTAATATATATGCACCAGTCATCATTTGATAATGCCCTAAATATGTACATGGATATTTTTAAATTTTAATTCTTGCAAAGTTGAATAACAAAATTTCCATTTGCAGTATTTGTTTACATGACTACTACTAAAAAAATAAATGTGATTTTTAAAATGTCTGATTGGTGTCATTTTTAAGACAGTAATTTCTGCCAGCAGTATATATATAATAAACTTACCATTTTGTCTCAAAAATCATTAAAGTTGGGAACCTTATGTGTTTTTTAAATGGCAATATGCATCATTGATATGTATATAACATACAGTAGTTTGTGTTAACTGTAACCCAGTGATCGTCTCATTTTAATCTGTTAGTTCAGATTTAAATTTTAATTTTTGTCTCTTATTTGTTGTTATATTTTTAATGGCCGTAGATAGCTGTAATAATGCTGCTACAGATGTTAGATACTTAAAACATTGTTATTAATGAACAATTAAAACTGGATACACATGTATATTTGTATATTTTTAAAAAATAAGCTATGAGCTATTGTCATAACCTTGGCATCTGTGATCGCATCAAAATTTAAGTTTATAAAGCATTGTCTATAAAATGAGGCAGTCATACAGGTGAGCTATCTGATGAATTTTGCCCCCTTGTGAAAGATTATATTAACAAGGTTTTTACAACTAGATAAAATCCCAAGCATATTAATATTTTGTATGCTGTACAAGTCAAAGAAAGTTAAACAGAGATATGAAATTGCCACTTACAAAAAGTTTACCCTGATGTCACAATGAATATTATATATTTATGAAAATATTCAATGCCAATTTACAATATAAAAGTATTTTGACCTAAATGTAGAGATTTTAGATGTTAAAAGTTGTTTTTAGTTTTGTGGGACCAAACAAGTCTAAATCTTGTGAGTTTGTAAATTTTCAGCTTTGCCAAGATAGTGGGATTTTCTTGCCATTAATGAAATGATTTAGAACACACATTGTTTTTGATTTTGATATTTAATTTTTGATACTTCACAGTAGTTTGGGGCCGAATTTTTATTGATTGTTTTCAGAATTAAGTTATCGTCGCATTTTAAATCTTGTCTTAAATAAAAAGATTATTAACTAAACATGATTTTGTTAGATTGTCTCCAAAACAAAAATATTTAATGTTATCATGAAAATGTGAATATGAGATGTTGTTACATATAACTCATTTTTATATAGAAATGTTTTGTTATTATCTCCCTTGATAAGACTTGCTTAATACTAGTAAACAAGGGTAATTAGCTAATATTGTTATAAATATTATAATTATATTTTTAATGTTTTTTGTGCTTTTATAATGTTTGACATTGTAACATTTTTTTAAATGAAAACAAACTATTTTTGTTGTTTTGTGCTGTTATGTTTTATATTGTTTTGTTATTTTGTCAAGTACAGCTTTCAGTACTTTCAGTACTTTGATTCGTTATTTTGTATCGTTTACATGTTTTTAGCTATTAGGATGTAATCCAGTCATTTTGGTGCTATGACGCAAGGCTCGGAAATTCCCACAGGCTCTGGTCCGAGACACAAATTTTTCTTCGATAATTAAATACTAAATACTTTTCAATCTCCGAAACAGTGTCTTCCTCCTAGCTCTGTATGTCGCAAGGTCATAAAAGATATACAAATGTTGGCCGCTGTTGGGATTTTGAAATATTTTGTTAACATTTTTCAATTTTGTAAAAAATGGAATCCCCAGGGTAGCAATATGTTTCAAATCAGATGATTTAAAAAGTTACTGGTCTGACACCAGGATGTCAAAGGTAGATTTTCCGAGCCCTGTAAAATGTGATTGTTATTATATTTACAGTAAGCCTATATGTGTAAATTTTATGTCCGTTTTGTGTTAGGACTTAAGGTCAGTCAATACACTTTAAACTCTTTTACCAAAAAAGACTTAACAGAGTGATCTAAATATTGAGATTTCAATTTAGGTTCGTAATCATTTCTTACACAAGATTTCCTTACCTTATTCATTTGGGAAATTTTAAATCTAAATAGTTTTGTCAATTTGTTAAGATTTTTGCAAATTTAATTTATCACTCCGGAAATTTCAAATTTTAACAATTTTGTTCAGTTTTAAGAAATTTGTGAATTGAAGATTTAAGGTGTAATTTTGGGAAATTCTCAATCTTAACAAAGTTTTTAAGATACATGTATTTGTGAATTTAAATTTTAGATTTTGAGGATCACTACAAGATTATAACATTTTTATTTATTTTTGTCAAAAATGTATATAAGAAGTTTCAAAAAAAAGATAACAAAATTTTGTAAATTTAAGTTAAAAGAAAATCATAGTTAAGAAATTGTTGTGAAACTGTGGCTTGATATTCTTTAATGTTGGCGGAATTTAACAAATGTTTTACACGTATGATAATGTAAGTTGTTTAAGGGTGTGGAACTCTTCTGTAATATAAGGTGAAAAAAGTTAGAGTGTACTGACTGACCTTAAGGTAGTTAAAACATCTTTAAGGTGCTATTGTTATACAATTAAGCAGTATGAGCTTACTTAGTGCGTACTTAAAGTACAAATAAAAACGTAAAAATAATATCTGGTATTTATTATATAAACAGGAGGTGCTTACCCTTCCAGAGCACCCAGCCTCACTTCCCTGTTGGAAATTCACATGTATAACATGACTTGTCAGTTTCAAAGTTTTACTTTGCTTCTGGATTGTGATTCAGACATGGATTAATATGTTTGTTTTTTATATATTATCAAACCTCAATAACAGGATTACAGTTTATGCTGATGTTCTTCTTCATATTTAGACTTGTACCTCAATTATGGCAGCCAGGATCAACAATTTAGATTACACAGGTGGAAGGTGTTACTAAGCTGCTTACCCCTACGAAGCACCTGACCTCACTACCACTGCGAAAGCTCAGTTGGCAAAGTGCTGGCTCCATAAGTAGGAGGTCGTGGGTTCAAACCCTGACCGTGTCTGACCCAAGACTTGAAATTGGGCAGTGACCGTTCTGTTGCCAAGCACTTGGCATTACAAAATTAAAGTCATGTTTTTTTTCAGATGGGAACTTATTATAAACGAGATAAAGAACCCTGCTGTATAATACCATTAGCACAACACACAGGCAAAATTGCTGCACCTTCGTCTATAGCTGGCGACGTTTCGATATAAGTGAAATATTTTTGACTGGGGCGTTAAACACCATTACTCACATCAATTTAAACGTCAATACCAGGATTACAGTTCTTCTTCATATTTAGACTTGATCCTCAGTTATGGCAGCCGCTATCAACAATTTCAATTACACAGGCGGAAGATGTAGCTAACAAAGACACTTACCCTTACAAAGCACCAGACCTCACTTCAATTATGAAAGTTAAGTTGTTTAACTTTATGCCAGTTTTCAAAGGTTCGCTTTTGGATTGTGATTTTGGCATGGACTGGTATAGGTTGACATTGGCCTGTCTGTTTGACCTTTCATTAGGAATATTCACATAGAAGGATCCACCCAATGAATGAGCAGTACTAGGATTCACTCTATTAATAGTATGTACTCAAGGTTGGTTGGTTGAATGTTGCTTAACGTCGCATCAGCAATTTTTCAGCTATTCGCGACGAGAACTATTTAATTAATCTCTATGGATTAATCTATGAACAATTTTGTGTATGCATGTGAAGTGCGAGGGTGTTGTATGGTCTGCCTTGTACTAGCGCGCACTCAGGGCGACTTTACCGTGCTACATGTAGCTCACAGAGTCAAGCGTACCACTCCCCCAGTCCATTATACTGATACCAGGTGAATCAGTGAAGGCCAACGGCAAGGAAAATTCACTTTCCCACATGTGGTCCGAGCGGGACTCGAACTCACAGCGGTGAGAGACCCTGGATTTGAAGACTGACGTCTTATCCATTAGGCCACCGCGCCCTCTATTTACTCAAGGCATATGATTAGTGTTCGCATTATGTAGACAAAATAAACACCTGTGCTCCCTATACATTGATGTGCTTGGTCCTTGATAAATATTTAAATCAAAGGTCAAGCGGACAAGTTGTCTGTCTATATGTTTGCATTTGATTAGTTTGTTATTTTTGAAACATTTTACCATCATTATCCAGAACTACCCAGTATACAAGTGCTGATACTGAAAGCAACTTAACACAAATGTAAAACAAACTTAATATTTTATTAAATAACATTATTCCATAACATATGATTCCAGATCTACATATACAGCCAAGAATTGTCCTAAATTTAACAATAACAATATGTTATAATTTAAACTGAAATCAACCAACAAGGGGTACCACGTCTGAGCTGTGGAACGGTGATCTAAAATGAAACAAAATAAATCGCCTGATTAAACGAAAACAAATTAAGTAAAAGAGTTGAGTAATAGGATTAAACGTCCCAGTCCAGAATATTTAATTTATATTGAGATGTTGCCAGGTATAGGCAATGATACTGAAATTTTGAGTGTGTTGCGCTGATGGCATAATACAGCAGGGTTCTTTATCGTGCAACGGGACCTCGTTAATTTTAAGTTTCCATCCGGAAAAAAACCGTGACTTTCATTTCATTTGACTCATAACGCCGAGTGCTTTGCGCAAGAACAGTTACTACCCACTTTCAAGTTTTTGGTGAGACCCGGTTTGGATTAAAACCAACTACCTCCCATTTACGGAGTGAGTGCTATACCAACTGAGCTACCGAAGTGGTGAATTAAATAAGAGACAAGTAATAACTACATAATTATACAACTCTTGGTAAAGTTGTTTTTCTGTAGTAGGAGGTCGTTATTCAAACACCAGCTGGGTCTGACCAAGCCTTAAAAACAGGAAACAATTGACAACTATAAAGAAAATGCACAAGTCCTTCAATGGAGACTTTAAACACCTACATGTATGCCCCGTGTCACGGTATTCGCGACACGTCAAAAAAGCCTCCCTGTACATTGCCCCGAATGCACTGCAAATGCAAAAATCTCTTCCACTTTATCTTCTCGACATAAGTGAACTTTTTGTGACTGGGACCTAATCCCGATTTTATAAATCGATCAACGAAGTTAAATACAAGTTAATATGTACAGAAAAAATGTATTATTCCAAACTCAGAATGAGAGGCTAAACCATAGATATATTTTCTTGTCATATTGTCTTTTGACCCTCAACCAACTAACTACTGTAAATCTCGTTTGTTTCCAAAATGGTACTTGCAATAATGCTGCCAAATGATTTCTCGAGTGTGGCAATTTAATGCGGTTTCTCACCTGTATCATATAAGTGCAAATTTTGCGAATATCAAATGACACGACTTACATTTCGCATTTTAGGATACCATTAAGAAAACTAGTCCATCATTTGAGACGTTGTGAATTGCATATTCACACTGATCACATTATAAGCTCTATAATCCCTATCGTCATATTTTACATTACTAACACTCGAGACTCCATTTTAAATTACAAAATCACACTGATCACACTATGACCCTTGTTGTATTGTACTAGT
Organism: Anadara kagoshimensis; assembly: GCA_021292105.1. NCBI lineage: Eukaryota > Metazoa > Mollusca > Bivalvia > Arcoida > Arcidae > Anadara > Anadara kagoshimensis. The sequence continues at coordinate 6,864,377 of CM037868.1, read as the reverse complement.
ACTTGTCCAAGTCGAACACACTAGACTTCATTTTAAACTGCTATTCAGTTCACGCTGGTCACATGGCAACCCCTACAAACCCTTGCTGCATTGTAAATTTAACAAAATCAAAATCCTGAGAATCAATAAATCCCCTTGTCATATGTATGGTTACCAATACTGCTATACACGCTGGCCACATGATGACTCCTTCAGACCTTTGTCGTATTGACCAAAACTTGATACTCCATTTTGAATAACAAAGTCCCACTCGTAACGTGATGACCCCTACAAAACTTTGTCGTGTGGTGAATTTACCGGAGCCCCACAAACCCTTGTCGTTTTGTACTAGCACTTGCCCAAGTCCAACACTTTAGACTTCATTCTGAACTGCTATTCACGCTGGTCATATAGCAAGCCCTACAAATCCTTGCTGTATTGTAAATTTACCAAAATAAAAAACTTGAGACTCTATAAAAGCCCTGTCATATGTATGGTTACCAATACTGCTATACACGCTGGTCACATGATGACTCCTTCTGACCAAATTGTCAAATTGTCCAACATTGGATACTCCATTTTGAATTACAAAGTCCCACTCTTAACGTGATGACTCCTACAAACCTTTGTCGTGTGGTGAATTTACCGGAGCCCTACAAACCCTTGTCGTATTGTACTAGTCCAACACTTTGGACTTCATTCTGAACTGCTATTCACGCTGGTCATATAGCAAGCCCTACAAACCCTTGCTGTTATTGTAAATTTACCAAAATTAAAAACTCGAGACTCCAACTTATCAAAGTCCAACACTTGAGACTCTATTTTGAACTGCAAATTCCTAATGATAACGTGAGGAGCCCTACGCACCCTACTCGTATTGTACCAGTACTAACCCAAGTCCAACACTCGAGACTTCATTCTGAACTGCAAATCCTTGCTGTATTGTAAATTTACCAAAATCATAAATTCGAGACTCCATAAAAGCCCTTGTCATATGTTTCGTCACTAATACTCCTATACACGATGGCCACATGATGACCCCTTCCGACCTTTTGTCTTTTTGTAAACATACACAAGTCCAACATTTGAGACTACATTTTGAATTACAAATTCCCGCTAGTAACGTGATGGCCCCTACAGACCTTTGACCTATGGTTAACTTACCCAAGTCCGACACTTGATACACCATTTTGTATTGAAGCTTGGTATGAAGCAGAATTTGGTTGTTGTTTCCATAACACATTTCCACCAGAATTTTGGATTACTCCACTGTGTATTCCAGTTTTACAGATTACAGATTCCTTTAAACGTAAAAATGTAGCAGTAAGTAAATGGCTCTAGATATTGACCATTGCTCTAGACTGGTGTTTATAGAGTTTGGGAAAAGTATTGAAACATTCTCCCAAAAAACAGGCGCATTTAAAACATTTAAAATCTCCAGTTTGAAACTAAATGACTCCAAATATTGACCATTGCTCTAAACTGGTGTTTATAGAGAATGGGGAAAATTTAAATATTGAAGCACTCTCCCAGAAGACAGGTGCATTTAAAACATTTAAAACTCATCTCCAGTTTGAAACTTAAAGTTCAATAGCCTCAATCCATCTCATGGCACCGACCATATCCCCATAACCCATATAAGTTTAACTTTGATCATTTGAACTCAATATCAACATTCCTAGTTTACATCAAGGAACCTCAGGTGTCCGAGTGAATGTGATCATTTTCTTTCTTCCAACGTAATATTTTTAATTGATTTTTTATATCAGTGTGACCTAAGGTGCACTTAAGAATAACATAGCCTCTCTCACAACCTAGGTTTGAATCCAATTTGGACATAATCATAATAGGAGTTTTCTCCAGACATTCCGGTTAATCCTCTGTCATCCCTGAACTGACCGCCTTAATAAAGTGAAAATATCTTGAATGGCACGTAATACATCGTAAATCAATGGTTACTCAATTAAATGTCTTCTTCTTTTGCAAGAACTTCACTCTACTTGACTATCTCGGTGGCTAATTGGTAGAGCGTTCGCCTAAAGAGCAACAGGGCGTGGATTTGAACCTAGGCCAAGTGATACGCAATGTGTTAGAGACACTACTTTGTTGACTGGCACTCGACGGAGTATTCACTTGTTCGCCCGGTGCCAATTTAATGTGACTTGATATAACGCTTGTCTGTATATGTGGTATACTGACTCTGCGATAAAGCACCTGAACGTCGGCCTGATTGTTAGCTAGTTAAAGACAGACCACAAAACATATTCGCAAACTTCAGGCATACAGGAACTTGGATAAATCCTTGCAAACAAGCAGAAAGAATTAAACAACATTACAAGACCAATAACAACACTCGACCCCTTATATCATATAGCGTCATTTTTACCTGGTCATAAGTTGATGTTCCATATACAGGTGATGCACTCAGATGGCAACCAGAAGGGCAGGTAACGCTTAAATCAATAAAATATAATGAACATGAGAAAATGTTTTCAAAACCTACTATAACCTTTTGAGAATTGTTTATTTAAAGCACGATTCAAGGAATCAAAAACAATCATAACAATCCATGTCTAAATCACAATTCCATAACAAAGTTGAAACTTTCAAGCTGGCAAATTTATTGAGACCGGGTGCTCCAGAATGGTAAGTAACACCTGTTTAGCTAGCTTGATCCGCCACGCGTGTACGCAAAATTGACAATGAAAGAAAAATGAGATTTTATGTCCATATTGGCTACAGAGACATGATGAAACAAAATTGTGATAGCGGCCATAAAGCTTTCTGAGGGTCTTGATAAGTCTAAGATTGCAATATTCTTGCGTAAACAGTTTATTTGTAAGCAGTTATAATGACCAATAAACCTGCGATTCAAAAACATTAGCCACAGCAACCGAAACACGCCATATCTAGGCTTTAAAAAAAAAGACAAACCAAACAAGATAAACATACTTCCAAACGGTCACTGGAGCAAATGGTCAGTGCTGTGGTCTTTTTTTCTAACATTGGTCTATAAATGCACACACTCAAAAATAACCATAATGTTAGTTTTACTATCCAATAAACCAACAACCCTTACACACATAAACCAGTAATTATATATTACCGTATATACGGCAACTAAGGGCTTGGTTAAAATATTTTTAAACAAAAGTGAACAGATAATGTGATCAGAATATATGTTAAAACAATGCAAATATTCAAATATCTGTGAAAACAAATGTGCAAAACGTTTGAATTGTCGATTGGGAAAAGATCCAAATGATGAGTTTCATTTTGAAATAATTTATTCAGTCATACTGCAAGCCTAGGCTTATCAAGGCCCTCAAAAAGTTTTATGGCCGTCATCACAGTATTGTTGATAAGTTTGACGTCTCTGTGTCCAGAATGCCCCTGGATATATTTGACCTCCCATATATAGTTCCATGTTCCTTGAGGAGGTGTTTACCCTTCCAGAGCACCCGGCCTTGTCAGTTCCAAAGTGTTTACTTTGCTTCTGGATTGTGATTCGGAAATGGATAAGTATGTTTGTTTTTGATTAAGTGTGTTAATATTCGATTTTGGACAGAATACTTGATGACATATAATCAAAACCAAACATACCGATACGGATCAATATCCAAATTACGACCGTAAATAAATGTTTCAATTTTTAAAACTTGCACATTAAGTACGTTATTTTCCATCAGGGAAGTGGGACCGGATACCCCGAAAGTGTAAGAATCTTCTGTGTATCTAACTACACCCGCAACGTATGGAATTGAAAATGAGGGCGAGTATGAATGGAACATAAGACTATAGGATGTCAAATACATCTAGGATAGGCATCATATTTCTCAACTCAACTTATATGACTTACCCACATATACCAGTACATACAGAAAATTTGTCATCACAGCCAACACTTCCTCTGTTTTCATACACTATATACCAAGAATGATAAAAATGAAATTAAGAATAAAAACATAAACGTCTTATTTCAACATGAGATTTTTTTATGTGTCAATATCTTAATTTTGCAGTGGTCATTTGCATTTTAAAATTAATTTTTTAAAACATTTGTCGTTATTTGTGTTTTATGGGCACTGTTTGATGGAATAGAATGGCTTCAAAATCAATGATATTTTACTTATATCGGGAAGTTACAGGTTTTTTGACAGTTTGACATTCAAAACTCGTTAAATGCAATGTATAGGGAGAGTGCGAAGGGATATCGTTTTTAAATCCATCCATAGGACCGATGAGTTCACATACGGAGCGAGCATTCTTCTAACTTAGCTACCGTCATGGTGTCGGTGTTTCACGATATTTAATATCAATGATCGATGCTCCTTTTCTTAGGAAATAAGGTAATTTTCCAATGTCTTTATGAACTTGCAAAGTATAAATTTTTACCTTATTTGTTATATTTACAATATTTATAAAAATTAATTTTATTTCCCTCTCACATTTTCATGGGTCGTCTTCTGTCAGTTAACGAGAACATTTGACATATGTCGGCATCACGCCGCCGCGCAATGTCTCTATGAAGTTGCAAAGTATAGTTGATGTCAAATACTTTATTGAAGCAAAGATATTGCAATTGTGAATATACAAATATAGTATACAGTTTTAAATTCTACTTTAAAAGCTGGATAGATCCAGTGCCATTTTCTTAGCAAGAACTTGAACCAGATTTTATTCCCTCGTACTACAATAAATGGATAGAATACTTGTGGTGCTGAAAAGAGCAACCATTTATATATATATTTATCTAACACAAACCTAGTTTTTCTGTCTGTATTTGATGAAATACAAGTTTTATCAAACACGCGTGTGGTGATACAACATCGACGAAAGTACACGTGCACTTCTTATTGTGATGTCATTGCGGAATCTCCGATTTGTCAAATGTAAACAATAACGTCATTACTACAAAACCTGTTATAGCATAGTTCAGTGGTTTTCTGTGGTAATTTTTTTTCACATAAAGTATTGGGTTTTTTATTATTTTAATGATCTAATAGGAAATGTTAGATAAAAATATCATATACACAGTGTGTATGTTCAACCCTTCGTATCAGGTCTCGTCCTTTTTTCGTAGCTGTATCACTACTCGTCGCGCAAGCGCACATGTATGTATCATCTCTAGTTCTCTAGAAATTCATAGTCTAAATGTTAGATCGACTTGTGAAAAATCATCGTTTGTGAGGAGGAAGGGTTATCAATACAGTTCAACCTACCAAGAGCAGTGGCGTTGTCAGAGCCGTATGAGTTACTGGCTACACACTCATACTTTCCAGCATCTAGTGCTGTATTAACACCCAGAATTAGTAGTGTATTGTCAGGTAAAATAACGTGTTTTCCATCTTTGCTGACCAACTGTCCATTATGGTACCATTTTACATCCAATGGTTGGTCACCAGTAGCTTTACAGTCTATCGCTAAGTTGGTGCTTCCCTTAGTAATTGGTGTCATATTTGAAGTAATGTCTACATGTGGTGGCTCTATATAAAAGAGGATACAACAAACTAAAACCATGACAATACAGAAGTGTGGATTTTTCTTAATACTATTTCAAGATTCTACCCGTGACGGCACGTTTACAACAGCATGGTGAATTTAATATAATACAACTACTGAGTATACTATAATAGAATCTTCCATTACCTGTAACCATAACAACACAAATCCCGCCACAATCTTATGTACATTCAAAAACAAACATGCTAATCCACGTTCGAATCAAAACAAGTTTTACTTTGACTTTGGACAATGAACATTTGATAAGAATAAAATTCCCAATTCCAAATTTTGTACTCGTGTAAGTTACAGTGGTCAAAATATGGAATTATCTTTTTTTGTCTGTTGCTTTCACATTTATTGTAATGAACTTATTTTTCCGTTTTATTATTATTATTTTTTGTTGCATTTGCTAGAAATTCTAGCGCGGGTGTGAAAAACGTTACGCAACTTTACTCAACTCCAAACCTAACTGTCTCTGCCTTTTTAAGATTATAGTTGGTTTAATACATTGTATTTATGGTGTTTACAATACCTCTCATATTTAGTGTGATGGTCGACTGTGTAGAACCGAAGGAGTTTGTAGCAGTACATATATAAGGCCCAGAGTCTCCTTTGTTAGCGTTCAGTATAACCAAGGTTCCTTTGTCCTCGTAGGCGTTGTTCACATAAGGCTGTGGAAAGAAATAACGGAATCTATTTAATACTGAAGGAATGGGGTTCGCCAGTTTATAAACGAAATATATCAAGATATCTAGTCTTTTGCTGTTTTAATCAAGGATATGAAATCCGTTTATGTCTTACCTTTCTGGACTAATGTCATTTTACGAGAAAAACCTCGGATGTGATCATGATTCTAATTCGATCTGCACAAACGTTTAGAGTAACGCAGCATATATATGGTCCACGCCAGATATTTCTTCAGTAGAATTGTATGTTTCCTCACTATACCGTTGCCAACATGATACAGTTAAATGTGTATATGATGGATCAAAACAACCCTACCAGTACATGTTCAAATCACAATCCAGAAAACAAAGTAAAAACTGACGAATAGTTATATACACAAACTTCCTCCATGGTGGTCTGAAAGGGTAGGCAACTCCAGTTCAGCTAGCTAGCTACTACAGCCGCCACATGTGGCATCAAAATTGAAAATGAAAGGAACATGAAACAATTAGACGTCAAATATATCAAATTGAACCTCCCCCTTTACGCTGACCAGACACACACATACAGACTCGTGTATTACATATATACTTTATTAGGTTGCATGTTTAAAATGGCCCTATACATTAAGTTGACAAATATTATATACTACACAAGGTATAAGAATGGTAATCTATTTATTTTGGATTTAAAAAAAACCAAACCACATGAGAAAAAATACAGCTTTAACGTATTGAACAAAGAATTTGACATGAATTCTGATAAACTAGCAAGGTAGAGAACGACAATTACATGTAGATGTACATGTATTTTAAAAAGAGTAATTCAGCGATCAACTGAGCACCAATCAAACCCATAAGCTACTTGATTGAAAATGTCAGCTTTTGTTATGTGTCTCCAGGAATTCTTTAGAACCTTCATATAAATTTATTTTAAAATCATCATTATGTCTATAAACCTACCGGTGCCTGCCATTTGATGTTTGGTGTTGGGTTCCCTTGTGCATTACAATGCAACACAACAGTTTCCCCTACGTTACCGTCTACTTGCTGTGTTGCTGCAACATGTGGCGGACCTGTATGTAATATCATCAGAACATTAGCTTTATTATCAACTGGAAACTCGAACTACGTTCATGTAAAATGTTTACTCTAGAAAACCCAAATGGTGCCTCGGATATTCATATTTTTTATATTTTCAAATATCTTTCTTGATAAAAAATGAGTTTTGTGAGTAAGTCTAGTTCAACTCGTTTCTTTTGTGATAGATTTCACAACTAATTGACGCCAGAAAACAATCGTCACTGTCAGTTACACACAGTTGGGGTTCATCACGTGTTAAGTAGCCTGGTTTAAAGCGATTGTAATAGTTAATACAAGGTCGCATGCGGAGACTGAAAGTAGTTTTACAGTATCCAAAAAATGATCCAAGATCTTTGATTAAAGACGTTTATGTGTTGACGCAATAGGTTTTCAGTCAAAGCTTACGAACCGTTAAGAACACTCATTAGTTTATGTTAGATTTAATAGCGATAGCAGTAATAAAAAATAACAATGTTCTTTAAATTGTTCTTACAGCTCATTTGGATATCGAATTTGATAAAGTGATATTTGTATTTTTCCTATAAGTTTGTCATTTGATATCTTGACTGAGATTAACTCAAATTGTGATTGATTAAATTGCACCAACTTTGTTTTTAGCTTTGTACAATAGGTTGCATTTAAATTTGATCGAATTGCAGACTTTGTGCAGTTTTGATAGTCTACGCAAGCTGTGGAATGATTTTGATCATTTTTGAGAGTGTACACCTACCTTGACCTTTACACACTTTATTGAACAATGCATTTCGTAGGTAGGGTTGTATTTTAAATACAAGAGTCTAGTTGGACAACAATCATCAGGAAATTTTGACTGTTTCAATGAGCATATAAAATATATACTGTAACTTACAAGAGATAGAGATGAGTTCCCCATTTGGCACTAATATACATGTATATTAATCTTAAGATTATTATTAATTCATCCGAATTAGCAGCTTATATCGACCCCTTGTTAGCTACAGTACAGACCGTGTTTATATGCTCGTTTGAACAGTCAAGATTTCCTGAGGCAGATTCAGCACAAAATTCGTAACCTCAATGTTAATCAAACCACTGCGGTAGCTCAGTTAGTAGAGTGCTCGCTGCTTGAGTGAGTGACCGTGGGTTCGAACCCGACCGGATTTGCCCCAAGACTTAAAAGTGGGTAGTGACTGTTCTGTTGCCAAGCACTTCACATTACGAAATAAGAGAAAGTTCTTTCTGATGAGAACTTAAAATACATGAGGTCCCGTGTCACGATAAAAAACCTTGCTGTATAATGCCATCTGCGCAACACATAGACAAAATTTAAATATTCTTGACTGTGGCGTTAAAATCCACTCATTGTAAATTTTTCGACATGTATGTACATTAAATTCCAGATTTTACCTTGTGGAATGATAAATGCATGTAAATCCACCGTTTCCAATCCATTGGTAGCTTCACAGATGTATTCCCCGGTACTAGCTGAATTAATATTTGACAGATGTAACTGTGAACCACCACTGATGGGTCGTACACCTGTTGTGACCTTTGTCCTGGTACCATCTGGGTGGATGTGGTACCAGTTTACTGTCGGTGCAGGTGTACTGTTAAACATACACTCTAACTGAACTGACTGTCCCATTAGTATTGTGTGGTTCTGTGGTAGTTCAGATACAGCGATATGTTCTGTGGATATAAAATATGTTTTTTTTTCCATTTTATAATTCATTTTGGGACACTCAGTCGATTTCATAATAAATCCAAATGAAAAATCACAAACGGTAAGTTAAGTAAACTTTCACCTAATTCCAAATATAAATACTAAGTAATCGATTATGCTCAAGAACAATAGCTAGGTTAAGTGTAAAAAGCGAGAATTTCTTGATATGCATTAAAATACAGATAAAACATTCCATTTGAGGAGATATTGACTTCAGTAATTCAAAACCAACCTAATAGGGTTCACAAGTGTACCACCTAAAATCTCATTGCAATTTTCAGACAATTAATTAAATTGGGAAAATATAATAGGTTATGTTTTCTTGTAACATAGATATTACTCCGGAAATGTGTGACGTACCGCTAAGGATTTTCCAAATCGTTCCGTGCAAACGTTATGAGAAAAATATCATGTCATAGGCTGGTGATTTCCATTGAATTAAGGTGTTTGTTTTCTGTACAATTAGTTGTTGTTTCCATAAAGAATTGTTAAAAATATTAGACATGAGAGCGTATACCAACATAAACAAAATTACACCTTATTCTATGAAAAAACTTAAATGAAAACATTAAAATAAAATAGCGAAATGGGCTCCCGTGGATAAGTAAGTTTGTAGTAAGATAATTATTGAAGACTTGTTGCATTATACACTTACAATCAAGCCATTTTGTTTCAGTTCTTTTATTACTTCATGAAGACAATTCGTCACGTGATCATGACATAAGAGGCATTTGTAAAGAGCTATAACAGCAGAGCCTATATTGCTAAAAAAGAAAACTATCAACTTACTGTATACATCTAGCTGGATGAGTTTGGAGGCCGAACCCAGGGCATTAGAGGCGGTGCAGCTATAACTTCCGGAATCGCTCGGTTTCGCTTTGTTAATTATTATATTATTTCCGGTATACATAATACTCTGTGTATTAAGTGCTGCCGGAAATGAGTTCCATTTTATAGATGGTGTTGGACTTCCTATGACGTCACAAGGTACGGTGACTCTTGAGCCTTCTATAACGCGAATCACCTCTCTTTCATTTGTAAACTTTGGTTTTGCTTTCATGAATTAAAAAGGTAAAATATAATATAAAACTAAAATGTAATTAATAAAACAAAGTAAAAACTTAGTGTCAATCAAAGAGAGCATTTACTAAAGAGTTGTCATATATTTTATGTTTAAGAAATCAATGTAAGAATTTAATCAAATTAAAACAGTTTGTAATTTAAATCAGGTGTATAATGACGATGGAATTTAAAATCCATTTCTTTATTGACAGTTAAAAACAAAATGAAGGTGCTAAACTACCAAAATACAGTCCAACCTGCCTTAAAGGCCACCTCTATATAAGGGTCACCTGCTTATAAAGGCCAGTACAATTGTATTGCAATTGTTCTTTATTCATATCATTTGAACTTGTATAAAAGCCACCTGGCATATTAAGGCCACTTTAACTGGTTCCATTGAGTGGCCTTTATAGACAGGTTTGACTGTATAAATCACTTTTTTGTATTTTTAATTCACATATTTCAAGCTTATTTCTAAACATGGAACATGAAGACATTGAAATAAATAATTACACTGTTAAGATAGAGAGAGAGAGAGAGAGAGAGAGAGAGAGAGGGGTACTAAAAGATCTCATCATACCTAAAGCGTCACAGCAAGTTGTCGTTGGAGCATTAATTAAGGGGATGTTTCTGGCAGCATCCCCAGGATCACCTTTCCTACCCTGTGGTCCCTCCACTCCTATTTCACCTTTCTGTCCTTTAGCCCCTTCTGCACCACTTGAACCTTGAGGTCCCACACTACCAATTAAACCCCGTGGTCCCGGATCACCTTTCACTCCTTGGCTTCCTGCCGGACCTGGACTTCCAATGGTACCCTTTTCACCTAATAACAATAATTATTCTGATATTTATTTGAAGCTTTTCAGGTTCAAACGGCACAGAGGTGAAAAGAAATATACTTTTTAAATATATAGCATGCTCGCGTTAATTTTACCATGTGCTTGACCAAGTTAGGCGTTAGGCAGTCCAGTCATTCTACGGTTTGATATCTACCTAATTGCAACAAAATACATCCTGTTACTATTATGCCCTTAGATGCTTAAAATATTCATGGTAAAATCTTAAAACATTCTAATAAGGGATTTTGAGCAATTTTAATTCCTTATGGAAATTTTCATATACAAGGGAGATTACTCACAAAAAACGCTTGGGGTTTATATACAGGTTTTTGTATACTTTTGTTATCGATTATATCGCAAACCTTGTGGTCCTTGGGCACCTATAACACCTTTCTCTCCCTTCAGACCAGCTGGACCAGCTACTCCCTGAGGTCCCATACCACCATTTAAACCCTGAGGACCTGCATCGCCTTTCTGTCCTGGAAATCCGTCTGGACCCCGCTCTCCCTTTACGCCCTTTGCTCCTAATTAAAACAAAATAGAGAGCAGATGACTTTTATTTATAAATATAGAAACGCAATAGTAAAATCAAAGGTTTTTGGAGACGAAATCCTTCATCTACATAGCTGTATAAATTGGCAAAAACCTTGGTTTTAATTATTTCTAAATCAAACAAAGTGAATTACATGAATAGCGATTTCCAAACGAAGTTTGCATCTAGAGCAGAAATCTAGACATTGTTCACACTTAATGTTTTAAAAGAATCATAATTGCATTGTGTAATATTATATTTTAGAAATAACATACATGTAAAATACAATTCTAATTTAAAAAATAAACAACAACAAAAGCCCTGAAAGAAATTTGGATTGTTTGAAATCTGTTTGCTTCTTCTTAAGACTTATCCACTGCTGCTGATTTCAATACCCGTGTGTGTGTGTGTCTCTCTCTCTCTCTCTCTCTCTCTCTCTCTCTCTCTCTCTCTCTCTGTGTTTGTGTGTGTGATTTTTTGTTCTCTCTCTCTCTCTCTCTCTCTCTCTGTGATTTTCTCTCTCTCTCTCTCTCTCTCTCTCTCTCTCTCTGATTTTTGTTCTCTCTCTCTCTCTCTCTCTCTCTCTCTCTCTCTCTCTCTCTCTCTCTCTCTCTGTGTGTGTGTGTGTGTGTTACCTGGTAATCCTACTAATCCATCGTTGCCCTTAATTCCCCTTTCACCTTTTTCGCCCCTCAAACCTGGTTCACCTTTTGGTCCTATAACAGAAAGTGAAATTCCAAAGACAAAATGAAAAAAAAATATCGCCGTTTGTCAGTTTTATTATCTAACATTTCCCTAATAATAGTTAGCAGAACCAGAAGCATAAGGGTTACCATAAACATTGCCAGGGTTCATTCTAGAAAGTGACACTGGCAATTGGTCAGATATTATGCGAAATGATCCCGTTGTTGAGGTCGTTGTGGACCATACTAGAATTTAACATTAAAGTTAAAGTTAAAGTCTGTCCCGAGCCATTAGTCCCATCAGGCTGGAGCTTATCCCGGTTTCGGTGGCGTTAAGCGACTGAGAGTACAAGACTCTCCCTGAATGGGACGCCGGTCCATCGCAGGGTTAACCCCCAGTATTTTGCTGGTACTCATTTATTTTTCAGCTGAGCGAACTGGAACAACGTGAAATTAAGTGTCTTGCTCAAGGACACAACACATCGCCCGGTCCAGGGATCGAACCCACGACCTTCGAATCACGAGTCCAACGCCTTAACCACTAGGCCACGCGCTTCCTAGAATTTAACATTACATGGATGTTAGGCTGTTTTATACAAAACGTTTGAAAAATGCATCTACTGCTAAATCATAGATAGAACACTGTATTATGATCTCTAGATTCATTAGATGGCTAACCGTAATAATGTTAACCCTTCCGGAGCACCCGGTCTCGCTTCGATTGTGAAAATTTACGTATTTTACTTAATATTCTATTTATGATTTAAACATGGGCTGGTTGTTTTTGGCTTAAAAGTAAAAGTGTTAATTATTATAAAACAAACATGCATTTCTGTTTATTTGTCTACACAAGTGTATTATATCGTACTGAATGGGCTTGAATAATACCCGTGTACCGATGTTTAAAATATTTTACGTCTTAGCTTAACTCATGTAGTCATAGTAACCGATAAACAGGAATATAAATAAGTCTTACCTGGTAGACATATAGTACTGTTCTTGCCACAATATTTGTCGAAGATATTTAACTGAAAATTATACAAAAAATTGCTTTGGTAATTTAGTTATTATTCAAAAATTAAAAATAACAAAAACAATAATTAAGTTTTAATAAAATACATTTAGGCGTCATCTAACTCCCACTAAAATGAAATTTATTTAAAGGTATTTTTATTGGGGATCGGTGGCTAGGTTTCGACTTTGTAATACTAGTGATGTCGTTGGACCAACCAGATATGTCTATGGGTTCTAAGGGAATGTTCCCCATTACAGTTTTTGAAAATGAAAAAAAAAATGTTTTTGAAGCATTTTAATTGAAAAGAAAATTCATTCCCACCCATGCACTATCCAAGGGTTCAACATTATGTTTTGTAATGGAAGTTCCGGGACCCTTTGTTTTTGGCAAGTCCCACATTAGGTTTTCAGAGTCTAATATTTATGTACAATTATGTTGTCAGAGAATAATCTGAAAATGGAGTCTTTGTAATTAAAAATAATTAGTTAATTAATAATAACAGATCCATCAGATTTTTTCAGTTTTAATACCAAAGGTTCCAAATGAAAATATAAAGGTTCCAGACATTGGAATCAGGGAGTGTTGAGCTCATGAACCACCCCTCCGAATAGAAACTTGTTTCCCCAATATTTTATATGTGATATTGTTGTATGTGTTTACCTCACTTTGTGCTATCTGATTGAATATTTGTGCCATTTCATTTCCGTCTGGTGACGTCTGGCGTCTGTTTCTATGGTTACCGCTTCCTTCAGCGTCGATGTAGGTCGCAAGAAACTCGGCAAACAATTCCATTATGTGTTTTGTTGTAATGTTTACGTATTCTGAATCCATCTGTAATTAAACAAGATGTGTTTGTAATGCCAGCGCCTATCCTTCTCCCTTATACACAACTCTACCCATTTAAATAACCCAATCCCACCAATTTAAAACATTTTGACTCAAAATAAACTCGGATTTATGGTGCCAACGTAATAGAAAATCCGATGAAAACCTCATTCGTGACTGTCTTTGTTTTTAAACTTATACATTTATTTTACCATATCATGCAAAAATAAATAAATAAATAAATAAATAAATAAAACGGTTGTTTTCACGTTGATTTACGGTCTTGCCATCTCACCAATCATATTTTTACAAATCCGAAAAAAACAAAGTTAATATATACTAGTACGCAAATTAAAATAACCGAGATGGCTCGGAGGAACCTATAATTACAAAACTCGACTTTGGACCAACAGTCATGTTGATGCCGAATGGTTTGGTTATACATCCAACCCTTTTGCAAGGAGAAAACTATCAACTTCTGACAAGCAAATGGAAAAATCTCGCACTACAACCTACTTAAATGTGATCAGAATTTCGATGTGAAAGACACTGTGGCGCGCAAGCTAACGTACTGTGGTTTCTTCCTTATAAGAGCTCCGTATGATGTTCTGTTAAGGCTCAATTTGTATTATCGCTCCATTGCTTCTTTTGCGTTCAGGTCGAAAGCGATGGTGTCGATATGCGAAGTTGCGATAACGCGAAGAATCCAAGATACAATGGCGAAGGAGCGAATTTACTATCACTTCTTTGCCTTCACAATCGTATCTAGATATTTCTCTACTTCGCCATCATACTTCGCCTCTTCGTCATCGTGTTTTTGCTTTTTTGCTTCTTTGTGTTCAGATCAAAGGAACGACCATGCAATTTTGGTACTAACAGAAAACTTATAGTTCGGTACACTTAGTAATCAGTTTTATATCTGAAAATACTACATACCTTAGAATCGACCATTTCAGGTCTAAACTGTTCCTGGTCCGGCCTGGGATTCGGTTTGTTGTCTCCCCCATGACGTTTAGAGGACTGAATCAAATTACGAATAACCTCATCAAATAATCCTACCTATCAAATAAAGTATTAACACCAGATAGTGTTATTTTTAATATTTTTGCTATTTTGGAGATCATGGATTTTAAAATAAATTGGATTGTTAGGACATTACAAGGAAACACAAAATTTTTAATTATTGTGCCAAAATCTGAAATTTTGTGGTCATAAAAGGCAGCTTGATCTTATTGTATCACTGTTGTTTTTGGGAATTTTAGTCGACAAATTGGGAAATTTTAGTCATTTTTTCTAAGTGCAATCTACCTATGCTATTCTGTAGTAGTTTTAATAGGCAAGCAAAATAATTGCTGACATAATAACTATTACAGTGGTTTAAATAAAACGTTAGTGTCTAGAGCATCGGTTTTATAAATCTAAACTCAAGTAACTATTGCAAATGTCGAATAAAACATATTTGATGTCCTGTTGGTTGCTCTAGAATCACTTCCATTTGTACCCAAATTGTAATTTAATTTGTGACTCGGAATGAAAATCCTCAATACGACGATATTAGACCATTTGGAACATTTAACTCAAAATTCTTAACTGGAGTGGGTACCAAATGAAGCCCTGTCGTTTTTCTATGGTTATTGCTAAAATAAACCAGTGTTTCCTTCAGCAATGTTTGTAGAGTACAGCCTGGTCAAAAGTTTAACACTGAGCTAACGAAAAGGCGTCGAAACTTGGTTGCTGTATTAACAAGATGATAATTATGAATAGCCACTTGTCAAAAAACTTTCGAGTAGTAGATACCATCTGTCTAGATCTAGCTTACGAGGAACCCACATGAGCTGCCGACTCTGTAATAATTCGCTAGAATGTTGAACTTTCAACATGCCTGGTCCCCGTTTTCACAATTATTCCTTAGCTAAGATTATCTTGCAAAATTGCAAATCTTTTTAATTTTGTTAAATTTCAAGACATTCAGGAATCTTTTCAAGATTGAAATATTTGCATTTAGTTTTGACAAAAATATTCATCGGTAGTTTTAATAGTTGCTAAATTTAAGTTAAGGTTGGTTGGTTGGTTGAATGTTGCTTAATGTCGCATCAGCAATTTTGAAGCTATTCGCGATGAGAACTATTTCTTTAATCTCTAAGGATTAATCTATGAACAATTTAGTGTATGCATGTGAAGTGCGAATGTGTTGTATGGTCTGCCGTGTACTAGCGCACACTCAGGGCAACTTTAACGTGCTAGCTCACAGAGTCAGTACGCCGCAGACAAGCATACCACTCACCCAGTACATTAATCTGACACCAGGTGAACCAGTAAAGTCCAACGGCAAGAAAATTTCACTTTCCCACATGTGGTCTGAGCGGTAGTCGAACGCACAGCGGTGAGAGACTGGATTTGAAGACTGACGTCTTATCCATTAAGAAAATCTTAGCTAAGGAATGATCGTGAAACTGGGGCCTGTGCTATATTATTATTACCTTTCTTATCTTAATGTCTTCTTCAAGTGATTTTATCTTCTCATTCTGATATACACCTAATGATATAAAGGCTATTATGTGTAAAAATACAAAAGTACCGAGAAACCAAAAACTGTGAGATTGTCCGATTTCCATAGCAACAATTCAGAATACCAATATGACACACTTCCCTAGGCCAAAAACTCCATTTAGTAAATAAATAATGAAATCACGCCTACCAGACCCACACACTTTAAAAGAGGTACAAAAAGGGAATTTTAATTTTCTTGTAACCAATATTTCGCAACTAAAATAGTTGAAAGATACACCAAAAATAGAAATCGTTAAACAACAAATTTACCAGACATAAAAATGACAAAATAATATTTCGTGGCGTTCCTGGCTTAAGAATGTACATGTACCTGGCTTTTCGAAAATGAACGATATATTTGGTCTTTACCCTTCGTGTACCTCATTTAAGGTAACAGGTTATCTAGAATTGTACACGATTTTGTGATTGTGGGACGTTAAATCATTCATTCACTCATTGATAAGACAATTCCATGTGGCTTACAATACTGTACCATCTACGACAATGATATTGAGATAAAGCGCATTGTACTGAAATGCAGTGATACCAATCTTAAATGCGTAAAAGTGTAATAGTAACATAGTTTACTTTAGTGGGATCAGCCCAAAGTACATGCACTTAGTACTAGTTTTCATCTTTAAGGTTTAGAGACAGTCGTTTTCATAAATAACTTTTATACTTTTTAAATTTTTTAAATCTAATATTGATATTTCATTTTGAAAACAAAAAGCGCATCTAAAAATATATTTAGTTTTATTTTTACTTTTTTCTGTCATTCTCCTACATAGAGAAAATTTTACAATTTTTACTAAAAATCGGCTGCAATGTGTTCCCTTGGTGACCCCATATACCTACCTACCTATCCTCTTCGTCCCTGGTGGGACATAAGGCCACAACAAGTTGCCTCCATTTCACCCTGTCCTTTTCTATTCTTTGTGCCTGCCCCCAGGATAGTCCAAGGTCTTCCAGTTCAGCCTTTGTAGTTCTTCTCCAGGTCTTTTTTGGTCTTCCTGGCTTTCTTTTTCCCTGTGGTGTCTAAAAAAGTGTTTGTTTTGGTATGCGTTGTTGTGGCATTCTCAAAACATGCCCTAACCATCTAAATCTTCTTTGTTTGATCTCTACGCTGATTGATTTGTAGTTACTATTTCTCAGCAGTTCTTTGTTGCTTATTTTGTTGCGCCAAAATATTTTGTTGACTTTTCTTAAACGTGTGTTGTGGAAGACTTCTAGCTTTTGCATGTCGCTGACAAGAACTCTCCAACATTCAGATCCATACAGCAGGACTGATTTGACGTTGCTGCTGTAAATTTTCAATTTTGTTTTCTTACTAATCTGGTTTGATTTCCAAATTGGGTTTAGTCTTGCAAAGGTTGATCTTGCTTTGGATAGCCTGGCCTTGATGTCTTTTCCAGTGCCATTGTCATCACTTATTATACTACCCAGGTAAGTAAAATTTTCTGTGTTTTGAACTGGAACATTTTCTATATTTATATTTCTTGTCTCATTTGTGTTGACCATCATAACTTGAGTCTTGTTTGTGTTAATGTTAAGTCCAACTTTTTTGGCAAAGATGTTAAGTAGGTCTGTTTTGTCTTGCATGTTTTGGTATGTTGTGGAAAGTTCTGCTATGTCGTCAGCAAAATCAAGGTCTTCAAGTTGCTGAAACATGTTCCATTGAATGCCTCTTCCTTTATCTTGTATTGTTTGTCTCTGAATCCAATCGATGGCAATCAGGAAAAGGATAGGTGACATAATACAACCTTGTCTTACTCCAGATGTGACTTCAAAAGATGGTGTAAGGCTGTTTCCACAGATGATGTTGCATTCAAACTTTTGGTAAAATAACTTATTTAGTTCAATTATTTTTCTTGGAATTCCATAGGATGCTAATATTTTCCATAACGTATTTCTATGTATGCTGCCGAAGGCTTTACGAAAATCTATAAAATTGATGTATAAGGGGGTGTTCCACTTAATGCATTGTTCGATGGTGTTTCTTAGGGCAAATATTTGGTCCATACAACCTCTGCCTTTCCTAAACCCCGCCTGTTCTTCTCTTAATTTTGTGTCAATTGTGGTTTCTATTTTGCTTAAAAGGATCTTACAAAATACTTTGCTTGGTATAGATAAGAGTGTTATGCCTCTCCAGTTGTCACAGTTTCTCAGATCACCTTTCTTTGGAAGTCTTACGATGAGTCCGTTGCTCCAGTCAGATGGTATAAGATTGTTTTGCCAAATTTTGTGAAAAAGCTGATGGAGGTTTTTCGCTGTAGTTTCAATGTCTACTTTTAACATTTCTGCATATATCATATCAATGCCAGGTGACTTTCCTGGTTTTAATGATTTGATTGCCTTTCTTACTTCATCTAGCGTCGGTGTTTCTATGCTGATGTTCATGTCTTCTTCTACTGGCAATGGTTTTGCTGGAAAATCAGGGTCTTGGCAATTTAGTACTTTGGTAAAGTGTTCTACCCGTCTATCTGCCTGTTCTTGTTCTGTTTTTATTGGAGTTCCCTGTTTATCATTTATAACTGATGCCTGTGCTCTAGACTGCCCACATAGTTGTTTTGTAATTTTATACACTGTACTTAGTTCTCCTCTATTTGCTGCTTTTTCTGCTTCCTCGGCCAGGTTGTCAATAAATTGTCGCTTGTCTTTCCTTGCGCTCTTTTTAACCTCTTTATCTTTTACTTTGTATGACTCTTATATAACTCGCTTAGACTTGGTGTTGTTTAGCTTTAGTTTGATCTTCTTTCTATCTTCTATGTGCTTCCACGTATCAGCTGACAGCCATTCTTTGTTCCTTCGTTTTACATGTCCTAGTGTCTTCTCAGCAGTTTCTGAAACAACATTTTTGAAGTTATCCCATTCTTGTTGTATATCAGTATCAAGATTTTGTAGTGCACTGAAACGGTTTTTAAGTTCAATGCTAAATGCTTTATGAACTTCTGGTACTTTAAGTTTGTCAATGTTGACTCTTTTTCTGTTGTTAATTGCTGGTTGGGTTTTTCGCAGCTTTAACTTTATGCTTCCCTTTACAAGGTAGTGGTCACTGTTGACATCTGCACCTCGAAACACTCTTACATCAAATAAGGATCTTCTCCATTTACTGTTTATAATCACGTGATCAATTTGATTAAGTGTTCGTCCATCTGGTGATTTCCAAGTTTCCTTATGGATGTTTTTATGAGGAAAGATGGTTCCTCCAATCACTAATTTGTTGTTTGTGCAAAGTTCTACCAGTCTTTCACCATTTTCATTTCTGACTCCACATCCATGCCTACCCATCACATGTTCAACATCAGTGTTGTCTGAACCGACTTTAGCATTAATGTCTCCCATAATAATGATCATATCATGTTGAGGTGTTCTTGCTATCTATAGCTGATTGTAGTTGTTCATAAAAGTCGTCTTTTATATCATCTTCTGCTTCATTTGTTGGTGCATAACACTGTATGATGGTAAGTTTACAGTATTTGGAGTCAACTCTTGCTGTTATAAGTCTTTCACTGATCGGTTCCCATTCAAGTAGAGATTTTGTTCTTTCCTTATCAATAATTAACGCTACTCCATTGACATGGTTCTCATTTTGTCCAGAGTATAAAATAGTGTGTCCATTGTTTGTCCTTATCTTTCCTGACTTTGTCCATCGGCACTCACTCACACCTAGAATGTCCAACTTGTATTGCTGCATTTCTTTGAAGACTTGAGCAGTTTTAGATGATTCATACATAGTCCTTACATTCCAGGCTCCTAAGTAAACTAAGTCTTTGGGTCCTAGAAAACTCAATTTCATCCTCCTAGCTTCCCTGGAAGGACTTTCACCAGAAGAAGTCATACTGCTGTTGCTTGAGTCCTCTGTTGGACCTAAAACAGAGTTATTTCTATTTGCATCTGCTGTGGTTTCTGTAACTAAAAGATTTTACAGGATAAGGCAGTTAACCTTATGCCTAACACTCCAACCTGGAGGGCCAGGGTTTTTGGTCAAGGTTTCCATCCTCTAGAATGGTCGCTTTCCAAAGCTAATGAAGCCATTCTATCCAGGTTTTATGTCAGAGTTTTCCTTCTCTTAGATGAGCTGTCCTCCAAGACTAATGACTCTCATCTAGCCACACTATTTATCCATAGTTGGAACAAGGCTGATGAGTGCTAGGGCGTGTCCACACACCGATGGGCCTACACACTGCATCTCTAGGGGCCTTGTTCCTCCGAGACCCTCTACAGTTTAGCCCAGAGTACTAGACCCCAGTTTCCATGCACTGCCACGAGGAGGCACTGTAGAGATCTTAGACTGGAAGAGGCTTTGTACTGGCAAGAAAGACTGACACACTCGGCTTTCTTCTTCGCCGACAGAAGTAGGCTAGCCAGCGGCAAGGTAGAGTCTCCGACTCCCCCCACACTAGATGCATATCCAATCTCTGTGGTTTTGCAACCACTAGCACACTGCAACCACTAGCACTATTGGTAACCCCATATGCATATATTAAAAGGTTCAACTAAGGTCAACAATTACAATGCAAATCACTTATATATTACACTTGTTATTGGAATCGGTTTTCACAAAATATCCATTTTAGATGACGTGAAGTATGTAATTTTGAGGTTTTGAAGTGTTTTGATTTGTAAAAAAGCATTAGGATCACATTATGTGAAAGTGGACAAACTGATTAAGTCCATGACACAGGCGTGATTCAGGCGTGAATATCAATGTTTTAGAACATGGGGTCCAAAACAGGTGTCTTAGTTCTTAGTCTAATCACGATATTTGTAAATTTGCTGATTTTTTCTCTATTTAAGAAATGACATTCTGATCATGGTATTCCAAGGGGTAATGAAAGATAGTGTGGCGCGTGCCAAATTCGATGAAGGGCGAAGCCCTTCATTTTGAATTTGGCACGCGCCACACTATCTTTCATTACCCCTTGAAATACCATAAGCAGAAATATTATTTCTTATATTTACAATAAATATTTTGTACCTTGGCGCTATTTTTTCTATATCTGCGCGTGTGATATAGAGTTTTTTGCCATGCGAGATCGTCGTACCTCACATGAGTCATGACCACGCGACCCCCTGTGTAGGACATGACGTAATATTGCGGGAACATTGATACACATCAAGGGTCATGACCCCCATTGTCTTTCATTGGGAATTGAAATACAATTGCTTCTGTATGTTTCATCGAAGACAGGTACAGTCATATTGTAAATATATACAGAAATAAATGTAATTATTTCAATTTTTCATGTATTTTTCCTTGCTAGTATTTTTGTTTTTAAACACAAATATTGTGGTTATTTTATGAGCCACCAAATGATAATATAGCAATTTCAGTTAATGGCTGTCTCTAAGTATAAAAGACGAACAATAGTCGTCACAAAGTTTTATTAAATAAATACAGTACAGACCTGGGTTTCACAATCATTCCTTAGCTAAGATTTTCCTTAACTTATATTTAGCTAATTTTATTAATCTATTTTGAAACTACTGATAAATATTTCTGTCAAAACTAAATGCAAATGGTTTAATCTAGAAATGATCTTTAAAATGACACCTTAAATTAATGAACGTCTTGGAAATTAACAAAATTATAAAGGATTGAAATTTTGCAAGATTTAAGTTAAGGAAAATCTTAACTAAGGAATGATTGTGAAACCGGGGCCAGGTCTTTCGAAAGTTTTACTCTGAGCTAACGAATTATAAGTCCGATCACTTTTAAAAAGATCGTGGATTACTTACCTCAAATTTCATTAATGCTATATGTAGATCTGTTGTTTTTATAACATGTGTTTAACTAATTTGATTAAATTTTTCATATTAAGTCTAAAAATCAAATAAACCCCGTTTTTATCAGACGCACATCTGAATTCAGACGATGCGTATCACGTAGTAAAATGCATTATCGCCAAAAACTACATATTTTGAGACAAAAATCTCGGCTTTGTTAGATGAGTTTGAAGGTTTTGTAGTTTTAAAACATTAAATCAAAAAATTGTGTCGTTCTAGGCCAAACATGTGTAATAAATGAAATATTATTCATTATTTTGATGTTTGTGCTGTTTTACCTGTTGTCCATTCATAATCAAGTGCAACGGGTTAGTCCGTGACGTATACTAGTAAGGAATAGAAACACCTGTATAAACCCGTATCGCGTGAATGCGTATTAGCCAATCAGAACCCAATTAGGAATGACTTACATGAATGAAACTGTCGAATATGCCATATCAAAATATCAGAGGGACAACAGCTACCTTTCAATTAATTGCTAAATTTTGACACGCAAAAACTCAAAAACTACAGTGAATATTAAAAATTTAACCATGCAGATTGGAAAATAGTATTTTTAAATACTTATCTTTAAAACAAGACTGCAAACGAACAAGTATTAATTTTTCAACAAACTTTTATCGAAAAAGTTTATTAAAATTTATTCATATAAATTAAAAGCAAAAAATTGAAAAAGCTGAAAATATTTGAAAAAATATTCAAAATATGAAAAAATATGTTCTAATAATACATGTGCAATTTCATGTCTATTAAAGTTATAGCAAGTGAGATATCTAAGTTTGAATCACACCACCCATTCAAAACATGTTTTTCCTCACTGAAAATGTGATCGGACTATAGTGCAGTTAATCTCGGTCCCTCGGCCTTTATATCTCGGCAGCTCCAAACTATGTCTCGTCTACATATTAGCCACCAGCTATTTATATCTTGACAAAGACTCGAGCTTCAACTCCTTTTAGCTAGCTCACTGTTAAACTTTCGACAGGTCTGCACTGTATACATGTAATAGCAAAAAATATTGATATGATGCTGGAACCAGTACAAAAAATTGTATTAAAAATTGTATTTTTTGTACCCCAGATAGAAAAATCCATAAAAAGAGAGGTACTATCTTCATCTTGTACCCCCTGTGCAAGATAGCCTACACGCTGTTTTTCCCGCAAAATTTTATCAACAAAATCAGAGATGTATCGATAAGTTGAAATTGATTTTAAATTGGAAAATTGTACTTTCTGATGCAAGAAATAGAATCAATCACTACTTGAACTGTCAGATAAGGAAATCTCAAACCTCGCTCTAATATATTTGGTCCAGAACGATGCTTGTCAAATATATTACAACTCGGGTTGAGATTTGCCTATCTGGCACCACAAATTGTGATAGATTCTATTAATACATGTACAGTAAAACCTCGATTCATCGCCACCTTTTGTTCAGTCAAAGTTTGGCGTTATAAAGGGGTTTGGTGATAAATCGGGGGAGGTGAATAACGAAAAACATAAACAAAATGAATTTTGGGACTTAAAATAGTGTGGCGATTATATTATTTCTTATATTTACAATAAATATTTTGTACCTTGGCGCTATTTTTTCTATATCTGCGCGTGTGATATAGAGTTTTTTGCCATGCGAGATCGTCGTACCTCACATGAGTCATGACCACGCGACCCCCTGTGTAGGACATGACGTAATATTGCGGGAACATTGATACACATCAAGGGTCATGACCCCCATTGTCTTTCATTGGGAATTGAAATACAATTGCTTCTGTATGTTTCATCGAAGACAGGTACAGTCATATTGTAAATATATACAGAAATAAATGTAATTATTTCAATTTTTCATGTATTTTTCCTTGCTAGTATTTTTGTTTTTAAACACAAATATTGTGGTTATTTTATGAGCCACCAAATGATAATATAGCAATTTCAGTTAATGGCTGTCTCTAAGTATAAAAGACGAACAATAGTCGTCACAAAGTTTTATTAAATAAATACAGTACAGACCTGGGTTTCACAATCATTCCTTAGCTAAGATTTTCCTTAACTTATATTTAGCTAATTTTATTAATCTATTTTTGAAACTACTGATAAATATTTCTGTCAAAACTAAATGCAAATGGTTTAATCTAGAAATGATCTTTAAAATGACACCTTAAATTAATGAACGTCTTGGAAATTAACAAAATTATAAAGGATTGAAATTTTGCAAGATTTAAGTTAAGGAAAATCTTAACTAAGGAATGATTGTGAAACCGGGGCCAGGTCTTTCGAAAGTTTTACTCTGAGCTAACGATCACTTTTAAAAAGATCGTGGATTACTTACCTCAAATTTCATTAATGCTATATGTAGATCTGTTGTTTTTATAACATGTGTTTAACTAATTTGATTAAATTTTTCATATTAAGTCTAAAAATCAAATAAACCCCGTTTTTATCAGACGCACATCTGAATTCAGACGATGCGTATCACGTAGTAAAATGCATTATCGCCAAAAACTACATATTTTGAGACAAAAATCTCGGCTTTGTTAGATGAGTTTGAAGGTTTTGTAGTTTTAAAACATTAAATCAAAAAATTGTGTCGTTCTAGGCCAAACATGTGTAATAAATGAAATATTATTCATTATTTTGATGTTTGTGCTGTTTTACCTGTTGTCCATTCATAATCAAGTGCAACGGGTTAGTCCGTGACGTATACTAGTAAGGAATAGAAACACCTGTATAAACCCGTATCGCGTGAATGCGTATTAGCCAATCAGAACCCAATTAGGAATGACTTACATGAATGAAACTGTCGAATATGCCATATCAAAATATCAGAGGGACAACAGCTACCTTTCAATTAATTGCTAAATTTTGACACGCAAAAACTCAAAAACTACAGTGAATATTAAAAATTTAACCATGCAGATTGGAAAATAGTATTTTTAAATACTTATCTTTAAAACAAGACTGCAAACGAACAAGTATTAATTTTTCAACAAACTTTTATCGAAAAAGTTTATTAAAATTTATTCATATAAATTAAAAGCAAAAAATTGAAAAAGCTGAAAATATTTGAAAAAAATATTCAAAATATGAAAAAATATGTTCTAATAATACATGTGCAATTTCATGTCTATTAAAGTTATAGCAAGTGAGATATCTAAGTTTGAATCACACCACCCATTCAAAACATGTTTTTTCCTCACTGAAAATGTGATCGGACTATAGTGCAGTTAATCTCGGTCCCTCGGCCTTTATATCTCGGCAGCTCCAAACTATGTCTCGTCTACATATTAGCCACCAGCTATTTATATCTTGACAAAGACTCGAGCTTCAACTCCTTTTAGCTAGCTCACTGTTAAACTTTCGACAGGTCTGCACTGTATACATGTAATAGCAAAAAATATTGATATGATGCTGGAACCAGTACAAAAATTGTATTAAAAATTGTATTTTTTGTACCCCAGATAGAAAAATCCATAAAAAGAGAGGTACTATCTTCATCTTGTACCCCCTGTGCAAGATAGCCTACACGCTGTTTTTCCCGCAAAATTTTATCAACAAAATCAGAGATGTATCGATAAGTTGAAATTGATTTTAAATTGGAAAATTGTACTTTCTGATGCAAGAAATAGAATCAATCACTACTTGAACTGTCAGATAAGGAAATCTCAAACCTCGCTCTAATATATTTGGTCCAGAACGATGCTTGTCAAATATATTACAACTCGGGTTGAGATTTGCCTATCTGGCACCACAAATTGTGATAGATTCTATTAATACATGTACAGTAAAACCCGATTCATCGCCACCTTTTGTTCAGTCAAAGTTTGGCGTTATAAAGGGGTTTGGTGATAAATCGGGGGAGGTGAATAACGAAAAACATAAACAAAATGAATTTTGGGACTTAAAATAGTGTGGCGATAAGCGAGGTGACAAAGTAATCGAGGGGCATTATAACGAGGTTTTAATGTATATGTCATGTGCTACTTTTGAATTTTTATGAAATAATACAATTCAAAAGTAGCACATGACAATTAAAATTCAAAAGTAGCACATGACATATATCAAAAACTTAAAAATCGTATGAAGGTATATAATTATTGACATAGTACAGAGGAAGAAGAGAAACCACTAGATGCAAGAGATGGATGGTTGGAAGGTATAAACTACAAGTAAAGATAATTCACTTATTAAGGTGGTTAGTGCTAATATAGTGGGAGAAACTGGAGTCCTTAAAGAAGTAATCAACCTTTGGCAAATGATAAGGCAAATTTTCTCACCCTCCTGAAGAACGCAATTTTATTCTTTATATCCATCACAGTAACTTACATGTTTGTACATATTCTATAATTTGTTAATAAAATATGTACATATAACAGTAAACAAAAATATTTGATATCATAAAATGTCAATCATTGCTTCATTGTGGTTTATATCAAATTAAACGAAACACACACCAATCTATGTCCATATCACAAGCAAAAAAAAGGAAAATTAGCAATTTAATTCTAACACTAACACCACTGCGGTAGCTCAGTTGGTAGAGTGCTCGCTCCGTAAGTGAGAGGTCGTGGGTTCGAACCCTGGCCGGGTCTGACCCAAGACTAAGAAGTGGGTAGTGACTGTTCTTTCGCCAAGCACTCGGCATAACGAAATGAAAGTCACGGTTCTTTCGGACGGGAACTTAAAATAAACGAGGTCCCGTGTCTTGGTAGGCTTGGCACGATAAAGAACCCTGATGTATAATGCCATCAGCGCAACGCACAGGCAAAATTTCTGCACCTTCGCCTATAGCTGGCGACGTTTCGATATAAGTGAAATATTCTTGACTGGGACGTTAAACACCATTACTCACTCACTAACTCTAACACTAAAACCTCCACCAGAGAAGCGAGCACCTCAGGAAAGGTAAGCGCACACTGTTTTGCTAGTTAAACTCGCCACAAGAGTCATAATACAGTACGTTCTATATTATACATAACTCTGTTGATTGATTGGTCAGTTGGTTAATGTTGGTTAACGTCGCATCAATAATTTATCGGCTATTCGCGATGAGAACTGTTTAATAATCACTATGGATTAATCTATGAACAATTTCGTGTACATGCATCTGAAGTGCGGGTGTGTTGTATGGTCTGAATTGTACATGGCGCACAATTTAACGTGCTAGCTCACACAGTCAGGATGTCGCAGACAAGCGTCCACTCCCCCAGTCATTTTATACTAATACCAGGTGATCCAGTAAAGGCCAACGGCAAGGAAAATTCACTTTCTCACATGTGGTCTGAGCGGGTCTCGAACTCACAGCAGTGGGAGACCCTGGATTTGTAGACGTCAGTCTACAAATAATTGTGTTGATGTGTTTCAGCAAGTTGTAGACATTTATGTAGAAGGGACTTTACCAGTGGTTCAAGACTATCATTATATATTCTACTTTGTACTGCTATGTAAAGTTCACGCAGAGCATTGTTCAGTTTCTGTTTACATCGCATGTGATGATGTGATAAAAACAAGAGAAGATTAGTGTATATTACAGTTGGAACCATTATAACACTGTTCTCTGCATGACATATAAGTTCTGGCACGACTTCTGGAGGATAAAATCCACAGTGAGGATGGCAAAAGAAGTGATCACAAAATAAACCTATTTTCACCTTTTGGTGTATTGTTAGTCCTTTGTTATTTATTTCATCGGTGTAAACTGGTCTGTTACGTAACATGGTCATATATCTGCCATTTCCTCTCAACACTTCCTGTACAATTGTCACCACCTGTTTATATTCACCATTCAGATAACACAGGGTAGCCAGGAATAACTTTGCAGTGCATTCATCACGATTCATGCAGTTCTGTATGATGTAACATTTTAGTTTTTGTATCTCCTTGTAACATGTTTTGTTTGAACTATGACTAAGTGGCTGTCTATATAACCACTGTACATAAACCATCATTGTAGCATTCAAGAAGAGTGCAAGTATTGTTCTGTCAACATTTGATACTGTCTGCTCTTGTAATTTCATTACAGTATCCATTATCATGTAACAATCATTCTTATTAGCAGTTGCTAGTTTGAACCATATGCCTCCTGTAGCACAAATTAATTCAAGATCACACCTCAGTTCTGATGGCTCTAGTAACTGAATGGTCCCATCAAAAATGCTTGCTAAACACGGTATTGCTCGTAACCTGATAACTCCATCATGATAAAGCTCAGAGAGATAACTTAGTAATAATCTTTGTTTCTCTCCACAAACCTTTCCTTGGAACATATTGTTCTCTTTGATGAAAAAGTTTGGACAGAATCCAGTCTTCACCCAGTAGATTAACCTTCTCAAGCACACTAAGAAACAGTCAAACAGGTTCTCTTTTGTCCAAGAAATGTGTTCCTCCTCCATACAGTAAAACAAGCTTGTCTTCAGGAAGCAAGAGCACAGTAAATCTTTGACTTCCTTATTTGAATTTATCACATGTTTTAGGTACAGTTTCAGCAATGCATAACAGAGAAATTGTGTGTGATTCATAGAGTAGATTAACTTTTTCTCTGGCACTGAAAATGAAATTCTCCACTCCATAAAATTATGCTCAGAATTCGGATCTCCAATTGGCACCACCAGACATCCACCCTCAATAATATCTTTGAGCAATGTTTGTGATGGCCAGTTGTTTCTTCTTTGTCGATGGATCCATTCAGATGTAATGTCAGGCCATGAAATACTGGACAAGCATTTTAATATATCAAATTCATCATTCCTTTCATCTCTATATGATACACATGGCCCATGGGCAAAGGCATTAGGTATGCTTAATTTTACTCCTGATACAACATTATCACGAAACTAGAGATTGTAACTGGGATACCAGTTACGTATGATTCCCCACCATCCATAAATTATCTGGTGAAAAGACCCTAGCAGGGTTAGCGCTGGGTTGTAAAAGTCTGTCGTCAAGGAAATCGCCAGTTGTAAAATTTTGTTGCCAATTTCATTACTGTGTCGCCAAAAAGGGTAAATCTTGTGATTTTCACGTCACATGCGTTTTTAATGTTGTGTATATATTGCCTTGATGAACAATTACATTTTAAAGGCAGATGTGTATAAAGAACATTTGTACCGCGCCGACCTAATAAACTAAAAAAAATCATACCTTGATTGTTTTTTTAAATTTCTTTGAAAGTTAAAGTAGATTTGAATTAAAGTTTTCGGTTGAGAAAAATCGTACATTGGAAGGCCTTCTCGGCATAGGAAGTGACGTTTTCAATGAATTTTATTGAATAAGAAATCTCAGGCCTCTGATTTGGCGTCGCCGCGTGTTACAATGAATGAACACGTATGGGAGGGATTGCGCTGGGCATCGCTTACTGCGATTTTTTTCTTTAACTAGCGACAAAACCCGGCGCTTTGCGATTTTTCTGGCCACAAGTTTTCAAAGTTCACCGGTATCTTGGTCACCAGTAATTAACAGGTGGATACACATTGAAGCCAGTGACGGATTGGCAAGTGTCACTGAATAAACACAGTAATTAACGACTGAGTTAAGATCATTGTCTTAGGTCCGAATGTAAGACCTTCTAATGATGGGCAGGTAGATCCAAGTAATATTGGAGCGTGTCGACACTGCCTGAGGATATACCCAGGTGCCCTCCCGATGTCGTCAGACAGTATAAACACCCATGGACTCGGAATTATTGTAAAATCCAAAATAAAATATAATAAAAGTTACCCTTTGTGATGTTTATTTAATATTTTTTCTAAAAAGTTTATTGATTAATAATCGTGATTCAATGCGCAATACACATCATAGGAGGCCATCTGTTTGTATTTTAATTACGCGACTTATATCGGTTATTCCTATATGTTTGAGGTTCATGATCATAACGATACATCTACTCAAATCGAAATGATACAAATGGTCCCGTCAGATCGCTATGTATTTCTATGTAAATTTGTTAGTTAATTCGATATGCCGAATTTGAAGCAAATTTTCAGTCCAAATTACGAAATACCGTATAGCGGGTTATTTTCGCGGAGTGTAAATTTTGGCGTATTTTGGCGGTAGCATTAAAATCGCCAAAACATTTATCGCCAAAAAATGGAACAGTCAAAATTTATTACCTCAACAATATTTTACACTGTGACAAAGTAAATACAGTAGAAATTCGATCGCTCGAACGACGATGCCCTGAATACTCCGGATAAGTTATCTGCCGGTCCCGTCCAAATCCCTATTAAATCATATGTAAATAAACCTCGATCGCTCGAACTACAATAGCTCGAATACCCCCGCTCGTTTGAACAATAAATAATTTTCGGAGGTGTAAATTTGGTGAAAATTCAGCTTCTTTCGCTCGAATACAATTTTATCAGAATGACATGTGGTCAGTCAATGTAAACAAAACACAAGCTGAAGCCATGATACAGATTTCACCGAAAGTAATAGAGCGAAACGAAATAACTCGCCTGGAACATCGAGTGTTACTCAAGATTAGTAATTAACCATGATCAGTTCAGTAATCTATTAATCCGATTACAACCCACAGTTGCGTGATCGGTAAAACACCTGAGTCCACACCAGATGATTAACTTTTTATCTCATCATTAAATATTCATATTCTGTTATTTACATGTCATGGGAATGCGCGCGGCAATGTGTATTACCGGCAGTTCCGGTGATTATTAATAACCGGCCATGTGCTCTGTATTATAACGAAAATAAAGTAAGTTTATTTTATACAGTTATATCATCAGTTGTTGTTATTTACTTTCACTTTCAACCAAATTTATTAAATTCAAATGAACTGTCCATATCGATAGATTTGCTGTTCGAAGTTCAACATTTTATTTACAAACGAAGTTTGAAAACTTCGAGATATTATTGTGAATCTAACAGCAGTTTTCTATTGTAATAAAAATCGTCAAAATAAAAACTTGTAATGTTTTAATCGCTAAAATAAATACGCCAAAATTTACAACTGACTTTTTTTGGTCAAAAACGCCAAAATTTAGCCCCGCCAAAATAACCCGCTATACGGTATTACGAAAATTTCCATGTTTAAATCGAAGTGAACTTTCAGTCCAAATTACGAAAATTCCTATGTTTAAATCGAATAAAAAAGACACAAAAATATTTTATCTTAAACTTGAACAATACCTGAAATAATTGTCCATCTCTTATTTGAAAAGTGTTAATAGTAACAGAGTGGCGGCTTACTCGGAAGATTCATTTCCGACTATAACTACAAATTTTTGTACTCGACATACCGGTCATTAGGAAAGTGTCAGTCAGTAAAAGGAGACATTTAAATGGTGTAAACTTAAAAAAGTGGGCAGTCTTCTACTTCCACAGTCAGTGATTAACAGAAAACCCCCAAGCCATTTGATCTATCAAGGCAAATTGTATACACCATTCATCTCATTGTGTAAGGTTTTATGTACAGGCGTGTGACGTGACAAGCTGTGGTTTTAAAAATCGCCAAGTTTTTAACGGTCACTAATCGGATTAACTCATAGGTGAAAGCATTGGCTTTGTATAATTAAGGTGTCGTAACCAGCTTATGTCCATTCAGAATTGGTTTCCCCGGGTATTTAACTACGTATTGATTTACACCCACCCACCCACCTTCAAGATAACGAAAGTAAACGCGTCTTGATTATCTACACAGACAACAGATTATTGGTAGCAAATTTCATCTAAATCCATCAAGCCGTTCCCGAGATATGCTGCAGCATATGGTCTTGAGAAGAAGAATAATAAGAATAATAATAATAATAATAAGAAGAAGAAACAGAACGAAAACAATATGATTCCCCACCTTCGGTGGTGGGGAATCATAATAATAAACTGGACAGATACAAACCATGACTTGTCTCTGTCAATGCTGAGGCAATACCTCGTCTATTTCTCATTGCATCTTTACATCGGAGTCTCACAAATCCTGGTTTCACATTATCTGTTTCCATGACAATGTCACACCTGTCTTCATTTACACTATTTGATGGCACTACGGATATATCTTTATGTATAAACATAAAGTCATGGTCACTTCCTTGAAGGTCTAGACCCTCTACTTTACTTCCACTGAAGACTGGTTTGACATTACTATTTTGATACACAGCTCTGTAAACTATGTCACCGAAATGATATAGTATCCGTCTTTTGATAAATATATCTTCTTCAGTACCAACTAAATGACAGAGAGCATTCCATAACCTAACATTAAGAGACTCCATAACTCAAATTGCAAAAGGAAAGATATAAAGTGGAAAAACCGGGTACTGTTACTATTTATAGAGATACATAACTACTGCCGGTAATTATCAGCTACCTATATATAAATCTGTGATAAATATTTAGGCTATATAAATTAGTTGATGAGTTAACCTTATGATAACATAATAAATTATCACTAAAGGTCAACTCTCATTATAGAGGTGGGAAATTTAAAAATTGACAGATTGGTCACAACAACAGCTAGATTTTGTTGGGTTTTTTTAAATAAAATACTACTATGGCATTGTTTGATCTAAAAAAATTGACATGGCTATTCATCCATCTACCTAGAACACATATAACTGACGTTGAGTTGAGTGAGTTCAGTAATGGTGTTTGAAGTACAAGTCAAGAATATTTCACTTATATCAAGACGTCGCCAGTTACAGGCGAAGGTGCAGAAATTATGTTTATGTGTTGCGCTGATAGCATTATGTACAGCAGGGTTTTTATTGTGCCAAGCCCGCCTTGACACGAGGCCTCGTTTATTTTAAGTTCCTATCCGAAAGAACCGTGACTATCATTTCGTAATGTAACAGTGACTACGCATTTTCAAGTCTTGGCTCAAACCCAGTAAGGGATGGAACCCACAACCTCCCACTTACGATACATCGAGCACTCTACAACTGAGCTACTGCAGCGGTTTACCCTTTGGGTCCAGATACGTGAAATTCCCTTCAAGGGCGATGACTCTTACTTATTGATAATACGCATTTTCAAGTCTTGGCTCAGACCCAGTAGGGGATGGAACCCACAACCTCCCACTTACGATACATCGAGCACTCTACAACTGAGCTACTGCAGCGGTCGACAATAAACGACGTGTAAAAACTAATAAATGTGCTACTGAATATTTGAATTTTATAAAATTTTCAGCATGTTGTATGTTCCGCATCAGTGATTTGAAATTAAATGACATGTCAAAGGTTATGTTTGGTTGATCACATTTTCAGCAAGAAAAAAAACATGTTTTGAGTGGGTGGTTTGATTCAAACTTGGATATCTTGCTTGATATAATCATGATAATATAAATACCTTACCTTAACCTTAATTCTCTCCTTGTCAGAAGGCGCATAAGGCGGTAACGCTATCTTTCCATTTTTGCCTGTCCTTCACTGCTGTTTTTGCTGTGTTTCAGCTGGTTCATATGCATCTGGCGACGTTTCTTTCATTTTCAGTCGTTCTCCTCCATGTGGACTTAGGTCTTCCCCTTTTTCTTTTCCCCTTTGGTTGCCACCCTAGTGCTGTCTTGCATCATTTTTTAATAATTCTTTATTCATATTATTTTGAACCTGACTATAAAGGCCACCTGCCCATAAAGGGCCCCTTTACTGGTTCCCTTGGGTGACCTTTATAGACAGGTTTGACTGTATATGGTAGCTACTTACCAACAACCTGGAGATGAGGGATCAGAATGACATCATTCAGCATCATCATGTCCATCCTGATTTTATTTACAAGTGAAATAGACAGGACCTGAGCTAATATTTCCTGTTTTTCTTTACTAAGTATTGTCTGAATCTCAATGTGTACAACACAAACGTTAAAATTGATAAAAAAAAACTACCAACTCCTAAAAAATGAATGTATACCAGTATTTCTACCGGGTTTCATCCAATTTGGCCCAGTTATATGACAGTTCTTTCGCCAAGCACTCCGAATTATGAAATGAAAGTCATGGTTCTTTCGGATGGGAATTTAAAATAAACGAAGTTCTGTGTCATGGTTAAGGCTTGGCACAGAAAGGACCCTGCTGTATAATGCCATAGCTGGCAAAGTATCAATGTAAGTGAAATATTCTTGACTGGGACATTAAACACCATTACTTAAACTTACTCTCCACACAAGCTGTTGAGCTAGGAATCATAGCTGCAAGCATTATCAATCGCCGCATGGCTGGATGATTTGTCTGAAGTACATCATCAGTTTCAAGAGTCTTCAGAATGAAAAGTGGATTCTTCAATTCATCTTCACTTGCTTTTTGCCTGAAATAAAACATAACCAAATTAATTGTTACTTACCAATCATTTAATTTGTATAATTATAAGCATTTTGATTGGATAATGCCTGCATATTTGTTATGAATAATTTTGCATAATGTAACTTTGTCACGTGACCCAATTGTGGTTGACAGAACTACTTATGTGTATTAAATGGTTTGTATATACTTTATAACCATTCAAAAACCTCCAAATATAGTGCATATCTTGAGGGCACCTAGGGGTATTTTTAATGTGAAAATAATTATTTTATTCATTTCAAAAAAATAAAAATTGATAAAAACGAGAGGTCCATGGGCCTTAACGCTTACCTGTGACCTTGACCTTTGAACCCATGAGCTTCATTCATATATCAAAATCATCATTAGGCCAATATTCTAATATACATGCCTATACAAAACGTTTATAGTTTTAAAAAAAAAAAAATTCAGTACTTCGTCTGTATCTGTGACCTTGACCTTTGAACCCTTGACCTTCATTCATATATCAAAATGACCATTGTGCCATTACCTACAGTATTCTAATATACATGCCTATACAAAAAATTAATAGTTTTGCAGATAATTAACTATTTCAGTATTCATTTGCATCTGTGACCTTTGAACCTATGACCTTCATTCATATATCAAAATGATCGTTAGGATTATACCTACAATATTCTAATATACATGCCTATACAAAAAGTTAATAGTTTTCAAGATAATTAACCAATTAAGTTTTCATTTGCATCCGTGACCTTGACCTTTGAACCCATGACCTTTATTCATATATCAAAATTACTGTCATTACCTACAATATTCTAATATACATGCCTATACAAAAAGTTCTGCAGAAAATTAACTATTTTGGTATACTTGTACATCTGTGACTTCGACCTTTGAACCTATGACCTTGATCTTGTATCAAAACGATCACCATGTCAGTACCTACAATTAACTGAAAATGTTATGCCATTATCACCAGCAATGTTTAAAAAATAGCATTTTTTATAAAGGTCACTGGGACATGACCTTGATCTTGACATCAATTGAAAGAAAATGGCAACACAAAATCAATAGTGAAAACTCCTTACAATTATCTTCAGCCATTATGAAGTTATAACAATGAATGTCTTATTTTAAAAATTATGTAATTTTACGCAAAAAACGTGTAACCTATTTTTCGTCCAATTTCAAGAAAAACGCGATTTTAATGTTCCTAGGTATCCTGAGTCCAAATATCTAATCAAAATTTGCCTGCACCTTTTGGTTTCAGTGCAGAAGATTTTTTTGTCTTTTGGCTATTTATACATGTTATAGTAACGGCAGCCATATTGTTGGGCGTAGTCAAACCCCAAACACAATTTTAAAGCCTGTTACCCAGGCATGATAATCACCAAGTTTTATCAAATTTGGCTCAGTAGTTTTGGAGAAGAAGATTAAAATGTAAAGTTAATGCAGGACGGACGGTGATAGATAGCAATAGCTCAACTGAGCCTTTTGGCTCAGGTGAGCTAAAAAAATTCAAGATTTTAATTTTTATTATAACATTTTCAATTTTTTTTTTGTAAAATTAATATTATCATCTGCAAGTTACTTCCAGTATGGAGTACAGTACGTTAGACATCGGTACATTTGACCAAGTTTTTGAAAATATAAAATGACTGAAGATGACAATGTTTTATACAATCTTATTGTTACTGAACCTATAGAAGACCAAGAAAATATGAATTTTATGGAAATAAGCACATCAAATGAACTGAAAGAAGCAGTAAAAGAAATGACAAAGGCATTAGACATTGACAAAGTACCATTGGTACCAACAGTTACAAAGCATGTGCACAGAGTCAAAAGATTATCAGAAGACTTTGACACTCTTGCAATCACAAGAAGATTTCAGTCTACGATGAAATCTACATTGTGGGGCATAAAAATATTCTAATGTAATTAAATAAATAAATACAGAATTTAAGACACCCAGAGTTAGAGCCATGTAACGCCAAATCTGGACCAGGATTCGAACCTGGATCTTAAAAAACTAATTTTAATGCTTTACCATTAAGCTACCCAGATATATATTCTTGTCATGCTGACATTCTAACTCCAGAATCTATAGTTGTAGAGTGATCTTACAAAATAATCTTTAATGAATGAAGTAGCTTTCATGGGAGAGAGAGAGATTCAAGTTGTCTGTTGTTGACAACAGTTTTTGTCTTGTATATTTGCAGATTGGTGTCTCGAAGTAAATGGACAAGAGGTTTTTACCAGTAGATCTCCATTATTTTATGCTAAAGCAACACCTAAAATAAACAGCAGTAGGACTAAGAAATAAGGCCCTGAACAAACATAGAAATGCTTTTAAAAGGATAATATCTGCTTTACAAGATTTAGGACAGTACATTGGCATTGTGAGAGATAAAACATTCAAACCTGGAAATATAACACTGGATGGGAAATAAAAGCAGAATGTTAGGCAAGGTCTGTCTAGGCCAACACAACATAAGACTATTATAAATTCTGATGATTTAGTAAAAAACAGTTTTTACCACTAAAGTTTTTACTTTGCTTCTGGATTGTGATTTGAACATGGATTAATATGTTTGTTTTTGACTCTATCCAGAAGACAAATCCATTAATTCTATTATCCTTAGATACTGTGTGTGGTATGATTTAAGCATCCGTTTTGTGTCCAGGGACAAAGAATTCCATCGCCAATTAGAGAGGTGAAAAATGATGTAGAATTTGTCTGTCTTGCCCACTAAACAATAGAAAAAAAACAAGGCAATGGGGGGGGGGTGTCTTGAAAATGACAAAGATCATTCCAATAAAAAAATGTATGCATATAAAAATATCTCTCGGTGTCCCCAAATAATATCAGAATCTTTATTTCCTAAACAAGCACAACTTCCAAATCCCTTTTCAATCACTGCTATAAACCGGCTTTAACATTGCCAAATGCTGAAGCTACTTGTTATACGGACATACCAGTCAAGGAGTATCAATTTACAAAATTCTTGCCCGATATAACTAGAAATTCTTTTTGCTCTCAAACCTATACAGCCCACAGTCTCCGAGCTACTGCAATTCAAAAACTTAATGACTCTAGTGTGGAACTATGTCGCATTATGTATACGAGTGCAGAAACAAAAATGAAAGCTTTTTCTGCAGTTATAATAGACACTGTTCTTCATTTAAAAAAACGCCATCTGAGCACAACACTTTCTGCTCTTAAATCATCACCTAAACAAATCCAAAATACTGCATCTGTTCTGTGCCATCCAATTCAAACCATAGTAGCAATACACCATCAGTTTCTCCACAACCACTCCCCATTCCCTGTTCTACATATCCTGTATAAGGTCCATTATCGCTGAACAGTAGCAATTTCCTATCCAGTGGATTCATATCTAATTCAAGTTTCAATAACTGTGTGTTTCAGTTTAAAAATCAGTGCTCATAAACCTTTCATGGACCAACACAAAATGGCATCAAACAGAGAAAGCTTGACTGTCGGCAGTTACTAGGAAGCTCTTACTATGTATGTTGTATCACTGTGCTGTATTTGATTGGTTGAGCTATTAATATAAAATGTTGAAATTTAATAACAATTTGTTTTGTATTTTTCTTTGATTTTTATAAATTTATTAAATTAAATTATAAGACATGAACGAACAACAAAATAACCTAGGATCAAGGCACTGTGATCTGTAAATGCACATGTTATAACACTTGGTCAACAAGGCTCTATCAATATAAGGAGAATATGAGTGACCTTACTGCAATGCATGTACAAGTCCTCATCAGCACAACCAACCAACCACCCACCAACCAATCAAGCAATCAAAACAGTATAAACCAAAAGACACTTGGATTTAATCAGCCCAAATATTTAGCCAAACCCTTTGTTTCACTTCAATGCCTTCCAAATAGCCTGAATATCACCCACTTTAAAGTGGAGTAGAACATGTGGAACCCATGACACCAAAGATCTAACCAACCTATTGTATATTAGCATTTCAGATAGCTTGAATATTACCCACTTTAAAGTGGACTGGAACATGTTGAACCACGACTCTTGGATAAAGAGTCCAAAGTTTTAACCAAACTGACATACATCATCAGCTCATAGTGTTATTCTAAAGCCTGTCAGATAGCCAGAATATCACCCACTTTAAAGTGGACTGGAACATGTTGAACCATAGACTCAAATAAAGAGTCCAAAGTTTTAACCAAACTGACATACATCATCACCCCATGGTGTTATTCTAAAGCTTGTCAGATAGCCTGAATATAATCCACTTTAATGTGGAAGCAAAGACTCTTGGATAATAAGTCAAAAGTATCAACCAAACTACCATACATCATCAGTTCTTGTTTAACTTCTAATTAAGCTTGTGATATAGACCAATAATAACTTACCTTAACAGTAATTCTTTAGGTTTTTTTATTTATGCTTGCATCATCATCATCATCATCATCATCATCAGTAGTAGATAAGGTAGGAATCTGAAATGAAGAGTTGAGCAATGGTGTTTAATGTCCCAGTCAAGAATATTTAACTTAAATCAAGATGTCACCTGCTTTAGACGAAGGTTCAGAAATTTTGCTAGTGGATTGTGCTTATGACATTATACAGCAGGGTTCTTTAACGTGCCATGGGACCTCATTTATTTTAAGTTCCTATCCGAAAAAAACGTGACTTTCATTTTCGTAATGCTGAGGGTTGGCAAAAGAACAGTTACTACCCACTTTCAAGTCTTGGGTCGATACATGAGTAATGGTGTTTAACATCCCAGTCAAGAATATTTAACTTAAATCAAGATGTCACCTGCTATAGACGAAGGTGCAGAAATTTTGCTAGTGGATTGTGCTTATGACATTATACAGCAGGGTTCTTTACCGTGTCATGACACGGGACCTTGTTTATTTTAAGTTCCGATTAAAAAAATGTGACTTTCATTTTGTAATGCTGAGGGTTGGCAAAAGAACAGTCACTACCCATTTTCAAGTCTTGGGCCACACCTGGTCAGGGTTCAAACGCACGACCTTCCACTTACAGAGCAAGCACTCTACCAACTGAGCTACTGCAGTGGTGTTTGTGAGATAAACCAACAGGGTTCGTACAGATATTTGGACTCCAAATTTGGACTTTTTAGGGTCTTTTCAGGGTCTTATTTGCAAATTTAAGGGACAATTTTAGCAAAAAATATTAGTGCAAAGGCAACTCAATCAATCAAACGTGTCCATAGTAACAACATGTGAAGTGGAGGTTGAAGTTGGGCGTTCAATTGGGCCAGGTACCTTTAAATTGCACATTTCAATGTAACATCAATTAATTAATTATTTATATCAGTCTATTTGCAACCACTAACTATTGAAATACAGGCACCCAACTGGCTAAATTCAAGGGCTTTTTAGGGTCAGACTCGTTTTTAGGGCAAACCTCAAAATTTAAGGACTTTTCCAGGCCTGTACGAACCCTAACCAAGTATAACTTACCTTAACAGTAATTCTTTAGGTAACTTCTTATTTATGGCTGCATCATCATCAGTTGTAGATATGGTAGAAATCTGAAATATGGACATAAATTACAAACTTTGCAGGTAAACTAGCAACAAAGAGCCTTAATTTGATTTTAGCTGTGTTTTCTGTGTAAACCGAAAATGGGTGGTCAAATGATGCTATGCCCTAGATGTCACAAGTATGGTACGCTAAAGAAGCCCCACCCTACACATTGCCTTGAGTATACTGCAAAGGTTAAAATATTCTACACTTCATCTATAGCTCGTGAAGTCTTGATATAAGTAAAACAGTGATTTCCCCCAAGATTTGTAGCAGGAGATAAACTGACAAACCCAACAGGCCAGGGTCAAAAACGATTTTCAGTCGTTATCTTGACAACACACATAACTTATGATAGTTACCATTTGACAGATTAATTTTTATTTGAGAATTAAGTTTCAGTAAAATGACCTTTTCATATCAATTTCATTAAGTTTAAATGGCCAATTTGTAGTCTTAAGTGGTCAAACCAGCCTGTTGCCTGCTCTTAATGAAAACACTGGTAAAATATCCTTAACTGGGATGCAAAACCCCATTCATTCAATCAGTTTAATTTGGTTTAATTGTGCTTGGGGTACCTTTCTTTCCAGGTTGAGCTCTGACATTAGCCAATTGCTAATTTTTATAATTTCTGGCTCCAAAAAATGTCTTTTGGATAATATTTTTTGCTCCAACATTTTTATCAATTTCATTATGAGGCAAATGAAAATCAGATTTTTTTCTTCTTCGTTTTTACACAAGAGTATAAAAAAGTAAAACAAGTGTCACAAACTGTTAATCAAGAACAGTCTAAACAGCAGATAAGAACTACATGTACATTTAAGACATTTTTGTCACTTTCAGTTTCTTAGTTTTTCTGGCTCTTCAACATATAACTTGGCTAATAAATTTCAAAATAGTCTAATGTTTTGGCTCCAACTTTTTGAGAGCTATAGAGCTAGAAATGTTTCGATCCAAGCTTCTCTGGACACAAGTTGTATAAAGGGAAAGACTTCTATTTGTACTCTCCACTGAAATTTTAATTTTGAGTGAAAAAAGTCTAAACATGACAGATTCAAGCCAATTCTCTTGAAAAATGATTTTTCAAAATATTTACATAGGATATAATGGGTGGGGGTGGTACAAAATTAAGTCTTACCGACAAACGTTCACAGGTGCATGTTCTCTTTTGTCCACTAAATTATTAAAGACTATTTCCTCGAATTATATAATTTTTAAAATGTAGAGGGTTTTTCCACAACGAAGAAAATGATGAAAACAACAATTTTTCAGATTTTCCAGCATCTCCCCCGGCCGCATCACTAGTTAATCTCACTGTCATGGTTGTCTTCCCGCCAGCTGAGCGAGATAGATCAAGATTCAGGGCAGTACGACTAACCAGTCCACTAAAACCCAATTTTAATTTTTGACTTGTTGGGTGTTTATGGTCCGACAGCTTCCATTATTGAATTCTTGAAATATTTGGCGAAAATGGCAGAAACGAAAACACGCGTCTATAGCTTCTAGTATTTCCTTACCTCGCTCTTGTTGGACACACAGAACACTTCCTAAAACATTATTCTACCGATCCATGCTTGTGTTTTAATTAAAATCCATCGATAACGGTAGAAATAGTCTCTTCAGCTCTCTGTCACTTCCCCACCGTGAAGACATAACTAATCTGCATTGACCAATCAGATCGCGTGTTGCATTTCGATTGTGAAGCCCGCAGTTCTATCTTTAGAAACCACATGTCGATTCATGGTGTTTTCGTTTCTGCCGTTTGACGCAATTTTGTGTATTGACAGGTGTCCGTTTATTTATTTATTTATTCTATTAATTAATTAATTAATTGCTACAATGTGGAAAATAATGAATAATAAAAATAATAGTAATAATAATAACTAGATATTGTAACTGGGATACCAGTTACGTATGATTCCCCACCATCCACCGCTGTGAGTTCGAGTCCCGCTCGGACCACATGTGGGAATGTGAATTTTCCTTACCGTTGGCCTTTACTGATTCACCATGTATCAGTATAATGGACTGGGGGAGTGGTACGCTTGTCTGCGGTGTACTGACTCTGTGAACTAGCACGGTAAAGTCGCCCTGAGTGCGCGCTAGTACAAGGCAGACCATACAACACACTCGCACTTTACATGCATACACAAAAATTGTTCATAGATTAATCCATAGAGATCAATTAAATAGTTCTCGTCGCGAATAGCTGAAAAATTGCTGATGCGACGTTAAGCAATATTCAACCAACCAACCCACCATCCATAAATAATTTATTGCATATATCTGGTGAAAAGAACCTAGCAGGGTTAGCGCTGGGTTGAAAAAGTCTGTCGCCAAGGAAATCGCCAGTTGTTACTTAAAGTTCTGTCGCCAATTTCATTACTCTGTCGCCAAAAAGGGTACTTTTTGACACATACAATATTTGACGTAATACACTAGTCGAGTCGGGTACCTGTGTGTAGGTAGTCTTACATCAAAGTTACGGCCCTTCGTATATGAATTACAAGACTGAATAAAAAAATAAATGAACAAGAAATGTTGTTGTTTAGTTATTAATCAACAGGTAATCAACGTTTTTAATGTTGTGTATATCGGTATATTGCCTTGATGTACGGTTACATTCTAAAGGCATTTGTGTATGAAGTACATTTGTACCGCGCCGACCTGGTAAACTAAAAAAGTCATACCTTGATTACTTTTTTAAATTTCTTTGAAAGTTAACGTAGATTTGAATTAAAGTTTTCGGTTGAGAAAAATCGTACATTGGAAGGCCTTCTCGGCAAAGGAAGTGACGTTTTCGATGAATTTTAATGAATAAGAAAACTCGTAGAACCCCTCTCAGGCCTCTGATTTGGC
Source organism: Anadara kagoshimensis (assembly GCA_021292105.1). Lineage (NCBI taxonomy): Eukaryota > Metazoa > Mollusca > Bivalvia > Arcoida > Arcidae > Anadara > Anadara kagoshimensis. The sequence goes on along the minus strand of CM037868.1, from coordinate 6,821,495 downwards.
GTCGCCGCGTGTTACAATGAATGGACACGTATTGGGGGGGGGGTTGCGCTGAGCATCGCTAACTGCGATTTTATTTCTTTAACTGGCGACAAAACACGGCGCTTTGCGATTTTTCTGGCCACAAGTTTTCAAAGTTCACCGGTATCTTGGTCACCAGTAATTAACAGGTGATAACACATTGAAGCCAGCGACGGATTGACGAGTGTCACTGAATAAACACAGCAATTAACGACTGAGTTGATTAAGATCGTTGTCTTAGGTGTGAATGTAAGGCAGGTAGATCCAAGTAATATTGGAGCGTGTCGACACTGCCTGAGGATATACCCAGGTGCCCTCCCGATGTCGTCAGACAGTATAAACACCGATGGATTCGGAATTATTGTAAAATCCAAAATAAAATATAATAAAAGTTACCCTTTGTGATGTTTATTTAATTTTTTTTTAAAGTTTATTGATTAATAATCGTGATTCAATGCGCAATACACATCATAGGATGCCTTCTGTTTGTATTTTAATTACGCGACTTATATCGGTTATTCCTATATGTTTGAGGTTCATGATCATAACGATACATCTACTCAGTCAAAATAGTAAAAGACGGACATTTTTATATGAAGCGTGTATGTTAACTCTGTGTATAGTGTGTTGAAATAGATCGACGCTGTATATATAGTCCGATTTAAAAGACCCTCTCTATTGAAAAAACGTTCTTTTCAACACGCTGAGGTACATATTAGTTTAGGTGTATTATACGGAATAAATCTCATATTGTTATTCCCAGCATCTAAAAGACTCTGATCTTCATTGCTCTATAGATTATTGAGGTGTTTTTGATGCAAAAGAAATAAAGTCGACTCTCGTTAATTCGAAATCTTTTGAATCGAAGTTTCGCTTAAATCGAAATGATAAAATGGTCCCGTCAGATCGCTATGTATTTCTATGTAAATTTGTTAGTTAACTCGATATGCCGAATTTGAAGCGAATTTTCAGTCCAAAATTGCGAAATATTACGAAAATTCCCATGTTTAAATCGAAGTGAACTTTCAGTCCAAATTACGAAAATTCCAATGTTTAAATCGAATAAAATAGACACAAAAATATTTTATCTTAAACTTGAACAATACCTGAAATAATTGTTCATTTCTTATTTGAAAAGTGTTAATAGTAACAGAGTGACGGCTTACTCGGAAGGTTCATTTCCGACTAAAACTACAAATTTTTGTAGTCTACTCTGCATACTTTAACACAATAAACAAAACGCAAATATACATTTGCCGACTAGCCGTGCGCTGCTATAGACCAATGACCAGGCTTAAAACACTTGTAACAGACCCCCAGTCGTAGATTGTGACGATACTGGTTGATCTCTAGTATACGGCTGGAAACGCCTAGTAGTTTTCTTCTTTTTCTCGGCTTTCGCTTTCCTTTCAGCTTTATTCTCAGCTCTTGTGATCTTCTTGTCGTCCTCGCTGTCAGAAGCTACAGGATTAGCTGTATATTCCTGCACTACCCTCCATCCATATTCAGAAGAATCGGCGAGTCTAATTAATTTTTGTCTCTGGTGAACTAAACCCATACCTTCTGAAATCTTTTTCTTTGCTTCACAAGCGGCATTGGAAACTTCATTCTCGAGAACACACTTAGTATCTTTTAGGACATTGTTAATTTTCACATTGAACTTAAACTGGTCCTCGCAACTTTTTCTTTTGAACCTGTAATTGTCATTAACTAAAATTTCTTCTTGTAGCTTATTAAACTGAAATTCGGAATGCTCTTTTTGTGACTGTTGCAAATGCTTTAGCTTGTCCGTAACCAAAGTGTTCATCTGGTTCAAAAGTGTGTTTTGAGATTCTAAAATGGCCTTTTGTACTTCACCATTAATGGCTTGTAATATATCTCTATCCATGATAACACGTACTGATTTAAAATTTGATGTGAATAGATCGAGCGCATAGCTAGAACTGAAACACTCAGTGTTAAACACGGGTTTTTCACACCTGAGATAACACACCCACCCGTGTTAATGCAAATACATAGTAGACAACAAATTCCCGCTTTACTTCGAACCGCGGGAATTTAAAATTCAACATACCGGTCATTTGGAAAGTGTCAGTCAGTAAAAGGAGAAATTTCATTGGTGTAAACTTAAAAAAGTGGACAGTCTTCTACTTCCACAGTCAGTGATTAACAGAATACCCCGAAGCCATTTCTACACGCTTAACCTTCTTCGATCTATCAAGGCAAATTGTATACACCATTCAGCTCATTGTGTAAGGTTTTAATAACAGGCGTGTGACGTGACAAGCTGTGGTTTTAAAAATCGCCAAGTTTTTGATGGTCACTAATCGGATTAACTCATAGGTGAAAGCATTTGCTTGGTATGGTTAAAGTGTCGTAACCAGCTTATGTCCATTCAGAATTAGTTTCCCCGGGTATTTAACTACGTATTCAATTAAGCAATTTACACCCACCCACCCACATTCAAGATAACGAAAATGAACACGTCTTGATTATCTACACAGACAACAGATTATTGGTACCAAATTTCATCTAAATCCATCAAGCCGTTCCCGAGATATGCTTCAGCATATGGTCCTGACGGAATAATAATAATAATAACTAGAGATTGTAACTGGGATACCAGTTACGTATGATTCCCCACCATCCATAAATAATTCATGGCATATATCTGGTGAACAGACCCTAGCAGGGTTAGCGCTAGGTTGTAAAAGTCTGTCGTCAAGGAAATCGCCAGTTGTAAAATTTTGTTGCCAATTTCATTACTGTGTCGCCAAAAAGGGTAAATCTTGTGATTTTCACGTCACATGCGTTTTTAATGTTGTGTATATATTGCCTTGATGAACAATTACATTTTAAAGGCAGTTGTGTATGAAGTACATTTGTACCGCGCCGACCTGGTAAACTAAAAAAATCATACCTTGATTGCTTTTTAAAATTTCTTCGAAAGTTAAAGTAGATTTGAATTAAAGTTTTCGGTTGAGAAAAATCATACATTGGAAGGCCTTCTCGGCATAGGAAGTGACGTTTTCAATGAATTTTATTGAATAAGAAGACTCGTAGAACCCCTCTCAGGCCTCTGATTTGGCGTCGCCGCGTGTTACAGTGAATGAACACGTATGGGAGGGTTTGCGCTGGGCATCGTGAACTGCGATTTTTTCTTTAACTTGCGACAAAACACGGCGCTTTGCGATTTTTCTGGCCACAAGTTTTTACAAAGTTCACCGGTATCTTGGTCACCAGTAATTAACAGGTGATAACACATTGAGTGTTATCACTCAAGATCACTCGCGAGTGTCACTGAATAAACACAGTTATTAACAACAGAGTTGATTAAGATCGTTGTCTTAGGTGCGAATGTAAGACCTTCTAATGATGGGCAGGTAGATCCAAGTAATATTGGAGCGTGTCGACACTGCCTGAGGATATACCCAGGTGCCCTTCCGATGTCGTCAGATGGACTCGGAATTATTGTAAAATCTAAAATAAAATATAATAAGTTACCCTTTGTGATGTTTATTTAATATTTTTCTAAAAAGTTTATTGATTAATAATCGTAATTCAATGCGCAATACACATCATAGGAGGCCATCTGTTTGTATTTTAATTACGCGACTTACATCGGTTATTCCTATATGTTTGAGGTTCATGATCATAACGATACATCTACTCAGTCAAAATAGTAAAAGACGGACATTTTTATGTGAAGCATGTATGTTAACTCTGTGTATAGTGTGTTGAAATAGATCGACGCTGTATAATATATAGTCCGATTTAAAAGACCCCCTCTGTTGAAAAAAACGTACTTTTCAACACGTTCAGGTACATATTAGTTTAGGTGTATTACACGGAATAAATCTCATATTGTTATTTCCAGCATCTAAAAGACTCAGATCTTCATTGCTATATAGATTATTTAGGTGTTTTTGATGCAAAAGAAATAAAGTCGACTCTCGTTAATTCGAAGTCGGTTGAATAGAAATTTCGCTTAAATCGAAATGATACAAATGGTCCCGTCAGATCGCTATGTATTTCTATGTAAATTTGTTAGTTAATTCGATATGCCGAATTTGAAGCGAATTTTCAGTCCAAATTACGAAATATTACGAAAATTCCCATGTTTAAATCGAAGTGAACTTTCAGTCCAAATTACGATAATTCCAATGTTTAAATCGAATAAAAAAGACACAAAAATATTTTATCTTAAACTTGAACAATACCTGAAATAATTGTCCATCTCTTATTTGAAAAGTGTTAATAGTGGCGGCTTACTCGGAAGATTCATTTCCGACTAAAATTACAAATTTTTGTACTCGACATACCAGTCATTAGGAAAGTGTCAGCCAGTAAAAGGAGACATTTCATTGGCATAAACTTAAAAAAGTGGGCAGTCTTCTACTTACACAGTCAGTGATTAACAGAAAACCCCCAAGCCATTTGATCTATCAAGGCAAATTGTATACACCATTCATCTCATTGTGTAAGGTTTTAAGTACAGGCGTGTGACGTGACAAGCTGTGGTTTTAAAAATCGCCAAGTTTTTAACGGTCACTAATCGGATTAACTCATAGGTGAAAGCATTGACTTGGTATAATTAAGGTGTCGTAATCAGCCTATGTCCATTCAGAATTGGTTTCCCCGGGTATTTAACTACGTATTTATTTACACCCACCCACCCACCTTCAAGATAACGAAAATGAACGCGTCTTGATTATCTTCCCAGACAACAGATTATTGGTAGCAAATTTCATCTAAATCCATCAAGCCGTTCCCGAGATATGCGTCAGCATATGATCCTGACGGAATAATAATAATAATAAAAATAATAATAATAATAAGAAGAAGAAACAGAACGAAAACAATATGATTCCCCACCTTCGGTGGTGGGGAATCATAATAATAAAAATAATAATAGAAATAAAAATAATAAGAAGAAGAAGAAACAGAACGAAAACAATATGATTCCCCACCTTCCAGTTGAAAGGCCAGCTTCGATTTTTTCCGTTAAACCCGCGATTTAATCTTCAGGGCCGTTCAAGGGGGGTAATTCAAATTTGGTCGGCAGATGGCGCTTTGTCGTCACCTCGAAGAATTTGCATTTTAGGGTTGACGCAATAAATCATTAATTAAATGGTGTTTTTAACTTAAACTATATATATTTTTGTATCCGTTTGATAGCAAATTGATTTTTCTAGACGATCACAACAATTAAACACTCCTTATAACTAATTAAAATGCTGGAATCATAGACATAAACTGCGGTATCGTGAAAGGTCAAAATCAAGTGGGCGGTGCATTCGGAGTTTATGCCCGGTAAATTGAATTGACAGAATCGCATCCCACACCGATTGGGTTAAAAATTATAGTCGTAATCGGTAGCATTTAGAACACCGGTCATTTTGATACCGGATAGAAACCATCACTCGCACCGGTTATTGCACAGGAAGATTGTCAAGTTGACCCTGCGTGCCGATGATTTGGAAAACAAAACTTGCTATTTATTGCGTCTAGACATCTTCTAATTTGTTTATTTTTACTCTAGATATTTGTTGGTGTGTTTTTAATATAATCTTTAAACATTTTGTTTAATTTTAGTTCAATTTTGTAGAAAAAATCCCACGAAAATCAAACATCCAGATCGCCCAGCTGGCCCCATGTAGTCACTATGTGACTCAGAAATCAGCTGATATTGGATTTTTTTTTACACTTTCATTACATTTAGAGTCACAAGAGGGACAGTTTGCTAGAAAACCATCTGAACAACAATTATCTGGTGTTGATTTAACTGCTGCAGTGCATGCAAATTTTAAAACTGTGATTTTAATGTTTCAGATCAGAAGTTGGCAGTTGTATCACATATTTACAGGTAGGCAGGCTGACAAAGAGCATAATTATAGTTTGTTAAATTTCAGAAAGTTTGCAGAAGAGGAGAAGTCATGATATGGAAAATTACATAAAATGTTTTCAATTACACTTTTCAGACTGTAAATTACTTTATTTTTTTTATTTTTTTTATTTTTTTTTTTTAGTAATTTGAAAAGTTTTGCCACTTCAAGGGGTTGAAGATGGATTTTAAATGCCAAAGTTCAGTTTAGTTATTCAGAAACTGGTGACGGTGTTGGCAGATATTGAGGTACAGGTTGCAAATGCACAAATTGCAAAAATGTTGTAATTAATGCAATTCTAGATCCTTCAGCTATCACTACTGCTACTGTTGCTGATGATTCCACAGCTACAAATACCTATAAATAGGTTTTTAAAACATTGATGCTAATTTTGAATGTTTTCTCTCCACAGTAACCACAGCAAGTATGGATGTACCAGCAGAAAAATACTTGATAACACAGAAAATTCAGAAATGGATCACAAAGATTCTTGTACTACATGTATTAGATTTACTGTTCAAACATTTCATATTTTTAAAGTTGATACATGTACATGTATTTGAGCTTTTTATGAAATTTATCACAATATAACCCATTCACTTTTATTGTGCAAGAATCTATGTAAATATCTTTTACCGTATTTTAATTTGAGCCAAACTTTAAATCATGGATCATTGCTGCACACATCATGGCTAGTTCTGACAGTCCCACAGTATCATTCTTGTGTGGTGAATGATGTTATACTGGTACTACATTAAATTATTCTGTTTTAATTAATTTCTTTTTTATTTTCAAGAATGCAGAATATGTGTAGTTTATTTTCATATGATTTTATGATACATCACTAGGTTTCCATAAATTTGAAATAATTAGTAGCCAAATTTCCAAAATTTGTGAAAATATAGTCCTTTTTAAAGTATCTCTCCACAAATTTGCTAAAATAGGTTACTTTTTGAAAGAATTCCTCAGAAATTAGTAGCCAATGGCAATTTTGGCTACCAGGAATGGAAACATAGACATCATACATGTATAATCATTTCAGTTGATTTTCAGATTACCAATACCTATACAGTTTATTTTCAGATTATGCATTCCTACAAGTTAATTTTTAGTTCATTTTATTTACAGATAACTTTTTTTATATTTATTGACAGGTGAAATGCATATTTCAAATTTTATTTACAAATTTGCCAACATTGTATTTTCAGATTATTCATAGATAACATTTTTATTTGTAGATTAAATATTATTAATGCTATTGCTATGCTAAAAACAAGACAGAGACTACAGAATAAACAATGACTATGTTTGTTTGTTTTTTTTTATTGCAGATAACATTACATGGTCAACACACAGTACAATGTCAATAAAGATGTTTTGCTTGCATTTTAAAATTATCATTACTTTAAGGAAAAATAAATGCTAATTGACATAATAAATGCATAATTATTTTTGTGCATTACACTGGCACCTGTCCAACATAACATTTGAAATATTGGTAGGGGCATGGCCTCTTACTGTATAGGTTTGAATCTCATTCAGGACAGTTTTTGTGTGAGAAAGTTAGTCAGTTTGTTGTGGAATGTCGTTGGTTTTCTTTGGGCTCTACAGTTTTCTCCCCATCTCTAAATATGTTTGATAGTGAAAGAATCTTGACTTTTACTCTACTCCTTACCCAAAAGACATGAAGCATCCTCTGGACTGAAGGTAGATACATGAACTTGATCCATGTCATTTTGGAGACAGTCAGAATTAGATTAATATTGCATCTGTGCATTAGTACTTTAGCTGCAAAAAGTCTACCAGCAGCACTTGATCTGTGAAAAAATGAACCACAGATACTAAAGAATTAACTGTTACACCCGGTAAAACTGACCTGACCATCTTATAGAAAGAGATTTTAATTTCTAGTTATTAACTTGGGGTGTGGAAACAGTATTTCTTCCTGTTCCACTGTCATGGTGCTGCTGTTGAATTTTTATTTAAATACTGCATTCAAAATCAGCACATAGCAACTAGTTGTCATATGCTGATTTTAAATTCATTATTTTAATAAAAATTTAAAATCAGCACATGACACCACTGAAAAGAAAATTATATAACTTTCTCTTGTGTATCAAATTTGAAGAAATATTTCCCATGGAAAATAATTTTATTTGATTAAGATTAAAATGTTAAATGAAGCCAATTTTTTTTAGATTTTTTTTTTTTTTTTTTTTTTTTTAATTTCCCTACATTAAAACAAATATCAATCAATAAGACAGTAAAATCACTTTATTTTTATTCGCATACATGCGAGAGACAGTGTAAACAAGGGAGATAATCATCATACGAAAAACAAAACAAAACAGAAGCAACACCTGCTGATTTCTTAACTGACAGAATCGCATCCCGCATCGATTTCGGACATGTCTTTCATATGAATATGTTCAGAAATGAATATATTTTCAGAATTGAATTATTAGAACCCATCACTTGTCCTAATATTTAATAATTTGTGTCTGAAGCACGAATGTCGGCCGACAGATGTGAACCAAACCCCGCAAAAGGAGCCACACCTGCCGTTTTCTCAACTGACAGAATCGCATCCCACACCGATTTCGGACATGTCTTTCATATGAATGTGTTCAGAAATGAATAAATTTTTAGAAAATAATTATTAGAACCCATCACTCGCCCTAATATTTTCAAAAAATGTGTCTGAAGCGAGATCGTCGGCCGACAGCTGTGACACAACCTCCACTTTCAAGACGTATTACTCGTAATTTTCTGTATATAATTGGTTCTTTTTTACATAAATTGAAGGAAAAAATATTTATTGTTCAAAATATTTGATGATTTTAAGTAATAACGATCCCATTTAAAAGTATACTTAAATTTTCGAGACCTACTACCATTTCCGATTGCGTACCAAAATTTAAACTGAAAATCACGTGACTAAAGTGATTAAAAATCAGCCATATTGGAAGCTGGCCTTTCGAACTGCTTCGGTGGTGGGGAATCATAATAATAAAAACATCGCATAAATACATTTTTAATTTTGTTCTTATTTTTCCGTTATTCTCAGGACTACAAGACAGAAAGGTCGCTGTTGAAAACAATGTGGGAGAAAGCACATCTATATTTACATTTCCTAAAAAACTAATTACACATGTGGAGTCTGTGCAGCCGATGATCAGTGGCGTAGCTCCCTATAGGCGTGCACATCAATTTTCTTTCATTATGATTCCCCACCACCGAAGGTGGGGAATCATATTGTTTTCGTTCTGTTTCTTCTTATTATTATATTATTTTTATTATTCTTATTATTCTTCTTCTCAAGACCATATGCTGCAGCATATCTCGGTAACGGCTTGATGGATTTAGATGAAATTTGCTACCAATAATCTGTTGTCTGTGTAGATAATCAAGACGCGTTCATTTTCGTTATCTTGAAGGTGGGTGGGTGGGTGTAACTCAATACGTAGTTAAATACCGGGGGAAACCAATTCTGAATGGACATAAGCTGGTTACGACACCTTAATTATACAAAGCCAATGCTTTCACCTATGAGTTAATCCGATTAGTGACCGTTAAAAACTTGGCGATTTTTAAAACCACAGCTTGTCACGTCACACGCCTGTACATAAAACCTTACACAATGAGATGAATGGTGTATACAATTTGCCTTGATAGATCAAATGGCTTGGGGGTTTTCTGTTAATCACTGACTGTGGAAGTAGAAGACTGCCCACTTTTTTAAGTTTACACCATTGAAATGTCTCCTTTTACTGACTGACACTTTCCTAATGACCGGTATGTCGAGTACAAAAATTTGTAGTTATAGTCGGAAATGAATCTTCCGAGTAAGCCGCCACTCTGTTACTATTAACACTTTTCAAATAAGAGATGGACAATTATTTCAGGTATTGTTCAAGTTTAAGTTTTTTGTGTCTTTTTTATTCAATTTAAACATTGGAATTTTCGTAATTTGGACTGAAAGTTCACTTCGATTTAAACATGGGAATTTTCGTAATATTTCGTAATTTGGACTGAAAGTTTGCTTCAAATTCGGCATATCGAATTAACTAACAAATTTACATAGAAATACATAGCGATCTTACGGGACCATTTGTATCATTTCGATTTAAGCGAAATTTCGATTCAAAAGATTTCGAATTAACGAGAATCGACTTTATTTCTTTTGCATCAAAAACACCTAAATAATCTATAGAGCAATGAAGATCTGAGTCTTTTAGATGCTGGAAATAACAATATGAGATTTATTCCTTATAATACACCTAAACTAATATGTACCTCAACGTGTTGAAAAGTACGTTTTTTTTCAATAGAGGGGGTCTTTTAAATTGGACTATATATACAGCGTCGATCTATTTCAACACACTATACACAAGAGTGAACATGCATGCTTCATATAAAAATGTCCGTCTTTTACTATTTTGACTGAGTAGATGTATCGTTATGATCATGAACCTCAAACATATAGGAATAACCGATATAAGTCGCGTAATTAAAATACAAACATATGGCCTCCTATGATGTGTATTGCGCATTGAATCACAATTATTAATCAATAAACTTTTTAGAAAAAATATTAAATAAACATCACAAAGGGTAACTTTTATTATATTTTATTTTGGATTTTACAATAATTCCGAGTCCATGGCTGACGACATCGGGAGGGCACCTGGATATATCCTCAGGCAGTGTCGACACGCTCCAATATTACTTGGATCTACCTGCCCATCATTAGAAGGTCTTACATTCGGACCTAAGACAATGATCTTAACTCAGTCGTTAATTACTGTGTTTATTCAGTGACACTCGCCAATCCGTCACTGGCTTCAATGTGTATCCACCTGTTAATTACTGGTGACCAAGATACCGGTGAACTTTGAAAACTTGTGGCCAGAAAAATCGCGAAGCGCCGTGTTTTGTCGCTAGTTAAAGAAAAAAATCGCAGTAAGCGATGCCCAGCGCAAACCCTCCCATACGTGTTCATTCATTGTAACACGTGGCGACGCCAAATCAGAGACCTGAGAGGGGTTCTACGAGTTTTCTTATTCAATAAAATTCATTGAAAACGTCACTTCCTATACCGAGAAGTCCTTCCAATGTACGATTTTTCTCAACCGAAAACTTTAATTCAAATCTACTTTAACTTTCAAAGAAATTTTAAAAAACAATCAAGGTATCATTTTTTTCAGTTTACCAGGTCGGCGCGGTTCAAATGTTCTTTATACACATCTGCCTTTAAAATGCAATTGTTCATCAAGGCAATATATACACAACATTAAAAACGCATGTGACGTGAAAATCACAAGATTTACCCTTTTTGGCGACACAGTAATGAAATTGGCAACAAAATTTTACAACTGGCGATTTCCTTGACGACAGACTTTTACAACCCAGCGCTAACCCTGCTAGGGTATTTTCACCAGATAATTTATGGATGGTGGGGAATCATACGTAACTGGTATCCCAGTTACAATCTCTAGTTATTTTTATTACCATTATTTATATAATGTCTCTAAATATAGAAGATTCTAGAAGAAAATAATTAAACAAAACAAAAACCGGACGAATCCAATGGATTTCGTTTAAACTATACTCTTAAGACAGACAGGAAAATGTTAATAAGTTGTTGAATTTATAGACAGTATCATTATCAATGTGGACAAAATCATGTTCTAACTAATTAGGAAATTCGGACCACTGACTAATGTGTATACAGAATTTGTTGGGTTTTTTTCTTTCAAATTCAAATACAACAATTTTGGGATATCAGTTTAAATTTTTTATCATTATTAAATGTCATCGAATCGCACCAATTCTTTATTGAATTGCCACAAGATTACACCATTTGACATCAACGTTTACAATTATTCGGTGGAGCATGCTCCCGGACCCCTAGACCATTCTTGCCTTCGGCACTCACATTGTAAATTCTCCTAATCATTAATTGCACGGCGTGCAGATCAATTTTTGCTAGCTACGCCAATGCAGATAAGAAATGATAAATAGAAACCTGTTATTATACATAAAATGTACTTATACATGCACATGTTGCATGATAATGACTAGACATATCGTAATTTTAAATTTTAGACAATACAAAACACATATAATATAGAAGAATGATTGAACAAACACAAGACTACCGAAAATACCAAACTCCCGTGGCTTGAGACGGGACGGCTGTTTTGGCATAGGAAAAAAATGAGATCCAGTGGTGTGGTTGATGTTATTGTAGCTGATCCTTAGATCATCCTACTTATTTTCAGTTGTTTCACGCACATTGACTTTGGGTTCCATTTAATAGTAAAATAAAAAAAATCTGTCCTATGCTAGTATTTACCAACTAAAACATTCTCAAGTGTTTTTGAAAAGTTTTAAAATTATATTTATAAATAATGTATGCATGTCATATTGTTGGTTCGCGGTTTGGAATGGGGTTATTTTCAAATTACTAATGCTTTGTATACATACGCTATAATATTTGAGTGACGGACAAGGATAATGGTTTAATTTTTAAGCGTTTTTCGATTTTTCACCATGATGGCAGGCATGCCCGTGGATAATCTTTAGTTTAGAAAAAAACTGCATTAAATACCTACATTTTAATGTCTATTTTGTTCACGGACAGGTCTGCCGTTAGTATGAATTTGCAATATATATATATATATATATATATATATATATATATATATATATATATATATATATATATATATATACAGTGAAATATATGGAAATAATCATCTTGCTTTGAATCACCGTTTTAATGTACTTATAGAAACACTTATCCGTTACCAGGGATATCTTTGACATGACACTTTAGAACATACTTTATTCTATAGATAGGAAGTACTTTTAACCAATATTTTATTAATGTAAATTTTGACATGCATAAAATTTTCCTATGGGTCATTTCCTTATATTTTCCAAAGACATCCTTTCTTGAATACTAATGTACAGATTTTCTCTAGTGTCCATCTAAAGTCGAGCTCTAGTTTTATAATTGGCTTGTTTGGTTCCCCCCCCCTGTTTTTGTGAACTTGGCTGTGGTGCGTTCTTGGTGACTACTGTTGTTTCCATTTACTATTTAGCTTCAGTTTTCTACAGTCACTAAACCTGTTTTGCAGCACTAGACTGGCGTTTCAGGATAAAACTCTTATCTTATTTTTAAATATTCAAAATAGTAACATACAAAACGTCTTACATGGCTGTCGTTATTTGGACTCACAACCTACAATTTTTTCAACATAATTATTAAAAAAATGTTATATTTTGAAGTATATAAAGTGGACAATTTAATTTTACTTCCCAGGGAGCAGGACAATGCGTCTCGTAGCTCGTTCAAAAATCTGGAGGGCATACTCCCCGGACACCCCCTCACACGTTAAGCATGCACATTCATTTTTTCCTGCTACGTCACTGGACTTTTCTTAAATTTTAAATCACCCCCACCCCGCCAAAAACAGACAGTTTAATTTTTTAAAAACCTAAGCTCTGCTTGGTCGTTAAAAATAAACCCTTAAGCGGGCTTGGTGAAATACATTGTGGACCTCCAATTTTTCTCACTCAAGTTACTCATTGCAACATTTTAAAAGTATTTGGATTTAAATACACAATTTTGGCCTGAGCTCTAATGATGAGGAACGACAGTTTTTGTGCTGTAAGAATTAAAACATGGTTTATTGATATTTCCACACGTGGCAGGTGCAATTAGCTAAATATGAGAAGTTTACCCTTCCGGAGCACTTGGTCTCACCTACCACTGCGGTAGCTAAGTTGGTAGAGTGCTCGCTCCGTGGGAGATCGTGGGTTCGAGCCCAACCGAGTCTGACCCAAGACTTAAAAGTAGGTAGTGACTGTTTTTGTCAAGCACTCGGTAATACGAAATTAAAGTCACGATTCTTTCGGATGGGAACTTAAAATAAACGAGGCCCGTGTCACGGAAGGCGTGGCACGATAAATAAACGGCCTGGCCCCGGTTTCACAATCATTGCTTAGCTAAGATTTTCCCTAACTTAAATTTAGCCAATTTTGGTTATCACTTTTTGGAACTACTGATGAATATTTTTGTAAAAACTAAATTCAAATATTTTAATCTAGAAGTGACCTTCAAAATGACACCTTAAATTCCTGAATATCTTGAAAATTAACAAAATTATAAAGTTTTGAAATTTTGCAAAATTTAAGTTAAGGAAAATCTTAGCTAAGGAATGATTGTGAAACAGGGGCCTGTTGAATAATTCCATAAGCACAACGAACAGGCAAATTTTCTGCATCTTCGCGTATAGCTGGCGACGTCTCGATATAAGTAACATATTCTTGAATGAGACGTTAAACACCAGTACTCAACTCCTTCAGGAGCACCTGTTGGAAGTAACCGCCATGCTGTAATGGACAATTACTTCAAATGATTTGTGACACGAGTGTTTGACAAGTGTATTCATTCAGAAAAATGAAACATTGTAAAAGTGTACATTGTATCCGGTCTTATGAAATTGACGGTTCATCTGTGTACTTAGCCAATCAGAATTGAGGTAAGTTGGGAGAATTGAGAAGTTGACAGCCACAGAGCTCGTGGGAAAATTTTGAAGCAGCAACCCAGTTTAGCAGACGTTCTGTCATTTTTGCATTAATCAAGGTAGAGACGGGATTTATTTTTGAAGAATGTCAGACACAAGTGTGTACTGTTGCCGAAAATGAAAACCGTATTTCTGAAGGGACAGAACTTTAAAATTGGCGGAGAGTTTTGATGTTCACACATATTACATGGATTATTGAATTTTTTATGGATTTTCAAAGACTAGTGCAACAAGAATTACTAGGTGATGCACAGTTGAAATGGCAACTTTCGAATGCATTATTGTAAAATAATTCAAAAGTGGCACATGACAGAAGGAAAATGTGCAAAACTTAGACTCGCTTGTAAATGATAAAACCGGACCGTGTTGTTTGGTAAACATTTGATCGAAAATGACCCTAAATAACTGATTTAAATAAGTGCGTACATCCCCGTGACTGATGTAACACTGCGTGTTTACATAGCACGTCAACTGTATCATTGTGTATATTGCACGACTTTGTATTATTTAGCAAAAGTGCGTACAACCCCGTGATTGATTTGGATACCACGTGTACACATCCCTATTTCGGTCTATGGATGATGTGTTTGGATTTTAATCACATTCTAATTTCTAAGTATATGATGGATTATAGATCTACAACATAGTACTATGGTAAGTAACGCTTTGTTTTATTATTTTATTTAATTTTATTTAATTTATTTTTCTGTTAGAATATTGACAATTAAATAGTTTCTGGCAAAGACACAGTATAGCCCGAGATTCCTCTGGCCCGAATTTTTTTTTTTTTTTTTTATCAATTTCGGGCCCCGAAATTGATAAAAAAAAAAAAAAAATTCGGGCCAGAGGAATCTCGGGCAAAGACACAGTACAGACCTGTCAAAACTTTAACACTTTGGTGCCGAATCGGCAGCTTAGCTCGGACCTTTGTTAGCTATATTTCGGCACCTTTTTGACAGCCAATTGTCTATCTTTCGGCCACTCGTAATCATTTTCAGCTGCTCGACCCATCGTTATCTTTTCAGTCACTTGACTGCTTTTTAATCACTAGATATCAACTTCTCCTTAGGAGTTGCCGGTAAATTTTAATAACCGTACTTTTGAAGTGATTAAACTGAATTACTCATTTGACACAAGACGACGACTATACGGTATAGCCTTGTTTTATATGCCATAATACACTTATATAGGTGGTTCACAATCACAATCCGGTGGCAATGTATACAGCGAGTCTATTTTTACTATCATGGTTCAGATAAAGCCGTAGAATGGCGTGATTGTATTGGTGACAACATCTGGGCAGACTTGACCCAGTTGTTCCAAGCTTGATTAGTTTAATCAATGATTAGCAGAAATTTAAACATGAATAAAAATTAAATAATCATTAGGGAATCGATAGTTTTATTACAATTTTCTTTAATTTGATGGAATTTTTACTCATTTTCACCGTTAAAACATAAAAATCCACAGTATATCTGAAATTATTGAAAATTCAAATTTTGACTTATCAATATTATTGATTAAACTAATCAGGCTTTGAACAACCGATCACCTGTGTCTTATAACTAGAATTTGTAAACACAGGTGTGACAGTGTATGTATATAAAAAAACAATATTGACCTGTCTACTTAACTCTTAAAACTTAGATATATTGCCATTGTAGCAGAATTAGAATTTTTTTATAAATTAAAACATTAATATATAACGTATTTTAAAATAGAGGTCAATTACCTGTCTGACCTCTATAATGACCTTGAATTGGGGGTCAAAGGTCAAGGGTAAACTAACTTTTTTCGGTTGTTTCCTGTGTATTTATTAATTTTTATTCATTTTTGCAAAATTTTTAGATGTAACACTATTTTTCAGTTAAAATAAAGGCAGGTGTATTTTTATTTTTACTTAGAACAGCAGGTGTAAAAAAAAAAAGATTATTTTTTGCCAAAAAAAATGTTCCATGACTGCATAATATTTCAGTTGTTTAGTAAATTTGACACATTGGAGTTAGAATTGTAAAATTGATAATGCAGATCAATTATTTGAAACAAAATTTTCATCATCTAATGAGAAGACTGGTCAACTAATGATAATTGCGGAAAGAAGGATAAATCATTCAGTGTAAACAGAACACCAATACCAATCAATATCATGTTACTAATTTTGTAACATATTTTACTACATTTTTTGTTTTGGTTTTCATTGTTCTTTTTCTTGAAACAGAGCTGGGTCCCTTACTCAAAAAAGTAAAGCTTTATCCCTGGGAAAGGGAGATAACTCATTCAGTGTAAACAGAACACCAATTCCAATCAAAATCATGTTACTAATTTTGTAACATATTTTACTACATTTTTTGTTTTGGTTTTTATTGTTCTTTTTCAGACACCAATTTCATTGAAATATTGATCTCAAGGAATTTTTGCTGGATTTTCAAAATGAAAAGTTAAAATTTTTCCATGACTAAATAATATTTGAATTGTTTAGTAAATTTAACACATCACTGTTGGAATTTGAGTTAGAAATGTGAAATTGATAATGTAGATCAATTATTTGAAACAAAATTTGCACCATCTAATGAGAAAACTGACCAACTAATGATAATTGCAGAAAGCAAAGATTAAGATTGGCAGGGGCCCAGTAGCCTATGACTCCTAAGAATCAGTCTGGGCCCCTTAAGTTTCACAATTTAACCTATTAATTTCTATTAAAACTTCTTTTCTGAAGTGAGCTGGGCCCCTTACTCAAAAAAGTAAAGCTTTATCCCTGGGAAAGGGAGATAACTCATTCAGTGTAAACAGAACACCAATTCCAATCAAAATCATGTTACTACTTTTGTAACACATTTTACTATTTTTTTGTTTTGGTTTTTATTTAACTTAAAACAGACACCAATTTTCTAGACTTTCTGTTGCTAAATATACATTTCGTATTGCTCCCAGATTTGAGAATATCAAAAGTCTTATGTTATTTGGACTACTTTTAGGAAACAATGTATTGTCGTTACTCTCATCTGCCTCTTGATTGAATTCATTTGTTCTTTTTTTATAATAAAATTGATTTCTGTCATTCCTACCTACTTGTCTGTCAATTTGAAACCTGCAGAATGCCTCGTTATTTGTACGAAATCCCCTTAAGCTTGTTTCAGATTTGAAACACAGCATCTATACCCGTTGGTAGGCATTTTGAAAGAGAGGACAAATACTGATGTTTTGGAGTTTTCTAAATACTAGTAAAATGTTAGTAAGGATGCAATAAAAATGGGGGAAAGGGGGGGGGGGGAAAGAATGGAGTTTTGCTTGATTTTCACAATTCTACAAGAAATCAATATATGAACACCTCAAAGGAAGTGTCAAACTAAAATTTCCAGGTTGTCAATTTCAATCTTAAAAGTGCACAAAATAAGTAAAATAATGTGTAATAGGTAATAATGACATTAGATTTTATTGTATGTATGTGATCTATCTTATATGTACAATCTGACAGAATTATCTCCCTTGGTGAAATTTACAAGTTAGTTGTTTTGAATTTGAAAGTTCGACCCCTGTTCATGCATTAACCACTGTAAATTTTTGCACAAATATGTTCTTATAAATATGCTTTTGATTTGAGCCTAAATTATGTTGGTTAAAGCTTGAAACCATATCTAATTATTGAAAAGATATTGAAAATGCCAAAATGGATGTTTTTCCAGAAATTGTAAGCATGATCATAATCAAAAGACAAATAATGTTTTTACTAGTACCTTTTATTAATAATGTAGAGTCGCCGACGTCGCACTCGCAATGCCCTCTGTATCAGCCTCGGTACAACTCTATCTTTCCTAATGTGTGGTTTTGGTTTCTAAGTCAAATGGGCAACTCGCGGAATTTGACTTGTCCGAGCGGTCTAGTGAGAAGTCGCGAATTCCCCAAGTACAAACACAACCACAATCAAAATAACACGTTGCAATATATACATGTATCTATTTACACAATTACCTGCTGGGAAATCTTTATTGGAACTCCTTATTAGAATTCTTGAATAGAATTCTCCGTTAGAATTCTTAATTATAAGCGAGAATTCCACTATATAAGAATTCTTGAAGTATAAAGAATTCGTACAACTCTGCTGAAGAATTCTAACAAACTTTACTATATATCCTAGTGAGAGATATTCACATATATCTTTAAAGACCTGTACTCTTGAGAAGTCTACCATATAAGAATTCTTGGAGTACTGAGAATTCTTATGACTCTGCTGAAGAATTCTAACAAACAATTCTGTATATCCTAGTGCGAGTCATTCACAGCCTGTACCCTTGAGAATTCCACAACTGTGCAAACTGACACATTCGACATACAGATTTCACTGTAGTCATATTTCCCAGAACTCTTATCCACGAGTTCTTCCTGTTGGGAATTCTTTTTAACCAAGTTCTCCTTACCGTGAACTCTTCTATTTCTCTCTCAACTCTGTTTGCTTCTTATTTCTTTACTTCTTTATAATTCCTGCAACTTTACACTAGGTCTGCTTCCTATACTCTGATTTTGGCTAACCTTTTATACCCCTGGGCCGGTCAATAATCCTTAAAGGAGCAGACGTGTCATGCAAATTTCCCTTGCTTCAGTAACTAATATATGTTATAGTATAAAAAAGGGCCCGTAATCCATTGACTTAAGGGCCTAACCCGAATAACAGATTTATTTCCTGTGATGTCATTTATGACTTGTAAACAAGGCTTTTCCCGTGGGAAACTTACATGCCATTTCCTGTCTGCTACTGTAACAAAGTGTCTGGTACATTTTATTTATAACTACAACATTCTCCCCAACAGGTAATTAAACTTAAATAAAATATATAAAATAGCCATTTTCGCCACAATAATTTAAATTGAATGGTGGGAAAATATGGGTTAATTTATAATTCAAGTCTGTAGTGCTGATATAACAACAATATTGTATATAAATGTGTTCTGAATATTTATTTTTGCAATGATTTATGTAGAAATTATTTATAAGCGATATTTTGAGAAAACTTTATGGTTATATTTGCAATAAAAGAACACACTACATGTCATAGGAAGATTATTTTATTAAATCTGACTAAATTCTTGATGAGTTATCTCCCTTGGTTTGATACCAAATCCAGATGACAAAATCTTCAGTGTGTTTAGATTTTGAAGATTTTTAATTTGCTGCCTCTTGATTCGATGCTACATCATATCTTGCTGTGCAATGACCGTCAATGACATTTATATCAAGAAAAAAGTGTAACAAAAATCATTTTATGCAAATTAGTATACCGGTACTACAATTTCTCAAAACAGGCCAAAATGTACAGAAAGGCACAAGTGACTAATAAAACAATTTTTGGTTTGGTTTACAACCAAACAAAAGCAACTAGGACCATACCTTTCAAATAACACATGTAATTTTAAGCTTGGTTATGGTATATAGACTAGAAATATGCTGACCTTTGACCTCTAGGTAAGAGGCCAAGGTCATTTGGACAGGTAAAATATTACCATTTCAATTTAGAGTAGACCTTGATGTGATAATATGCTAAAAATAAAGATTCTATAAATTTGACCTTTTTTTTACCCCTTATACGTAGTCCTTTCATTAATACTTATACATGCAACTTGTCTAAATTTAAAATGCAGTGACATTATTGCTATTGTCCATTTTTTAAAATCTTTGACTTCATCATTTGCCATTAATGATTATATGATATATAAACAAAGTGACTGTATCTCAGAGGTGCTTTATTTTGGGTCAACATATGCAGTGATTTTGTTACATTTTTAGCTCACCTGAGCCGAAAGGCTCAGATGAGCTATTGCTATCTATCACCGTCCGTCGTCTGTCGTCCGTCGTGCGTCGTGCGTAAACTTTACATTTTAATCTTCTCCTCCAAAACTACTGAGCCAAATTTGATGAAACTTGGTGATTATTATGCCTGGGTAACAGCCTTTCAAAATTGTGTTCGGGGTTTGACCACGCCCAACAATATGGCTGCCGTTACTATAAATAGCCAAAAGACAAAAAAATCTTCTTCTCTGAAACCAAAAGGTGCAGGCAAATTTTGATTAGATTTTTGGATTCAGGATACCTAGATACACTAAAATTGTGTTTTTCATGAAAATTGGACGAAAAATAGGTTACGCGTTTTTTGCGTAAAATTATGTAATTTTTAAAATGAGACATTTATTGTTATAACTTCATAATGGCTGAAGATAATTGTATGGAGTTTTCACTGTTGATCTTGTTTGTAATTTTCTTCCGATTGATGTCAAGGTCAAAGGTCAAGGTCATGTCCCAGTTTTTGACCTTTGATAAAAAATGCTATTTTTTAAACATTTCTGGTGATAATGATGTAGGATTTTTGGTTAATTGTAGGTATTGACATGACGATCATTTTGATATATCGATTAAGGTCATGGGTTCCAAGGTCAAGGTCACAGATGTACAAGTTTACCAAAATAGTTAATTATCTGCAAAACTATGAACTTTTTGTATAGGCATGTATATAAGAATATTGTAGGTAATGGCCCAATGGTCATTTTGATATATAAATAAAGGCCATGAGTTCAAAGGTCAAGGTCACAGATGTAAACAAGTACTGAAATGATTATTTATCTCAAAAACTATAGACTTTTTGTATAGGCATGTATATTAGAATATTGTAGGTAATGGCCTAATGGTCATTTTGATATATGAATAAAGGTCATGAGTTCAAAGGTCAAGGTCACAGATGTAAACAAGTACTGAAATGATTATTTATCTCAAAAACTATAGACTTTTTGTATAGGCATGTATATTAGAATATTTTAGTTATTATCCTAACGATCATTTTGATATATGAATGAAGGTCATGGGTTCAAAGGTCAAGGTCACAGATGTTAATGAATACCTGAATGGTTAATTATCTTGAAAACTGTTAACTTTTTGTATATGCATGTATATTAGAATATTGTAGGTATTAGCCTTACAACCATTTTGATATATGAATGAAGGTTATGGGTTCAAAGGTCAAGGTCACAGATGTGAACAAGTTCTGAAATGATTATTTATCTCAAAAACTATAAACCTTTTGTATAGGCATGTATATTAGAATATTTAGGTATTATCCTAATGATCATTTTGATATATGAATGAAGGTCATGGGTTCAAAGGTCAAGGTCACAGATGCAAATGAATACCTAAATGGTTAAATATCTTGAAAACTATTAACTTTTTGTATAGGCATGTATATTAGAATATTGTTGGTACTGGCACAGTGGTCATTTTGATATATGAATGAAGAGCATGAGTTTAAATGTCAAGATCACAGATACAAACAAGTACTGAGATAATTATTTATCTCAAAAACTATAAACTTTTTGTATAGGGATGTATATTAGAATATTGGCCTAATTATCATTTTGATATTTGAATGAAGCTCATGGGTTCAAAGGTCACAGGTGAGCGTTAAGGCCCATGGGCCTCTTGTTAAAAAACCTTTTGCTTTTTAAATTGGAAAAATTTGAAATTCTGAAATACGGAAACTACAAAGTGACATACTTCAGGGATTTTTCTGACTTTTTTGGGAAAAGGACCTTGGGATGAAATTGGGAAAATGCTCAACAAAAATGTAATTTTGGGAAAAATCACAACAACATATTAGAAATTCTAGACCACTAGAATACTGGTAATTGAACAAATTATATTGGTTTGACAGCTGTCTCTTTTGTCTCTATATATGAGATGTTAAATTGTGAGAATGTCTAACATTTTGTAGGCTAAACTAGGTGAAAAGTATCTTAAGCTTAGTTAGGTGAATAGTAACTAAGCTAAGCTAGGTGAATAGTAACTTAAGCTAAACTGGGTGAATAATAACTAAACTAAACTGGGTGAATAGTAAATGTAGTTAAAGTAGGTGAATAGTAACTAAGCTAAGCTAGGTGAATAGAAACTAGGCTAAACTGGGTGAATAGTAACTAAAGCTAAACTGGGTGAACTTAAGCTAAGCTAGGTGAATAGTAACTAAGCTAAGCTAGGTGAATAGTAAATGAACTAAACTGGGTGAATAGTAAATTAAGCTAAACTGGGTGAATAGTAACTAAAGTAAAAGTAGGTGAATAGTTACTTAAGCTAAGCTAGGTGAATAGTAACTAAGCTAATCTAGTAAGCTAAGCTAGGTGAATAGTAAATAAAGCTAAACTGGGTGAATAGTAACTAAAGTTGAAGTAGGTGAATAGTAACTTAAGCTAGGCTGGGTGAATAGTAACTAAAGTTAAAGTAGGTGAATAGTACCTAAGCAAAGCTTGGTGAATAGTAACTCAGCTAAAGTGAGTGAATAGTAACTTAAGCTAAGATAGGTGAATAGTAACTAAACAAAACTGGGTGAATAGTACTTTAAGCTAAACTGGGTGAATATTAAATGAAGCTAAACTGTGTGAATAGTAAATTAAGCTAGACTAGGTGAATAGTAATTAAAGATAAATTAGGTGAAGTAACTTAAGCTAGACTAGGTGAATAGTAATTAAAGTTAAATAAGTTGAGTAGTAACTTAAGTTGGTGAATAGTAAATTAAGCTAAACTGAGTGAACTTGAGCTAAGCTAGGTGAATAGTAAGTTCTGCTAAGTTAGGTGAATAGTAACTAAGCTAAACTGGGTGAATAGTAAATTAAGCAAAACTTGGTGAACTTAAGCTAAGGTGAATAGTACTTTAAGCTAAGCTAGGTGAATAGTGAATTAAGCTAAACTTGGTGAATAGTACTTTAAGCTAAGCTAGGTGAATAGTGAATTAAGCTAAACTAGGTGAACTTATGCTAAGCTAGGTGAATAGTAAATTAAGCTAAGCTAGGTGAATAGCACTTTAAGCTAAGCTAGGTGAATAGTGAATTAAACTAAACTGGGTGAATTTAAGCTAGACTAGGTGAATAGTAACTAAGCTAAGCTAGGTGAATAGTAACTCTAGTTAAAGTAGGTGAATAGTAGCGTAAGCTAAGTTAGGTGAATAGTTATTAAAGTTAAAGTAGGTGAATAGTAACTTAAGCTAGACTACATGAATAGTAACTTAAGTAGGTGAATAGTAACTTAAGTAGGTGAATTGTAAAATAAGCTAAACTGGGTGAACTTAAGCTAAGCTAGGTGAATAGTAACTAAAATTAAAATAGGTGAATAGTAACTAAGCTAAACTGTGTGAATAGTAAATTAAGTTAAACTAGGTGAATAGTACAGGGGTTCAAAATTAAGTTCTGTAATGGAAGGTCCAGGACCTTTTGCCTTTATTTTTGGCAGGTCGCACATAAAGTCATGAAAGTCCAATATTAACACTGGAAGACCTATGTGCAATTATGGTATTAAAAAGTAGTATTATTCTGGTAAAAATGGCAGGTCCATCGGACTTTTACAATTTAAATATCAATGGTCCCAAGGTAAAATGAATAGGTCCCAGACCTTGGACCCAGGGAATTTTGAACCCCTGTAGTAACTAAGCTAAGCTAGGTGAATAGTAACTAAGCTAAGCTAGGTGAAAAAAATTAAGCTAAATGGGTGAATTTAAGCTAAGCTAGGTGAACAGTAAATTAAGCTAAGCTAGGTGAATAGTAACTAAGCTAAACTGGGTGAATAGTAAATAAAGCTAAGCTAGGTGAATAGTACTTTAAGCTAAGCTAGGTGAATAGTAACTTAAGCTAAGCTAGGTGAATAGTAACTAAGATAAACTGGGTGAACTTAAGCTAAGCTAGGTGAATAGTACTTTAAGCTAAGCAAGTTAAATAGTTACTTACGCTAACCTAGGTGAATAGTAACTCAGATAAACTGGGTGAACTTAAGCTAAGCTAGGTGAATAGTAACTAAAATTGAAGTAGATGAATAGTAACTAAAGTAGGTGAATAGTAAATTAAGCTAAACTGAGTGAACTTGAACTAAGCTAGGTGAATAGTAACTTCAGCTAAGCTAGGTGAATATTAACTTAAGCTGAGCTAGGTGAATAGTTACTAAGCTAAACTTGATGAATAGTAAATTAAGCAAAACTTGGTGATCTTAAGCTAAACTAGGTGAATAGTAAATTAAACTTAACTGGGTGAATAGTAACTAAAGTTAATCAAAGCACCGAAGGTGCCCAGTGAACAGAGAGCGAAAACAAAATGCAAGCATTTTTTACAATTGCTAATTACCTATCATCATGAAGGATGTTATATGTGTTAGTTTTTAAGTACAAGTCAAGATTGCACTGAGTCTCATTTTTTCAATATGTATTATTCTTCACATGCATTTTTCACAGAAGTGTTTTCAAAGTAGGCATATATTCTGCACTGCTGAAAACTTAAGAATTAGATGTTGCATAATACATGCAATTTTCTTGTCTTCTGTACATCTGTATTTAGTTCTATCTTTGGTTGTGGCAAGACAAGTTTTATACAGCTGAAAACTTCAGTGCTCTATTTTGAAATTGGCATAAGCGTTCTACAATTTTTGTACAGTAGTTGTCTTTAGTGTATGTGGTGTGCATCTTGTAATTTATTCAATATTTACAATATATGCCTTGCGTAAGATTTTACAAAGTACATGTACATTTTGTTCAGCTGCAAACTTTTATAAATACTTTCCATTTTTTGAAAAGACTGGTTTTTCACAGGCTCTGATTTTAAAATGCTGTTGTTACCAATGTAGCAACTGTCAGATCCTGAGGAAACATTGTCAAACATAGGGAAGCTCAATTAAAAACTTCAAATTCCAATATACAGTTGTACCGGTTCCACATCTGACATAGCCGACAGTTAGTTGCCATCATTCCACTACATTGGAATGCATTGGACATGACTCCAATGACGTAATTACAAAACGTGAGCCAATTCTGGTTTTGACCTTATATATTAATTAAACAGCAAAACCAAGCATTGTGTTATTTCAAAAATCGCGTCACCGGTTCCACATCTGACATAGCCAACAGTTAGTTGCCATCATTCCACAACATTCCAATGCATTGGACATGACTCCAATGACGTAATTACAAAACGTGAGCCAATTCTGGTTTTGACCTTATCTATTCATTAAACAGTAAAACCAAGCATTGTGTTATTTCAAAAACCGCGTCACCGGTTCCACTTCTGACATAGCCGACAGTTAGTTGCCATCATTCCACAACATTCCAATGCATTGGACATGACTCCAATGACGTAATTACAAAACGTGAGCCAATTCTGGTCTTGACCTTATATATTCATTAAACAGTAAAACCAAGCATGTGTTCTTTCAAAAACCGCGTCACCAGTTCCACATCTGACATAGCCGACAGTTAGTTGCCATCATTCCACAACATTCCAATGCATTGGACATGACTGCAATGACGTAATTACAAACGTGAGCCAATTCTGGTTTTGACCTTATGTATTCATTAAACAGCAAAACCAAGCATTGTGTTATTTCAAAAACCGCGTCACCGGTTCCACATCTGATATAGCCGACAGTTAGTTGCCATCATTCCACAACATTCCAATGCATTGGACATGACTCCAATGACGTAATCACAAAACGTGAGCCAATTCTGGTTTTGACCTTATATATTCATTAAACAGTAAAACCAAGCATTGTGTTATTTCAAAAACCGCGTCACCGGTTCCACATCTGACATAGCCGACAGTTAGTTGCCATCATTCCACAACATTCGAATGCATTGGACATGACTCCAATGACGTAATTACAAAACGTGAGCCAATTCTGGTCTTGACCTTATATATTCATTAAACAGTAAAACCAAGCATTGTGTTATTTCAAAAACCGCGTCACCAGTTCCACATCTGACATAGCCGACAGTTAGTTGCCATCATTCCACAACATTCCAATGCATTGGACATGACTGCAATGATGTAATTACGAAACGTGAGCCAATTCTGGTTTTGACCTTATGTATTCATTAAACAGTTAAACCAAGCATTGTGTTATTTCAAAAACCGCGTCACCGGTTCCACATCTGACATAGCCGACAGTTAGTTGCCATCATTCCACAAACATTCGAATGCATTGGACATGACTCCAATGACGTAATTACAAAACGTGAGCCAATTCTGGTCTTGACCTTATATATTCATTAAACAGTAAACCAAGCATTGTGTTATTTCAAAACCGCGTCACCAGTTCCACATCTGACATAGCCGACAGTTAGTTGCCATCATTCCACAACATTCCAATGCATTGGACATGACTGCAATGATGTAATTACGAAACGTGAGCCAATTCTGGTTTTGACCTTATGTATTCATTAAACAGTTAAACCAAGCATTGTGTTATTTCAAAAACCGCGTCACCGGTTCCACATCTGACATAGCCGACAGTTAGTTGCCATCATTCCACAACATTCGAATGCATTGGACATGACTCCAATGACCTAATTACAAAACGTGAGCCAATTCTGGTTTTGACCTTATCTATTCATTAAACAGTAAAACCAAGCATTGTGTTATTTCAAAAACCGCGTCACCGGTTCCACTTCTGACATAGCCGACAGTTAGTTGCCATCATTCCACAACATTCCAATGCATTGGACATGACTCCAATGACGTAATTACAAAACGTGAGCCAATTCTGGTCTTGACCTTATATATTCATTAAACAGTAAAACCAAGCATTGTGTTCTTTCAAAAACCGCGTCACCAGTTCCACAT
The DNA here is from genome assembly GCA_021292105.1 of Anadara kagoshimensis. NCBI lineage: Eukaryota > Metazoa > Mollusca > Bivalvia > Arcoida > Arcidae > Anadara > Anadara kagoshimensis. Next base: position 6,794,369 of record CM037868.1, on the reverse strand, counting down.
CTGACATAGCCGACAGTTAGTTGCCATCATTCCACAACATTCCAATGCATTGGACATGACTGCAATGACGTAATTACAAAACGTGAGCCAATTCTGGTTTTGACCTTATGTATTCATTAAACAGCAAAACCAAGCATTGTGTTATTTCAAAAACCGCGTCACCGGTTCCACATCTGATATAGCCGACAGTTAGTTGCCATCATTCCACAACATTCCAATGCATTGGACATGACTCCAATGACGTAATCACAAAACGTGAGCCAATTCTGGTTTTGACCTTATATATTCATTAAACAGTAAAACCAAGCATTGTGTTATTTCAAAAACCGCGTCACCGGTTCCACATCTGACATAGCCGACAGTTAGTTGCCATCATTCCACAACATTCGAATGCATTGGACATGACTCCAATGACGTAATTACAAAACGTGAGCCAATTCTGGTCTTGACCTTATATATTCATTAAACAGTAAAACCAAGCATGTGTTATTTCAAAAACCGCGTCACCAGTTCCACATCTGACATAGCCGACAGTTAGTTGCCATCATTCCACAACATTCCAATGCATTGGACATGACTGCAATGATGTAATTACGAAACGTGAGCCAATTCTGGTTTTGACCTTATGTATTCATTAAACAGTTAAACCAAGCATTGTGTTATTTCAAAAACCGCGTCACCGGTTCCACATCTGACATAGCCGACAGTTAGTTGCCATCATTCCACAACATTCGAATGCATTGGACATGACTCCAATGACGTAATTACAAAACGTGAGCCAATTCTGGTCTTGACCTTATATATTCATTAAACAGTAAAACCAAGCATTGTGTTATTTCAAAAACCGCGTCACCAGTTCCACATCTGACATAGCCGACAGTTAGTTGCCATCATTCCACAACATTCAATGCATTGGACATGACTGCAATGATGTAATTACGAAACGTGAGCCAATTCTGGTTTTGACCTTATGTATTCATTAAACAGTTAAACCAAGCATTGTGTTATTTCAAAAACCGCGTCACCGGTTCCACATCTGACATAGCCGACAGTTAGTTGCCATCATTCCACAACATTCGAATGCATTGGACATGACTCCAATGACGTAATTACAAAACGTGAGCCAATTCTGGTTTTGACCTTATCTATTCATTAAACAGTAAAACCAAGCATTGTGTTATTTCAAAAACCGCGTCACCGGTTCCACTTCTGACATAGCCGACAGTTAGTTGCCATCATTCCACAACATTCCAATGCATTGGACATGACTCCAATGACGTAATTACAAAACGTGAGCCAATTCTGGTCTTGACCTTATATTCATTAAACAGTAAAACCAAGCATTGTGTTCTTTCAAAAACCGCGTCACCAGTTCCACATCTGACATAGCCGACAGTTAGTTGCCATCATTCCACAACATTCCAATGCATTGGACATGACTGCAATGACGTAATTACAAAACGTGAGCCAATTCTGGTTTTGACCTTATCTATTCATTAAACAGTAAAACCAAGCATTGTGTTATTTCAAAAACCGCGTCACCGGTTCCACTTCTGACATAGCCGACAGTTAGTTGCCATCATTCCACAACATTCCAATGCATTGGACATGACTCCAATGACGTAATTACAAAACGTGAGCCAATTCTGTCTTGACCTTATATTCATTAAACAGTAAAACCAAGCATTGTGTTCTTTCAAAAACCGCGTCACCAGTTCCACATCTGACATAGCCGACAGTTAGTTGCCATCATTCCAAACATTCCAATGCATTGGACATGACTGCAATGACGTAATTACAAAACGTGAGCCAATTCTGGTTTTGACCTTATGTATTCATTAAACAGCAAAACCAAGCATTGTGTTATTTCAAAAACCGCGTCACCGGTTCCACATCTGATATAGCCGACAGTTAGTTGCCATCATTCCACAACATTCAATGCATTGGACATGACTCCAATGACGTAATCACAAACGTGAGCCAATTCTGGTTTTGACCTTATATATTCATTAAACAGTAAAACCAAGCATTGTGTTATTTCAAAAACCGCGTCACCGGTTCCACATCTGACATAGCCGACAGTTAGTTGCCATCATTCCACAACATTCGAATGCATTGGACATGACTCCGATGACGTAATTACAAAACGTGAGCCAATTCTGGTCTTGACCTTATATATTCATTAAACAGTAAAACCAAGCATTGTGTTATTTCAAAAACCGCGTCACCAGTTCCACATCTGACATAGCCGACAGTTAGTTGCCATCATTCCACAACATTCCAATGCATTGGACATGACTCCAATGACGTAATTACAAAACGTGAGCCAATTCTGGTTTTGACCTTATGTATTCATTAAACAGTTAAACCAAGCATTGTGTTATTTCAAAAACCGCGTCACCGGTTCCACATCTGACATAGCCGACAGTTAGTTGCCATCATTCCACAACATTCGAATGCATTGGACATGACTCCAATGACGTAATTACAAAACGTGAGCCAATTCTGGTTTTGACCTTATCTATTCATTAAACAGTAAAACCAAGCATTGTGTTATTTCAAAAACCGCGTCACCGGTTCCTCTTCTGACATAGCCGACAGTTAGTTGCCATCATTCCACAACATTCCAATGCATTGGACATGACTCCAATGACGTAATTACAAAACGTGAGCCAATTCTGGTCTTGACCTTATATATTCATTAAACAGTAAAACCAAGCATTGTGTTCTTTCAAAACCGCGTCACCAGTTCCACATCTGACATAGCCGACAGTTAGTTGCCATCATTCCACAACATTCCAATGCATTGGACATGACTGCAATGACGTAATTACAAAACGTGAGCCAATTCTGGTTTTGACCTTATGTATTCATTAAACAGCAAACCAAGCATTGTGTTATTTCAAAAACCGCGTCACCGGTTCCACATCTGATATAGCCGACAGTTAGTTGCCATCATTCCACAACATTCCAATGCATTGGACATGACTCCAATGACGTAATCACAAAACGTGAGCCAATTCTGGTTTTGACCTTATATATTCATTAAACAGTAAAACCAAGCATTGTGTTATTTCAAAAACCGCGTCACCAGTTCCACATCTGACATAGCCGACAGTTAGTTGCCATCATTCCACAACATTCCAATGCATTGGACATGACTGCAATGAGTAATTACGAAACGTGAGCCAATTCTGGTTTTGACCTTATGTATTCATTAAACAGTAAAACCAAGCATTGTGTTTTTAAAAACCGCGTCACCGGTTCCACATCTGATATAGCCGACAGTTAGTTGCCATCATTCCACAACATTCCAATGCATTGCACATGACTCCAATGACGTAATTACAAAACGTGAGCCAATTCTGGTTTTGACCTTATGTATTCATTAAACAGTTAAACCAAGCATTGTGTTATTTCAAAACCGCGTCACCGGTTCCACATCTGATATAGCCGACAGTTAGTTGCCATCATTCCACAACATTCCAATGCATTGGACATGACTCCAATGACGTAATTACAAAACGTGAGCCAATTCTGGTTTTGACCTTATATATTCATTAAACAGTAAAACCAAGCATTGTGTTATTTCAAAAACCGCGTCACCGGTTCCACATCTGACATAGCCGACAGTTAGTTGCCATCATTCCACAACATTCGAATGCATTGGACATGACTCCGATGACGTAATTACAAAACGTGAGCCAATTCTGGTCTTGACCTTATATATTCATTAAACAGTAAAACCAAGCATTGTGTTATTTCAAAAACCGCGTCACCAGTTCCACATCTGACATAGCCGACAGTTAGTTGCCATCATTCACAACATTCCAATGCATTGGACATGACTCCAATGACGTAATTACAAAACGTGAGCCAATTCTGGTTTTGACCTTATGTATTCATTAAACAGTTAAACCAAGCATTGTGTTATTTCAAAAACCGCGTCACCGGTTCCACATCTGACATAGCCGACAGTTAGTTGCCATCATTCCACAACATTCGAATGCATTGGACATGACTCCAATGACGTAATTACAAAACGTGAGCCAATTCTGGTTTTGACCTTATCTATTCATTAAACAGTAAAACCAAGCATTGTGTTATTTCAAAAACCGCGTCACCGGTTCCACTTCTGACATAGCCGACAGTTAGTTGCCATCATTCCACAACATTCCAATGCATTGGACATGACTCCAATGACGTAATTACAAAACGTGAGCCAATTCTGGTCTTGACCTTATATATTCATTAAACAGTAAAACCAAGCATTGTGTTCTTTCAAAAACCGCGTCACCAGTTCCACATCTGACATAGCCGACAGTTAGTTGCCATCATTCCACAACATTCCAATGCATTGGACATGACTGCAATGGACGTAATTACAAAACGTGAGCCAATTCTGGTTTTGACCTTATGTATTCATTAAACAGCAAAACCAAGCATTGTGTTATTTCAAAAACCGCGTCACCGGTTCCACATCTGATATAGCCGACAGTTAGTTGCCATCATTCCACAACATTCCAATGCATTGGACATGACTCCAATGACGTAATCACAAAACGTGAGCCAATTCTGGTTTTGACCTTATATATTCATTAAACAGTAAAACCAAGCATTGTGTTATTTCAAAAACCGCGTCACCAGTTCCACATCTGACATAGCCGACAGTTAGTTGCCATCATTCCACAACATTCCAATGCATTGGACATGACTGCAATGATGTAATTACGAAACGTGAGCCAATTCTGGTTTTGACCTTATGTATTCATTAAACAGTAAAACCAAGCATTGTGTTATTTTAAAAACCGCGTCACCGGTTCCACATCTGATATAGCCGACAGTTAGTTGCCATCATTCCACAACATTCCAATGCATTGCACATGACTCCAATGACGTAATTACAAACGTGAGCCAATTCTGGTTTTGACCTTATGTATTCATTAAACAGTTAAACCAAGCATTGTGTTATTTCAAAAAACCGCGTCACCGGTTCCACATCTGACATAGCCGACAGTTAGTTGCCATCATTCCACAACATTCCAATGCATTGGACATGACTCCAATGACGTAATTACAAAACGTGAGCCAATTCTGGTTTTGACCTTATGTATTCGTTAAACAGCAAAACCAAGCATTGTGTTATTTCAAAAACCGCGTCACCGGTTCCACATCTGACATAGCCGACAGTTAGTTGCCATCATTCCACAACATTCCAATGCATTGGACATGACTCCAATGACGTAATTACAAAACGTGAGCCAATTCTGGTTTTGACCTTATTATCAAACAGCAAAACCAAGCATTGTGTTATTTCAAAAACCGCGTCACGGGTTCCACATCTGACATAGCCGACAGTTAGTTGCCATCATTCACAACATTCCAATGCATTGGACATGACTCCAATGACGTAATTACAAAACGTGAGCCAATTCTGGTTTTGACCTTATATATTCATTAAACAGTAAAACAAGCATTGTGTTATTTCAAAAACCGCGTCACGGTTCCACATCTGACATAGCCGACAGTTAGTTGCCATCATTCCAAACATTCAATGCATTGGACATGATGCAATGACGTAATTACAAAACGTGAGCCAATTCTGGTTTGACCTTATGTATTCATTAAACAGTAAAACCAAGAATGTGTTATTTCAAAAACCGAGTCACGATTCCACATCTGACATAGCCGACAGTTAGTTGCCATCATTCCACAACATTCAATGCATTGGACATGACTCCAATGACGTAATTACAAAACGTGAGCCAATTCTGGTTTTGACCTTATGTATTCATAAACAGTAAAACAAAGCATTGTGTTATTCAAAAACCGCGTCACCGGTCCACATCTGACATAGCCGACAGTTAGTTGCCATCATTCACAACATTCCAATGCATTGGACATGAGTCCAATGACGTAATTACAAAACGTGAGCCAATTCTGTTTTTGACCTTATATATTAAGAAAAATTGTGTTATTTCAAAAACCGGGTCAACGGTTCCACATCTGACATAGCCGACAGTTAGTTGCCATCATTCCACAACATTCAATGCTTTGGACATGACTCCAATG
>CM037868.1:6706416-6787297 GCA_021292105.1 Anadara kagoshimensis | reverse complement strand
GTATTAATGCAGTAATCATTTTAATATATCTATGGTCATTGGTTTCGAAAGTCAAGGTCACAGATGCGAGTAGCAAGTTTCATAAATATCTAAATATCCACATCAGAGTTATTGCTCCTTAAATGTAGTATTTATTGGTTTTTGTGCTGTTTATGGCCCAGGTGAGCGGTACAGGCCCTATTTGGCCTCTGTTAATGTATATATTTATTTATTTATTTATTTTTTAATTTATTTTGTAAAAACAATTACCAACAATATAACCGGGTGTTAAGATGTAAACGTATTATTACCAACAGGATTAGACCACTGCAGTAGCTCAGTTGGTAGGGTGCTTGCTCCGTAAGGTGGGAGGTCGTGGTTCGATCCCCGACGGGTCTGACCCAAGACTTGAAAGTGGGTAGTGACGTTTTTTCGCCAAGCACTTAGCATTACGAAATGAAAGTCACGGTTCTTTCGGATGGAACTTAAAATAAACGAGGCCCGTGTCACGGTGGGCTTGGCACGCTAAAGAACCCTGCTGTATAATGCCATCAGCGCAACGCACAGGCAAAATTTCTGCACCTTCGCCTATAGCTGGCGACGTCTCGATATAAGTGAACTATTCTTGACTGGGACGTTAAACACCATTACTCAACTCAACTCGACTCAACTCCATCAGGATTAATATTGCTGTATGTTTCTGTCGGTTGTTTTCAGAATGTTGTATTTATTCGTATTCTGAAGCGTTAAAGAATACTGAAGTCTAGGGGATTATGACAAAAATTGATAGTTATAAGTACAATATTAATAATAAAATTAAAAAAATAAAAAAAATATTCTATTAAGATATATATTTCGCTATTTGAAAATTGCCGAAATCATCGCCGCAGCTCTTTTGGTTGGGAGGTGAGAAGAACACGCTGTGAACGTCATGTGTGAACAAACCTCGCCATGCTATCAATAGTGTGGTTACAGTATAGTGTAAATTTGTTTAAAACTATTGTTTGAGTTTGGTTTTGTTTGCGACCGTTAATTGTAAAAATAATTAAAACATTATAATAACTTAGAACTTGTCTCTATTTAGAATATTTTAAATTGAATAATGACCAATATCGGCTAAATCATGTGGCACAGTGATCTATGCATCAATTGACCTAAAATGATAAAATATTCTTTGATTTTTTCACGAAAATTCGATAAGATCTCTATTTCTTAAAAGTAGAATTTACATCTCTTTCTCGCATACAGGTAATTAAGAGATTTCAGTAACCTACAGTACCTTTAGATCCTGTTTATTAGACATTCCATCGCCGGTAATCAAGAGTAGATCTACCTTACATCTGAAGATTGATAGGTGTAAATAAATTAAGTGATAACGTCTTCACGATATCCCATATTAAATGTAAGTATCATTAATTTGGAATTTTGGAAAGATGCATTAAAAATATTTAAATATTTAAAAAGATTGATTTACGAATGTAAAATTGATGGGTCGACTGTCGTGACTGGTGGTATGAAATTAAAATGATTTAAATTAATGAAATGTATGTATTCCTATTCGTAAATTTTTCTCCCGCTTCTCATGTCATTGACGCGAAGAAAAATAAGAAAGAAAGAAAAGTCTGTAACAGTGTGATCTAGTTCAGGACAATTTTGAATACTGACGGCGAGAGTCCGTCGAGGCCCTTTCTTAAAAAAAAATGTATAATTTACTTTTAAATTAATTTCGTTACAATGACGTTTTCAATTAGATTGACTACAAATTTCATGAAAAACTAAAATAAGTACAATATCCACGGTATGTATCATTTACTATGTTATACTGCTGTTTGTGGTCACCATATCATTTCATAATTTCTGCTACTCGTCTGTTTCACATCTGATATAAATGAAATTATCTTGACTACGATTTTGCCTTACAAATTATAACATATTAGATATTATAAAGGATTATCAGGACATGGATTATACAATTCACGCAATAATTATAGCTAGCGTCATCTTGATATAAATAAAATAATCTTGAGATATATAATACAATAATTAGTAATAATTTGACATGACTGGTGACATCTTGATATAAGTGAAATTATTGTGATATGTGAAGATACTTACATGTAAGTACAAATAATAATACATGTATAAACTAAAGAGATGTATTGTCCAATTTCATCAGTTTTAAAAACAACAGCTTATTTCCCGGGTTCAATGGTACACAGAAATTGGGAAACAATTATAACTTAGATTTACAACATAGTGCCATCTTCTGAACGAAACGCGTCTCTTATTTTCCGAACTATACACAGGATGAAATAACTCTCCTGTTTATTGTTTAACCAGTAGGTGATCTGACGACGAAACGCATTGAAAATAAAATTAAAAAGTGAAATTAAATTCTTGGCTCAGAACAATTGTGTGGCGGAAAGGGCTCAATAGGTGGTCAGGTGGCCCAATCGGTAGAGCGTCTTGTTAGTATTGTGAAGGTCCGGGTTCGAGATCCGGTTACGCCGCTGATTTTTTCTTTTCCTGTTACATTGGGGAATCATCCGACCCTTGGCATTGGCTACCCAACAAGTTGGTCCCAGGGGTGGAACCCGCTGGTTTCGATTCAATTGTGTTCTGGTGTTTGTTACGTTCATCTGGCTCTACAGTGATGTTTGCAGCATGCAGCATGTTGTAACCTGTTGTTTGCAGTTGAGTTTTGCAGCATGCAACATGTTGTAACCTGTTGTGTTTGCAGTTGAGTTTTGCAGCATGCAACATGTTGTAACCTGTTGTGTTTGCAGTGAGTTTTGCAGCATGCAACATGTTGTAACTTGTTGTGTTTGCAGTTGAGTTTTGCAGCATGCAACATGTTGTAACTGTTGTGTTTGCAGTCGAGTTTGCAGCATGCAACATGTTGTAACCTGTTGTGTTTGCAGTTGAGTTTTGCAGCATGCAACATGTTGTAACCTCTTGCGTGTTGCAGCATTTACACCCTGTTGTGCTCAACGGCATGTTATCTTCAGCTGTGGCTCTGCAATATGGTAAGTACAGTCCTGTTAAAAGTTTAACACTTACCTTGCAAAAAGGAGTCGACGCTCAGTTAGCGATACGAATGACTTGTGTCAAAAAAACTACTGAGAGATAGATAGCAGCTGCCGAAAAGATGCTGAAATGACGAGGGACTGAGATAAGCGGCCAGCTGTGTGGTACTGCAGTAATTCGTTGCTTGTTGTCAAACTTAACAGGTCTATACTGTATTTATAGAATCCTACACCGGTAACATGGTAAGACAGAGATATCTCAAACTCGGATGAATATTTCCTGTCCAGAACGAGCTTTAGCGATATTCAATTGTGTTCTTGGTATGCTACATTTAGTTGTGTTCTGCATCATCGTCAATTCAATCGTGTTCTTTGGCTTGCTACATTTAGTTGTGTTCTGCATCATGTATATTCAATTGTGTTCTTTGGTATGCTACATTTAGTTGTGTTCTGCATCATGGTATATTCAATTTGATCTTTGGTATGCTACATTTAGTTGTGTTCTGCATCATGGTATATTCAATTGTGTTCTTTGGTATGCTACATATAGTTGTGTTCTGCATCATGGTATATTCATTGTGTTCTTTGGTATGCTACATCTAGTGTGTTCTGCATCATGGTATATTCAATTGTGTTCTTTGGTATGCTACATATAGTTGTGTTCTGCATCATGGTATATTCAATTGTGTTCTTTGGTATGCTACATCTAGTTGTGTTCTGCATCATGGTATATTCAATTGTGTTCTTTTGGTATGCTACATTTAGTTGTGTTCTGCATCATGGTATATTCAATGTGTTCTTTGGTATGCTACATTTAGTTGTGTTCTGCATCATGGCACAGTTAGTTGTGTTCTGCATCATGGCACATTTAGTTGTGTTCTGCATCATGGCACATTTAGTTGTGTCTGCATCATGGTATATAAAATGTACTGAAAACTTCCAAGTACTCTAAATATTGAAGTTTTAGATGTAGAACGTCCCAATTTTCCTGGGGAACACCCTAAATCTATTACTAAACACCTTAAGGTACCAGAAAAAAGTGGTGTCGGAGGATCCTTGGGGCTGCATGGTAGTGCCACTTAGCCCACGGACTAATAATTTTGATCGTTTTCCAGGAAAATTCCTTGGCTAGATTTTATCCTTTATCAATCATCGTCTCGTCGTCATATAGAGTCTGACATGTAAAAACCCCCATTTCTGCATTTGCATCTAAAAGAATTTTCACGTATTCTAAATTATCGTGCACGGCAGCTTCAAATAATGGTGTCACTTTATAATCTGCACTGAAAAAAAATCGGATTTTCCCCATGTTTTAAGAGTGTTCTAAGGACAGTTAGGTCACTAGTGTACACAGCTTCATGTACTGGTTTATTACCGTCGGATGTTTCCATGTTAATATCAATCCCCGCAGCCAACTAAATACTCATTACGATTGGTGTATTATCATCTCCAATATGAAACATATGAATATAGCTGTTGTCGCTTGGATTGACAAAATTGAGGGTTATTTTCTGTTTAAAAACAATATTTTGCCACTGTAGGGATTCGAACGCACACCCGTCCACATTAACTCGCCTACTGTGTTTCCACAATTCAGTGCACATGGAAATGCAAGAATAAAGTCGTATTTTCCAACGAACTCAACAAAATTTGTCAAAACTTAATACAAATATACTGACCTAATAGTAAAAAATATTTTTCATTCATAAAAAAGGGAACTTAATGAGATACATATGGCGGGAAACAGTATCAGGACCGCTCGTGTCTTCGGGGCAGTGAATTGCCACAGACAGTTCACATTTCATTGTGATTACGTCACTGATAACACCAATCAAAAGATGTATCTAGATCTTATAACTTTAATCTTAAATTATAAGATCTAAATAAATTTTTACTGTTACGCATGAATTTTTAAGAAATATGCTTCCGGAAAACCGAAGACATTGTGACGTAAATGGCGTTATCAGTGACGTAATCAACATAGAAATGTGAACACTGTCCTGCACACACGATGCGGTCCTGATACTGTTTCCCGTCAAAAGTATCCATTCTGTACATAGAGCAATTTTTGAACTTTTTAACAAAACAACAAATATAACTAAAGATTGTAACTGGGATACCAGTTACGTATGATTCCCCACCGTCCATAAATAATATATGGCATAATATATAGGGTCTTTAAATGGACTATATATATAGCGCCGATCTATTTCAAAACACTCGTTTTGTCCAAATATGGGTACCTTCTGGTAGGGTACGTTATGGTATGGGTACGTTTGTCCTGCGGCTGTGCAGATCTATTACTCAAATTGTTCAGATTTCATGCTCGAGTGGACTTGTTTGACGGTAACTAATCGGATTAACTCATAGGTGAAGGCATTATGCACCAGCTTATGTGCATTCAGAATGGTTTCCCCGGGTCCTCAACGACATATTCAATTACGCCATTTACACCCACCCACCTTCCAGATAAAGAGAAAATGAACATGTCTAGCATATCTACACAGATAACAGATTATTGGTATCAAATTTCATCTAAATCCATCAAGTCGTTTTCGAGATCTGATCCAGCATATACTATGACAGTAGGTCTTAAGAAAGGCGGAATAATAATAATAGGAATAATAAGAAGAAACAGAACGAAAACAATATGATTCCCCACCTATGGTGGTGGGGGGTCATAACTATGTCAAAATTATCCTTCTGTACCTTCTAACTTGGAACAACTATAACGTTATGTCATAATTGGAATATTCATGATGATCACACCTGATCAACCCGAACAACAATGACCTACCTGACTCTAAATGCCCTGATGTAAATTTTGAATGAGGCCCAATTGGGTATAAACTTGATCAAATTCCAAAATTTTCGCAAAATTTCTCCATGTACAGGATAACTGAACAATAATGCTTGTAATTAAAAATATAATTTGGTTAGGTCAGTGCACTTTAAATGCATTTTATTGAAACATTTTAAAAGAAATAAACAAAAACCATGTGCACTCAATTTATGGAAATACAGTAGCATAAGAATGACCGCGACCTAAACAATTGCGCCACCGAAACAAGTCCAAAAAACTTGCTAAAATGACGTATTTGCCAGACGCAGGTCATACTATACACAGATTTGCGGCCGACAAATGTATAAATATTTTCTGTTTGTTTTTGTGAAGCTTTCGATATAACTTCCTCTATATCTTCATATTCCATAATTTGTGCCCAATCGAGTGTTGTCTAACTAGAATGTCAGCGTCGACATCGGTGCAATATTGAACTAACAGGCCGACAACTGATTTATCACTGTTTAATGTCGCCACGTGTAATGCAGAATAATAACAGTCTCCATGGTGATTGGTATTTTGTATAACATTACCTTTTTCCAATAACATCTGAAGCATATCGATATTGCTAAAAAACCAAACAAATCACATCAAAAACCTAATATGATATATATTACTGCGAATTTTCGAGTTTGATTATTAGGTGTATTGCAATTTAAAGGACTTGTATTTCCAATACTTAACAAATTGCTGATCAAATTTAAAAAAAAACATATTTGTACATGTAAGCATGTTACTTATGTCATTTATTGTTGACGATACCAGCAATATAAATAATATTACCATAGTTGAATTAAAAAGTGCAAAATTTAGCCATGAATTAACATGTAGAAAGTTATCAAAATTAAGATAATCTAAATGCACATCATTGACAAGAAAAAAACAATGTCAGCATATATTTATACAGTTCATGGTAAAGCTAAACAGGAGGTGCTTACCCTTCCGGAGCACCCGGCCTCACTTCCCTGGTGGAAGTTCACGTGTCTAACCTAACTTGTCAGTTCCAAAGTTTTTACTTTGCTTCTGGATTGTGATTCGGAAATGGATTAGTATGTTTGTTTTTGATTAATAAAACTATGTTATCTCAACACGTCATAATGAAACATGGGAAAAAAAATAAACGAGAATTGTTTTACGCGACAATTAACAGTTCCATTATCTTTTTATGTTTTATGTCCACTTCGGTTGTTTATATGAACTAAATTGATATTTCAATGTGGATTTCAAAAAGTACATTTATACGACTATGCAATCCTTTAGTCTCTCGGTTTTCGTAGATTTCTCTAAAACGAAACTTTTTTATTGTAAAAGTAAAATCGTAAATTTATTATACAATCCATGCCGTAATTAGTTTTTAATATTTTTATTCTTAAACTTTTCTTAGTTTTGTCCAATACTCCGTAAATTTTGGTTTATTTTGAACAACGGCTATTTTGTCATACATTTCGGTTGAAACCATTTTGGACAGGGAAAAAACTGAGCTAATTTGCATACGAAATAACTATCAACAATGTTGATACGCAACACTACACATGATAGAAAAGGACGACTATTTTTGTCATAAATTTGGAAAACTCATGTACTAAAATTTTGATTTGTTTATATCGACAGATTTTTGTACGAAAAAGCATTCTTGTCACAATTTGCGTGAAAATCATTTCTCTCTCTCTCTCTCTCTCCTCTCTCTCTCTCTCTCTCTCTCTCGTTGTACCGTAACTTTTACCGAAATTCGTTTAAGAACGATTTATCATAACATGATAACGATGATACTTCACCTGACAACTTAAAATTCTAATATGTGATAAATGGCAACCTGGTGGTTGGCAAGAACTATTCAGGTGTACACATATTGTAAAAGTCGGTCAACTTTGCCTTTAGGTTAATGATTTAGTAACCGGATTATAATTAGAGGCATATGTTAACCAACATTTCTAATCATTAATGTAGCAGAAAATATGAATTAGATAATACTATATAATTACTATCTATATTATAATTATTAATGTGATTTTTGGTATTCCAATAAATCTCATTATTTTTTATCCATTTATCGTACGTTTCGTATATTTATGTTTTTTTTAGTTTATTTTTAGACGGAAAACAAGAGTGACCTCGATTCCCTAGATTCGTGTTTTATTATTATTATTATTGTTCTTGTTGTTGTTGTTTTGTCGTAGTGCCAAGAAGACTTGCGGTTGCCAACTTGGCTCGATTTAAAGATTTAGAAAATAAGAAAAGCAGTTCCAACAAAACTGCAAAGGTATACGAAATAAATGGTCAAAAATGACGTCATATCGAGTCTGATTGACCAATCTGATTGGTAAGACGTGAATCACGCGCAGTTTGTAATTATTTTTATTATTGTTCATCACATTTATCCACATTTTCCGAAATAAGTGCCACAAAACGTACTTGTTGAATATAACTTGTGCTCCATTGGTGTTGCTAAGTATTTTGCATTGTAGATACGTAGTTTTTGGCCGAGTAACGGTAATAAAAAAACATACTTGGTTAAGTTATCTTGTGTGTCACTGGTGTTGCTAAGGATTTTAAGTTGAAAATACAAAGTTAGCTTGCCAAAAAACGATAACAAAGGCGTACTTGATGAAACGTGAGGGTATATGTCCACTAGACAACTCCTTCATAATATATCATAATGCTTGATCGTTATTATTATCACGAAATTCCAATATAATTATACTAAAATTGTAAAAATAAAACAACATGTGTGATCGATGAAAATGCCACAAATATATACATGTTGCATACATTTTTTGTTAGGAGTTGAATTGCAGATCTACGGTCACTAAAACGTACATGGTGAAATTACCTTGCGTACCACTGGTGTTTGCTAATCAATAAAAGACATACTAATCCATGTGAACTTCCCCAGGGAAGGATGTTATAAATAGTAGTCACGAAGATCTTTGGCCAACTTGCTGTCACAGAAACGTATTTGGTTAATTTACACCCGTGTGCTATGGATTTTAAATTGTAAATACGATGTTCTTTGACAACTTCCTGTCATCAAAACGTAGTTGGTGAATTTACATTAGTGTTGTTAAGGATTTTTTTAATTGTAGGTACAAAGATCTTTGGTCAACTTCACGGTCACTAAAACAAGGCACTTTGTGAATTTACACTGGTGTGCTAAGGATACCAGGTTCTTTGGCCAAGTTTGTCGTCATAAAAACGTACTTGCTGAAATTACCTTGTATACCACTGTTGTTGCTAAGAATTTTTAATGAAGATACGATGTTTTCGGTCACAAAACATTATGGTTAGTTAACATATGTGCAATTGGCATTGATATAAATTGTAAATTGTAGATACAAAGTTCTTTGGTGCAGTTTATTGTCACAAATATGTAATTGGCCGAGTTTAAATTTTATCTAACATTAGACTAGTTTTCTATCTGACTTATCGAGATACAAGCTTTATCGAACACGCATGATACAGAATCTTGTATCACACACTGTGTGGTGATACAACATTGGCGGTAAAGTGCACGTGCACTTTCTCATTGTGACGTCATTAGGTAAATAATGACGGGGTTTTTCTGTGGTAAAATGTAATTTTTCTCGTCTTTTTCGTAGCTGTATCACTACGAGTCGCGCTTGACTCGTAGTGATACAGCTACGAAAAAAAAGGACTCGACCTGATACTGAGGGTTGTACATACACACTGGCATATAATATGTATGTATCAAGGGTGTTTCTAAGTATTTCACATTGTAAATAGGAAGTTATTTGCCAGTTTACGGATTTTAAATTGTACATACAAAGTTTTGACACAGTTTACGGTAACAAAACGAACTTGGTAAATTAACCATAATTAAGTGCCACTGGTCTTGCTAAAGATTTTAAATAGCAGAAACAAAGTTTGGCCTGGCTTACGGTAACAAATACGCAGTTGGTGAATTTTATTTGTGTACCACTGAATTTGACATTGAAGGTACGTAGTTCTTCTGCACGGATTTACCTTTTGAGTCCCTGGTGTTGCTAAGGATTTCAACTTACTAGATAGGTAAACAACAATGACTTGTCCGTTTGACCTTTCATTAGGAATATTCATATAGGAGGGTCCATCCAATAAATGGGTAGTAGTAGGATTCACTGTTAATAGTGTGTACTCAAGGCACATGATAAGTGTTCGCATTATGTAGACAAAATAAACACCAGTGCTCCTATACATGGATGAACTTGGTCCGTGATAAAAATTTAAATCAAAGGTCAAGAGGACAGGTCAAGTTGTTTGCCTATACCAAGTTTGCTTGCCTAATTTATGGTACCAAAAACGTTTTGTAGATACGTGAGGATATACATGCATATCACCTAGACATATCACTCCTTCATAATTTGTCTTAGTGCTTGGACATTATGTTTTATGTTGTTGTATTCATATTCCAAGATAAATTACACTAAAATTAAACAAATACACCTTGTAGACGGATGATAATGTCACAAATATACAAATATGTATATTATAAAGCAAATATTTGAATATATAATTGATGCATGCATCATGTAATTTAAAAACAATAAAAAAAAACCAAGGTAATTAGACAGGACGTCTAATTGAAGATGCATCATGTTAATGTACGAACGTCTAATTTTTATATAAAAGTGCACTAAATTATAACTTTGAAGATGATATAAATAATAGTAGTGTTTAAATCAACTCTATCATAAGTAAAAAAGTAAATACATATATTTCGCGATATAACCTTTGTTGACAAGGCATTTTAGCACGTTTTCCTAGCAAATTAATTATATATACTGGTATAATATGTAATTTAAACCCCTTAGCCGATATCTCTGCTGGTGACTGGTGCCCTGAGGATATCACAAACTCAGTAGGCAATATGAATTTCGTATTATTGTCAGAAATATGCTATAATTGTCTACATTTCCTGCAAGCAAAAATTTAAAATTTCTCAAAAACTAAGGTATAATCCCTCATGCAAAGTATTTCCTTAGCTTAATTTGGTAAAATATATTTGGTCCTTTGGGTAGCTTTTCAACATCTTCAAATAATTTTGGTTTCATAATTTTGGTCCAAGCACTACTGATGAGGAATTGTATTCCGAAACGGCCGTCTAATGCTGTAAAAATAAACTGGTAATAACATGTAATTATCATTGCTTTTGTGTTTTTTTATATAAAACTTGAAGATATTAAAATTCACAATACCATTATCCGTGTAATCAACATTATGGTATCTGCTATTTCAGCTGTATAGGGGGAGTGATGACAATTTTTTTCTCTTTTATGCAGCATTGTACTTTTTCTTCTACTACTAGCTACGGTGCATTGTTTCACAATAATACGATATGGTAGAGTCTGTTCCCCTAAACGATCTTTGTACAACGAAGCAACATGCTTACAAATGGGATAGTTGACGCAGAGATGTTGCAGGTCTGGGACTATCGGGGTTTCTGGGTTTTGTGACCGTCATTGCAGTGTTGTTGACAAGTGTGGGTGTCTTTGTGCCGGGGGTGCCCTGGATGTCTTTGACGTCCATTGGTTTCATATTTCTATTATTCCCGGTTTTGGTAAAATAGGTGGCGGATGAAGCTGGCAAAACAGGAAGTATTACTCTTCCGGGGCCACCCGGCCTCACATCACTGGTGGACATTCACGTGTTGACCTAATTTGTCATCATCATTTTTTTACTTTACTTGGGAATTGATTTAGACATGGATTGGTTTGTTTGTTATTGTTTAAGATTAAGTTGTGATCAAATCAGCACATAGAAAAGAACTTGTGTGTCGTTGGATTTAGATTTTGTAATACAAGTCGAAATATTGCATAAGAGATCCATTTTTATTATATAATCTACTCAATAATCCATGTAAACAGTCATACAATAAAAATCGTATTAAATGAGTGTGACGTCATAAAAGCATAAAAGTCATTCCGAGTGACGTCACACAATTGACCTAGTTCACAGTTGTTTGTTTCATTTGACACTGTTAGTGATTCTATTTTAGTTGATACTTTTGTACTTTTTTCTAAAAGAAGAGATACATTGTGTTTAAATTGAAAATGTTGTTTGTTTTTTGTATCTGCGGACAGACTATTGTTACTTTTAATATTTCAGCAGTATTACTTTTGTCGCTTGTACACATTTACGTGAACTTGTTGTGTTTCGGTCAATCAGCTGTTTTCTTATAATGAAAAGACACGTTTTAAATCTACGAAAAACCCGTTTTGTATGGATTATATAATAAATAGAATCTTGCATTCGTGTTTATGCAATATTGAATTTATAAACTCGTTGAATAAATTCAATATTACATAAACACTCAGGCAAGATCCTCTATATCGTCACACAAACCTAATGATTAAAAAAAATGATATTTCAAAGATAGAATCTTTAAAGAACGAATAAAAACCATGAACACCAAGACAAATGACGTGTACTTCTACAATATATTTGAATGCAATCTGTTTTTTTTTAAAAAACAAACTTTTACTTATAAAAAACAAACATATGACCCATGTCCGAATCACAATCCAGAAGAAAGTAAAACTTGAAACTGACAAGTTAGCTGAAGCACGTGATCTGCCACCAGGGAAGTGAGGCCGGGTGCTCCGAAAAGGAAAGCACATCCTGTTTAGCTAGCTAGATTCGTCACGTGTGTATCAGAATGATTGAAAGGAACATGGGAATATGGGACGGGTAATATATCCAGGGTAAACTGAACAATAGGTGATACAGCACATACATAAAAATAATGACCAAATAACATTTATTTCAAATTTTTTTAGAACAAAAACTACAAAACCTTTATGACGATAAAGCACTTCACTGTGTGATACGCATACCAGACACTGTTTTTTTTTTCATTTTTAGACTTAATATTAGGAATTTAACAAAAACATTCAACATATGTTACAAAAACCATATCTACATACTGCATTTGAGGTAAGTAATTTATTTATTTATTAAGCCACTTCTGTATTCTTAATTCAATAAGTGATAGAAGTATAAATGTTTTCGGATTATTTCTTAGAGCTAACCACATTGCACATGTTATAAAATTCACACACACACACACAACACACACACATACGCGTATTTACCTGAAACCCACTACACATGATTTTACACCTGAAACCAACTACACCAGGTTATAGATACCCAAAGAATATTTATTGTATTTTTAGATTAAAGTTGAAGTAAACTTTGCCTTTATCGGTTGGAAGTTCAGAAATCATGAATATTTAGAGTTAGACTTTTGACAATGATCCACTACATCATTCCATGAACGCACACATTCTATCCACTACACTAATTGTATCATGTTACACACATTCTAGTCACTACACATGACGTAACCAAGTTACACACATGAAATCCGCTACTCACAAATACATGCCTATAGAGCATTGAAATTAAATGAAGAAGTTATCTTGTGTTGTACAGATTGGAGTTAAATAACAATGTGTTTCAAATAAATGCTGTGCATGTGTTTCAATGCATATTTTTGCCTTTGGACCGGATGTTCATAACTAAACCATTGACAATTGTTATATTAATTATTGGTTTCATCAATATCTCATTATATCAATTAATTACAAACACACCACTCCAAATTCAATCTCATAGTCCAAATTGCAAAGAATTAAACTTTTCGACAAACTGGCAAACAAAGTAAACCACTTGAACTTCCACACAGGAAGTGAGGTCGGGTGTTCCGGAAAGGTAAACACTCCTGGTTAGCTAGCTGCATTCATCACGTGTTAATGTAAAGCCGAGAATAACAGGAACATGAAACTATGAGATGTCAAATACATCCGAGAATCTTAGAAACAAAGACATACTATTTGTCCAAAATAATGTGATGACGACCACAGAACTTTTAAGAGCTTTAACAAGCCTAGGTTTACAATAACCCTGACTCAACAACTTACTTGTGAGCAGTTTGCATCTTTGTACAAAGTTTACATAATTGGAACCGCATTAAACCCTGTTTTGCGTCACATACCTCACAAAAGTAGCAATCTGTTATATATATAATATTATGATATAATAATAATATTAAGAACAGAACGTTTTAGAGTACCGGCTTAATTACACATCTCCGATTCCCCCACCATCTCTGAACACACTTGATCGATATACAATGAGAACTGTCTATACAAATTTAAGGCATCGGTACAGACAGTTCAACGGTTCGTGATATAAGGTTAGTTAGAGTGGTTTAAAAAAGAGTAGAGTTAGGTTACGTGTAACAGGAAAGGGGAAGATGCAGCAACCTAACCGGGACTTCTCAATACAATGCTCTACCGATTGAACTATACGGTCACGTATCGAGACCGGTTCCTCAAAAAAATCGTGAGGCTATTTGACAAGACCTCGCATCAAATATTGTCCTATATTCAAGAATACTCCCTATTAGTCTATTAGTACTCATTATTTTTTGTCTAAACTTTCACGGTAATGCCAACATATCCCCGTCCCCAACATCACCAAACTAAGATTTGACCTCCTGACCTTGACCTATGCACATTTTGGTACGGTATAAATCCTCTCATGTTGGTTTACATTTGTGCCAAGTTTGATCAAAATCCATCCACAGACATGAAAGATATAGAGCGGACACGATATTGGGACAGACGGACAGGACGATTCCTATATATCCCCTTAAACTTTGTTTCAGGGTATAAAAACCGTGTGTACCTCTATTTATGGAAATGCAGCAGGTCTTGACCCCATTTTATCTTTTCATATATTGCACACAAGTCTTATGCATGTGACCTTGATCTTTGCGCCCCATGATCTTAATCTGTGTCGAAATGGTTGATATATCAATGCCTACAATATTCTAATATACATGCCTGTATTTCCAGATAATTAACCATTTCAGTATTCTTACGCATGTGTTATTGACTTTCAAAACTCATGACCTTGAACTATACAGCATATCATTACCTATCTACAATATTCCAGTCTACATGACTTAACATTTTCTGTATTACAAAATATTCAAGAAAATGGTAGTAAATCTTATTATTCAGCTTTTGTACTAGCTCTTGAATATATAATGATGGACGAGTGGTTAAGGCATTAATTAGCTTTCAAATCCAAAACGTTTCACAGCTGTGGGTTTCAATCCAGTTCAACCGCAAATGGGTTTCCTTGCCATATGCCTTTAGTGGTTAGCACAATTCCAAATTAATGGAATTAATGGTCTGCAATCTTTATCTGTGATAATGGGGGCTAGTGTCTGAGCACTCTAAATTTCACTGTAAGTGCATTACATAAATGTAATATAAAGCAGATAAGAAACACTTGCACAAAGCTGATGCGCCACATGAACTTGTTTATAGATAAGTCCTCGAGATTAGATCAATAGTGTGTAGTTGCAAAAAGCTGAAAAATTTGCTGATGCGACATAAAACAACAAACAACAAACCAACCAAGAGTATGCTATTTACTGCTATTAGCTATAACATATATAACAGTGAGAAAACCACTACAAGTGCAGTGTATGTTCTTTATAGGAAATGTTTCAAACAAAAATTCTGTGGAATTAGAATGTCTTGCCACCATAAGACTCAACATTAGTTTAAAAAAGGACTTCAACAGACAATTACACAATAATGCTGCCACCATCAACACCAGAAAAGTAAAATGAGTCAAGTCTCACCTTATGGTGGCAGGACAAGATAAAATTACCCACTCAATGTGATACATTTTTAACAAAAATAACTCCTCTGCATTCCTATTTAAAAGAAGAGATTTTTATATTTCTAAACCATTATTTATTTCTGTTCATATTTAATACATATACAAAAGCTGATTCAATGCATTCAAAACAAGTACTTTATGATATGGTCCCAATCAAAAATAACAGGAATAAAACTTTCACACATGTAAAAAATCATTGATTTTATAGCATTCATTACCAAAATACGAATGGAATTTTAATATTTTACAGAATTCTGTATTTGTTTGATGTTATACAGAATTATGTAATTTTTTTAATTTTTTTTGCATGATGGTAATTTAATGGTTAATAATCACTAAACTAGCACTTCTTTAATGACCTTTGTCTTGAAGTTATCAAATTTTTAACCGCATACTTTATGTTCTTCCATGGAAATCTTGCCAAACACGATTGGTTTTCGATGGCATTTAAACATTCTAATTTACAAGGGACCTTCTCCAAATTAAACTGGCACTCCAAAGCCATCTTTTCCTTCTTACTCCATTTATGTCTTGTCTTTTCCTTTAGAATTTTTATTGGCTGCATGATTACAATTTTCTTCTCCTTTCTGAGAACTGGAAAAATAGCACTTGTTTTATCTTCATTTTCACTTTCACTATCCGATACATGTACATTTTCGTCGTTGGAATGCTGGAATTCAAAATTAAACCATAATGTATATATAGAAAACACAAATGTATTGTTTAAATATAGTCAAAAAGTTGATATACAAATGGAATAACAATTCCAAAGGTAATAATTTACTGTTCATGTCCCCAAAACATTACTCTTATACATGCACATATGTGATATTTACTATATACAACATGTTTTATGTGAATCAATAAGAACAGTGGTAACTCAGTGCTCACTCTGTAATTGGGAGATCATGGGTTCAAAACCTGACTGAAGTCTGACCCAAGACTTGAAAGTGGGTAGTGACTGTTCTTTCGCCAAGCACTCAGCTTTATGAAAAGAAAGTCAGTTCTTTCGTATGGGAACTTACAAAAATGAGGTCCTGTGTAAGGGTAGATTTGGCATGAAAAGAACCCTGCTGTGTAATGTCATCGGCGCAACGCACAGGCAAAATTTCTGCACCTTCGCCTATAGCTGGTGATGTCTCAATATAAGTGAAATATTTTTGACTAGGATGTTAAACACCATTACTCCAGTCCATTCTTACATGAATCATGGCAATCATTACAACCCATGTTACTGTATGATGTCCAATGTCTGCATTTATAATGTTGTATGCAAGGTCTACACACACAGTATGAGTGCAATATCTGAAATACTTCATATGCTTCATGTCAGCATACTATGTGTGTGTAATGTGAATCAAGGGCACTACACTTTCAGTCCACTACATGTGTTTGGACTTTACAAACCATTAATGTAGGCAATGTGGATCACAAAAATGCAGTATAATAGTATCAATGTGAGTACACTTGTTTTCATGTTACAAGTCTAAGTTGTACAACATTTATAGCGGAATTATTACTGGTACAGCAGAAAAGGTCACAGTAATAACCTATATGTACATTATATGCAAATTCTTGTATATCAACATTTTATATCAATATATAAAGTTAAATACCAATAAACATCACAAACGTCAATTGTTTTTTAGAAAAGATGCAGGAAATCAGCAGGTCACAGATCACTGCCCTATACATAGTTTGTAGTGCAATACATTTATATCAATCTAATGCAAAATGTTTCTAATGCAAGTCAAATATTTTTTTAAACTATTAAGAAAAATCAACAAAACACGAAAAGAAGTCAATGTCTATGATCTAACTTTAACAAAACCGAGTTAATTTAATCTAAAACAATTATTATGATGATTGTCACAATACTTTGATATAAGAACAGATTATGATAGTCTACAGAGGTTGCGCCAAATACATAATTATAATAGTTTCTGATAGTACCATATGAGAGGCATGTACCTTTATATCAACACAAAACATAAAATGCTTTCTTAGCATAAAACTACATCAAATTACCTCAACAGTCGCTTCAGTACCTTAAAAGGGTTTTATCTACCAATTAAAGATAAAATAAGTTTATGAAAGCAATGATATTTGACTAACATAATTCAACCTGTTGAAAAGTTCTGTAAAGGTGAAAAGACAAAGGTTTTAACTTATTGTAAAAAATACACTGTAGTAGGAAATTTGCATCTGAAAACATGTACATGGCAGCATCAAATGTAACCAAGAATACAAAACGCTACAATACAATATTCAAAAGCAAAGAAAATACAAACACATATAAGGACCAATGATTATATAAGCCCTGACTTTGAACAGCATAGTAGTAAATGTCCAGCAGTGTGGTATAGTACTATCGGAGGCCATCCTACTATTATAACAACCAGTGGTCCACAAATACACACATTTAAAATTAAAAATAAACCTTACCTTTCTCAAAAGAACAACCGTTATTTGTTGATGACTGAGTTGGATAGTGTTTATTGTCATCCTCATCATCACACATATCCTCTTTTTGAATGAGATCTGGAAGTAAAGTAGATACATATATTGGGTATTAAAATATGCAAATGTAAGTTTACAATTGACAATAAACACTTAATTTCACAATATTGTATGGTTTGACAAGTAACAAGAGTCAATATCCTTTTAAACAAGAATATCACGGAAATAGGTGTCTAGCTTGCCTTGGCAAATAGACTTGGACTTTCACATAAACTTTCACAGTTTGACCCACTGTGACCAGAAAAGTAACAATTAGGGGTGTAACGATATACCGATATATTGGTAAGTCGTGTTTTTTGCACAGGATCAAATTGTATTGTGATACACAAATGACAAACCAGTATTTTGCAATACACTGGCCTAACTCGGGTTATGAGCTCAAGACTGTAGAACATCACATTGAGGCTTGCAAATGACTGTATAATTAATTAATGTTTTTGCGAGCCAAAAGGTGATAGAATCTTAGATATTTGTAATATATACATGTAAACGAAACACAAGACTTTCCAAGCGTCTATTTGAGAGTGACGTACAGCATAGTAACAACAACAGAGCAATACAGTCGCTATTGTTTTGACTTTCACATGACAGATTTGCAGAGGCAATATATCGTGATACTACACGTTACACCCCTACTAACAACCACATATAAGTCTCCCTTATACCAAGTAAGTATCTGGTCCCTACATCTTTAAAAGTGGATGTTAATGTCAACAGTTACAACAAGTGTATTATAAATTTAACCAAGTAAGGAAATCTTCATACATACACATATATTAGAAAATCTTTCTAGATCTTTTACACTCTTACCTTTCTCAGAAGCACTATCATCATCCGTTGATGATTCAATTGGACAATATTCATCATCATCATCATCATGAAGTCCATCCTCTCTCTGAATAAGATCTGAAAGTAAAGCAGAAAAAATTCATAAAAACTCTTAAACTAAATCACAATAACAGTTACAATTACAATGACAGTAACTTCTTTGCTTTATATTTGTATATCTTTAGTGAGGTTTACTTCATTGTTATTTGGAATTTGGAACAAAGAAACGTGAAAAACAAGAATACTATTTTTCTGCCTGTGATATACGTGTATGTACAAAAATCATGATAAATTGTAAGTTGTGATATCACAATACATATTTGTCCACATCATCATCTCTAATGAATAATGCATCATAGCTGAGTCATTCTCAATAATTGGCTAAATTTCAGTTTGAAGAAAACTCAAAATATGACATTGAAAAATCTTAACTTTTGTTCACTGAAACTATAGCTAAGACATGAAATAACATAATTACAAAACATGAAAGCTTACGGTGCTTTACTTTCAGTAAAAATCAAATCTGAAGAAAATTTTATTGCAAAAACTTCTATTCTGTTACCATTACACAACCCATAAAAAAATCAAAAATTGTTTTTGTAAGTTTTAATTTTATGGATTAATTTGTTAGTTAATGTCACACTCTTTAAAGATAATACAAAATAATTGAAACAAATTTACAACTTGTTAGGGTGTAATAAGATCAAATCTCGAAATGTGCTAAAATGAAATTTTCAGAAGACACGAATATTAAATATATCGAGGTAAGTAAACATCTAGGAAAACTATATATAACATCTTGAATAAGGACAACCAATCTGTTTATTAACATAGATTTCAAATATGTTGTTCAGATTCTTAAGTATTGTTTGTTTAGAATTATGGGCAGTAACAGGATGGAATCCATGGTAACAGGACTGAACATAGTAACAGGACGGAATATGTCACTGACATATCTTTCTAAAATGGATCATAATAACATTTGATATATACATAAAAAGTACTCAAAAGTAGATATATCATCATTTGAAGTAATATTTGCTAATATTGACAAGTTATTCACATTAACACAAAAATATATTGCCAATTGGTTTGTATACCAATGTAAATGTAAAAAGTTTCTAACACTTTACCTCTAGCTGATGACATCAAGATATAAGTAAAATATACTTGACCGGTATGCTAAACCCCACTCAAAGAATCTTATTATGTATGTGAAGTGTCACTTATTTTCTCTGGATATGGAATTGATATCCTGTACTTGATTTCACCTTCAACTCATCCACTAACTCATCCTTTACCTTGACCCCATCAACTACATCCACCTTGACCCAATCAACTATAACTATCTTCACCCCATCAACTACCTTATTCTTCACCCCAATAACTACATCTATTTTCATCCCATCAATTAATTTATGCATCGACTGCATAGAAAGTAGCTTGGTGTTCATAACTCTGAACTTTTTTTTTTGCTACTGACTTTTCCATCATGTTACTTTACATAACATGCCCAAAATACTTAGAAATATAAATTAATTAACTCTATGTTCAAGTGATGAATGTACTTTAAAAAGAAATGATATTTATTTGTGGTTTACATTCAAGTCACAGTGTAAATAATACAGATTTTTATATTTCTAACAAGAACATTCCATCCTGTTACTATATCATTTCTGTTCTGTTACCAGATATGATTCAGTAATGAACCGCTAATGTCTAAATTTAATAAAATTCTTTATATGAAAAACTTATTTAGTGATACTAATCACAAATTCAATTTTTAATTTAGTTTGATGATATAAAAACAAATGGCCTATTAAGGATATTTATTCTGTTCTGTTACTTTCAATTTTCTCTGCCATTACTGTATATGACATGCCCCATAATAATTACAATTAGCAATCTATTATTGAGGTTTTTGAAGATCTAAGTGCAAAATTAAACATAATATTAATCCCAATACAATCATAAACATTAAAGTCACTATGAAGTATGTATTTAAAAGACATTAATTAAGATTCCTTTCTGTTACTATACATTTGCTCCTTCCTGTTACCAGATTAGTTTAAAAAAACTATAGTTATGAAATATACTGTTACATCAGACAAAATTGTTAATTGTTACAATTTCAAACAATTTTGAACTTAAATTCATCTGTATTATTTCTTATAAAGTCTAAAAGACAACGTTATTATACTTTTTACAGATATTTTTCTTTGCTGTTACATTTCTTCTGTTCTCTTCTGTTACTAAAATCAAAGTAACATGACGGAAAGTAACAGCAGAGAAATATTGGTACATAATTTGTGATCTGAATAATAACTGCTCCACATAATGAAGTTTTCTTATGGGGAAATTAAAATGTAACCATTAGCCATATCTGACAGTGAAACATAATTCAAATACTTTAATATTTACCACAATATTGTGGTAACAGTATGATATAAATAAAATATACTATAGTATTCAAACTTATCATTTACATCTGTATTTTTAATGTGAAGATTAAGCCACACTATATGTTTTTCCATTGATAGATAGGAAGTAGTGTTACAAGATAGCAGTAGCAGCATTAGCAATAAGTCAAAGGAGCTTTCATTATTTCAAACTATTTGTAATGGTAACAGCAAGGAATAAAAATTTAGGGACTCAGATAAAAACATATATTTTTTATATAAACATTCAAAATAAGATTATTTGTTGTGTAATATACTTTGGTCAATCATTTATTTACGTATTAGATACATTTTTCTAGTACTTATTCCATTATTTGTTTATCTGCTAATGCTACAAATAATGTACCCCTAAAGCTGGGTCAGGTTTAAATGGGGGTATCTGATATGGAAACATTTCTAATATTCAAATTTAACAGATTTTTAAACCAAACTAAACCAATGAGCATCTAGCATGACATCACATACCACTAGTAATATGGTAAAATAAATGTTTTATAGCATATTTTGTTCTAAAACTGACCAGGGACACAAATTTAGCCATTTTTTGAGAATGACTCAGCTATGTGTATTTACTTATGCACTGGGTTGCATGTGTGTCATAGAAAATAGTGAGTTGCATGTGTGTGCATGCAATATTGCTAGGTACTTATGTACTGGGTTGCATGTGTGTCCAAGAAAGTAGTGAATTGAATGTGTGTGCTTGAATTATTGCTAGGTAATTATGTACTGGGTTGCATGTGTGTCATAGAAAATAGTGAGTTGCATGTGTGTGCATGCATTATTGCTAGGTACTTATGTACTGGGTTGCATGTGTGTCCAAGAAAGTAGTGAATTGAATGTGTGTGCATGAATTATTCATCATGGCTATGTGTACTTACTTCTGTGTCTTACAGAAAGTAGTGAATTGCATGTGTGTGTATAGATAATGCCTCGTGACTATTTGTATTTACTTATGTACTGAGTTGCATGTGTCTCAGAGAAAGCTTGGTGTTGCATATATATGTGTGCATGGATTACACATTATGCTATGTGCATTTACTGATATACATTGGACACCATGTCTTAATCTTTTTACACTCTTACCTTTCTCAAAGGAACTATCATCATCAGTTAATTTAGTTGATAATTTATTGGAACAATCATGAATATCGCCATCAGCATCATCATGCCCATCCTCTTTCTGAGTAAGAACTGGAAGTGAAGCAGAAAATTTGCATAAAAAATCTGAAACCAAATCACAATAAGATATATATTATATGATTTCTAAAATGTAACCTAATGACACTTTTTTGATACTGTAATTTTAAACACCTATTTGTGACTTAACTGCTTAGGGCTTACTGAATTTGAACCTAAAATTCCGGACATGATAGGAATCCATAATTAGTGATTACATTTCCCTAACAGCAAATGAAAATGAAAGCAAATAAGTTGCATCATTAGCATTTGGCATTTTGAATCTTATCATTTTTATCTTACCCCCCTCCATTTCATCTTCGCTCTCTGATGATGAATCATAATATTCACTGTCTGATGATGAATAATCACATTCGCTCTCTGATGATGAATCATATTCGCTCTCTGATGATGAATCATATTCGCTCTCTGATGATGAATCATATTCTCTCTTTGATGATGAAACATCACATTTATCACTGGATGAATTTGGATTACTTTTTGTAGCACTCACTGCTTTCTTTGGTTGATTTAGTTCAAATGGATCTGAATCTGCAAAAATATTTATAAAATACTAAATAATGAGGAATGACTAAAACCTTTACACCATAGCCAATAAGATTTCAAGTACTATATTTCGTCGCTTATAACCCACATTTTAGACCAATAATAAAATTTTGAGGAGATACATGTTGAAAGGGGTCTACAAAAATTTTCTTGGCCATCTCTCATAATTTATCTTGTCAATGTCTGTCAAGTATACTGAACATAGGCCACAATCGTCATCAGAAATAATGGATCAGAGTGGTGGATATTTAATTTAATTGTGAAGATTAATTAGGGTACGGGTTTGCCCTAGGTTGGGTTATAACCAAAAAATATGGTATATGATTATTTAAATACTAGAAATCTTAGTAGCTACAATATAAAAGTTTTGTTATCTTTACTCAAAAATCATCAAAATGAAAAAAAAAAAAACAATATATATATATATATATTTAACAAAGGTGAAAATGTTTTGACAGGACCACTAAATTCATCCCACCAACTGAGAAAAGCCTGATGAATAGGTTGGCTGAATATTAAAAATGGTATAATTAAAGTTGTGTACATGTAGCTGAGCTATATGTGGTTTGACAATGTCATTGACCATTCTGATTATATTAAGAGAGGCTAATAAAATACATGATATCCAGAGATAGACTGATGACATTTCACACCAGAGACAAGATTTTTACTTATGGTCAATTTTGGGATGGAGGAAGAAACAGGAGTACCCAGAGAAAACCACTGAACTTGAGCAAGTTGACATATTTTTCACACTAGGATCTACACAAGGATTATTTGACATATTGTACAATCAGAAAGATTCCTGAAACCATGTTTGGTATGTTTGGAATAAATAGTGGACTAAATATAAAGCACTAATATGAGACTGAAAAAATTCTTAATTTTCAATTCACCAAGATACATGTAAATGATACCCACATATTAATAAAAAATTGTTTAGTGACAATTATCAATTTAGTATATAGTACATTTGGTCTGCTCCGCTAAATTAAGAAAATAACCTACGATCAATGAAAGACATTACATGAACTAAAACAGCATGCTTAAGATTAAGATAACTATCAACAAAATGGACATACATTGTATACAAGTCTCACCACCAAATTTGGCTCATGGGCAAACTTTAAATTTTTTTTAAAATAACAAAATAAACAGCAATAAACAAATTCACCAACATAGAACAATGTAGAAGCTAGTTTTCACTCAATTTACTGATTTATTGTTTGCCAGCACTAAATATTACTTTACTCTATTCAATTTAAACTTCAATAATAAAGATACAACTTTGACTATACATAATATGTATCTGTAATGTTTTGATTGGCTCTGTTATTAATATGAACTAAAGAATTTATTGTTCAGACTATTTATGAGAAATTGCTTGACAATGTTATGTATAGTTCCAAATTTAGCACATTCCTTGTTTTTTTTTACATGTATATTTTCTTGCCAATATTTTTAAAAACAAAAGATGATGTTCAGGAAGCACTGCTTTGCCTAGTTACTCTGAGAAAAAGTTGCCAGGTAGTCTTATTCAAAATTCCTAGAGCAATTGGCAAGATGTACACCTCCAATCTAAGCAATAATTCCTCATTTTATTTTCATATCATTTTAACATTACCCCCCCCCCCCCGCCATATATTGTACTATCAATTTATAAAAAGTTTAGAGGACATTGAGTTTTTTAGATGACCTGTCAAACACATAAACTTACCAGATTCCTCCATTCCAAGTTTTTGTCAGCATCGCCATAATCATAACGTATTTCTTGACCTTTAGGAATAGTTTTGGTCACATACAGACAGAGTCTTGGATAGTTGCTGTTAATGACTTTAAGCTTCATTTTTGAGTTGCATTTTGCACTTTTAACTGCTGAATCATTCAAGTAGCGACACAATCTGTTATTTGTGTCAGTGGCATCAATACTGACAAAGACAATAATAATAATAATAATAATAATAATAAACTGTAATTATTACTATTTTTATAATAATAAAAAACATTACATTACACAAAATTAAACATTCAATTCCAATTTTTTATATTTACTACATGTATATTGATAAAAAGATTGAAAACTGGTGCAAAAGAGAAAATGTGGAATATTTTCTTGGACAATCTTCTAATGACCAGAGAAATGATAATGCCTTTCCTTGATGAATATAAATACATGTACAACCAGTCTTAGAAAGTACTGAAATCTGCAAAACTGAAATTAAACATATGTATGGAGCATCTGAACATGAATTTTGGTGTAAAGATCATTACTTCAATATTGTTTTAATTTGTTTTAAATCTGACAGAGACCATAGCAATAGAAACAATTATCAGGAACTGCATGTAGTTCTGTGATTGTTCCTTGGTCATGACCTATCTAAAATAATACATTACCTTTTTAAATAAGGCCTTAATTTTAGTGATTTCTTCAATCTATTAATATCTTATTCTACATTTTTAAATATAATTCAAATTTGCATAAACTTGATAAGAATTACATTGAAAATAAACTCCCAATTTGCATATGGGTCTGCAAATTCATCAGTGTATTTTATTCTATTTAACAGGAAATCGCCCTTATAAAATGTCTTAGTAGCAAAAACCCCAAACCCTACCAAAATAAATCAAACAGTCTGAACATATTTGTGTAAAAAATGGTTCATACAAGTTTTGGGTAAAAAAAATTTAAGGATTTTTCAAGAGGTTTTCAAGACTACTGTCTAATGTAAGGATTTTCAAGGTCTTTATAAAATAATAAACAGAAAAACACTGTAATATCATTTACAATATACCTTTAATTTAATTTTTCAATTAATCCAGATAGTTAAGTTGCTGTTCAAGCCTTAAAAGATTTTGTTGAGAATTTAATATATCCAAGACAGGCAAGTCAGGTTTCATTTCTATACCGTATTTTTGGGCTCACACTGCGTCAGCGTGTACCCTATATTTAACCTATGGTTTTAAATAACAGATTTGGCATTTGTGTACACAAATAACTCCTAATTGTTTTAAAATTAATCCATGAAAATGATTGTTAGTAGTGCTCATTTTTCAGACATTTCAAGAGGAACTTATCAGATTATTATCCCTTCCAATCATAATGTACCCATTAACATGTATTTTGACGTATGCAAAACATGATGAGAACTTTAGCAGTTTTAAAATTGGTACAAATGCGCAATTCAATTTTTTTCACTTCTCTTACCAATGTACTGATTGATTAACATTTTGCAGAAGCCATCCTAGTCCAACCCACTTTCACACCAATATTGGTCACTACTGAGACTATCAATTCTAGGCACCTACAATCATAAATGTCAATATCTAAAAATCGCTGTATTTCAAATAACAGAATTTAAACTGATCTATGTATACATTTTACAGCACTTGCATTCTATAAATTGTGAGACAATAGAATATTATGGTCAGATGATTAAAAACTCATGGACTACTGGAAAGTTTCAAATTTCCTGTAATTGTTCACGCCATAGTAAAGTGAGTTTCTTTTGCAATAAAATAGCTCTGTTTATCTAGCATAAGTTTAAAACAATTGTGTTAAACTAGTTCAGTGTTGATGTAATTGATGAGTGATTGATTGATTAATGGTGTTTAACGTCCCAGTCAAGAATATTTCATTCATATCGAGACGTCGCCAGCTATAGGCGAAGGTGCAGAAATTTTGCCTGTGCGTTGCGCTGATGGCATTATACAGCAGGGTTCTTTATCGTGTCGAGCCTACTAAGACACGGGACCTCGTTTATTTCAAGTTCCCATCCGAAAGAACTGTGACTTTCATTTTGTAATGCCGAGTGCTTGGCAAAAGAACAGTCACTACCCACTTTTAAGTCTTGGGTCAGACGCGGCCCGGGTTCGAACCCACGACCTCCCATTTACGGAGCGAGCACTCTACCAACTTAGCTACCGCAGTGGTCTGTAATTGATGAGAATAGAACTGATACACTAAGAGGTTGCAACATCAAATTTATAAAAGTAAATGACTTTTGAAAATTGGCTTTGTCATGACCTGAATGGAAATAAATTAAAGAAAACATTACACATATTTCACAATTTAAAAAAAAAGAAATATTGTACATGTATATCGTTTGCGTTTGCCTACTTACTTTGGCTAATGTTTGACCTGATATGCTTGCTCTAAGCTGAAATGTAAATAAAAGAATATGTAAATTTTATTCATTTCAGATTGTTATATTGTATGTATCAAAAATACATGAAAATTCTTGTAGATCTTGCATGCATGATTGTATGTTATATGTAAGAATTAAGCATCATGGCTATTTGTATTAACATGAACCTTGCATGCATGTCATAGAAAGTAGTGAGTTGCATGTGTGTTTTTGGATAATACAGATAATATATTTCAAACACCTCAAGTATGCTTAGCACAATGAAATGAATAATCTAGCATTCATGAGTATTTTGTGACCATCAATGTTGATTGAAGTTTTTGCATTCCAAACATCCATCTAAACTTCCATACAGTTATGTCAAGAGACTTTATTTGGTATGAGTCAATAATAAAAGTTTTATTGAATCATCATCATCTTCATCATGGATGTCACTGAATGAATGGGGGTTTACTTTCATATTGATGAACCAAAGTAACTAAATGGGTTACTATAGTGATAATTTATGCAAACTCTTAATTAGGGACTATCTAGGTCAGATGAGCCTCCAAATATGACAAAAAATGAAAAAGGTGACTTTAAATCAGGATTTAAACCCTAGACATTCCCAATACTAGCAAGACGGTATACCAACTGAAACTATCGAACTATGCACAGCACTGCATTCCCCCAGTAATAAACCTAGCAGATATATTAGATGAATGATTAAAATTTTTCAAAGATTAGAACTTTTCTAAATCCAAAATAAAATAATTACCAATTATTTCTAGTTGCTGGTTCTTCTGTCTATAGAGGGTTGCTGTTTTTATTTGTTCCCAAAGTGACGGATGTGTATGTGTTATTCTAAAAACTGAACAAGAACCTGATCTCGCTTAAAATTCCGGTGGATGTAACCTACGCCATGTGTATGGAAAATACTTCTATTAAATTTAATTCATAATATTACTGGAATTTTAATCTTGACTGGCATTAAACTAAAATAAGATATCTGGTGCCATAATTAGACACTATTCAATCTATAGTTTATAACAGCAACAAGATTTTACTGTGACAGGACTTTTGAGAATATTTCACATTAATCCAGATGTGAATGATAACCAACTGACAGTATCAAGTTGGTCATTCATAATATTATAACAAATTTTTTTCAACCCCTCTCCCTTCTATAGTTTACGCTGTTATGAAAAATAATTTCAATCTACGATGCTTCAGGCTTTTTTCACTAACGACATTTAATACAGTATTTACAAAAAAAAAAAATAAAAATAAACTAAAGTTCTATGACCTATGTTCGATATAATTGATACATTACATCTATCAAACATATTTGTCATTGTTGAACTTTGGGCTTGCCAGTGCATTACTTACCATCTTTTTTCCATAGCTTTATGTAAAGCTGGTCATTTTTAAGTTTTTAAAACTGCAAACATCTGCAATGGAATCTGGAAAAATAAGTAAATTTGGACGTTAGAAAAAAACTGATGACAGGCAAACTAATGTAACAGGAAAGAGAAAAATGTTGGGTTGGATCATGGATCAAACCCGGGACCTCCTGCACTATAGACGAGTGCTCTACCACTGAGCTACCCAGACGGCTACATTCCTCACTTCATTATGTTATTCAATTCCTTGAAGTTGAATGGAAACCACCAGGTTCCCACCTGCTGGTCGGCCAATTCCCAGGGTAGGAAAAGCCCCAAAATATATTGTTCAGGAAAGAAAAAATGCAGTGCCGGATCGGGATCGGGACCTTCCTGCACTATAGGCGATTGCTCTACCACTAAGATACGCAGACCGCTACACTAATAACATCAGTGCTGAAAGACCATGCGAATTTTTCGTACGCTGCCATGACCGGTTCATGCTGATATGAACGTATGGCCGGTGACCTCCTTCCGTTAATCGATCCAATATATCCAAATATTTATAAAATATAGTGGTATTAATCAACAAAACTCCACAAATCAGTAAATTGTTAAGTGGTTGGCTTAACTATGATCTAACATGTCGACTGGCGACCATATAAGCAGTGCTTATTTTCAAATAATATTACAAGTTTCTGTGCTGAAAAAACGTTAATACCAAAATATATTAATTCTTTGTTATTCAATAAAACACTTATAACAGCATTTAAAATAATAATGTTAAAATACCGTTACTTACAGCATTCCTTTTTCTATCACATGTTGTTGACATTGACGTTTCCGGGAACATGGCCGAATTTTACATGTCCTGCGCATGCGCGAGTCGTTGCCGAGTAAAGTGTGTAACTGTACAGATCACTGTGGGGATTGAATGTGGAAATCTACGGGTTTACACCGGAAACCCAAACATGTGAAAATTTTGTATTGTCTGAATAGGATACGGTCTAAATAGCATTTTCAGACGGATT
This sequence comes from Anadara kagoshimensis, assembly GCA_021292105.1. Classification (NCBI taxonomy): domain Eukaryota; kingdom Metazoa; phylum Mollusca; class Bivalvia; order Arcoida; family Arcidae; genus Anadara; species Anadara kagoshimensis. The sequence goes on along the minus strand of CM037868.1, from coordinate 6,757,664 downwards.
TTCAACTCAACACACGAGTGTATGCGCTGGGTTGAAAATATGTAGTGACTTGCACGTGTGTATTCATTTTAGTGTAGTGGGAAGAAGGTAAATACAAACACACACACACACACACACACACACACACACACACACACACACACTTTAGTACATGTACGACCTAAATTTGATGAAATGGACCATAAAAGCAAAAGCAAAATCTCACCAATCCGATTTTATAAATGTGGCGTTTGCAAAATAACTACGAAATATTGCGAATGAGGGTATATTTAGATGAAAACTAAAAGAAACTAGACATTTTTAACTAATTTGTACTCCATTTTGTTTAGGGTTCTGGCTACTATTTTTTGTTCTGTTTTTTACAAATGAAATTATCAGAAACATATTTTATATATGTTTTTGTAAGTTCACACTTCAGTCATATTGTCACACTACACATTTAAAATGGTGAGCGAAACATATGTATTTAAAGAACTTCACTGACCTTTGGCAGACTAACCAACGTTTTAGCTGACAGCTAGGCCTAAAACTAGAGCCACTAATCTTATTTCACCAAGGTCTTTGTAATCAGGTCAGTGGATAAGAATGATTTTCATATATTCAAAATTATATATTCCCGTCTCTATCTGCGTAGCCCTTTCATTCTAAATTTTGATTACGGATGTGACAGGTGTACGTAGCTAAAGTAAAATGACCAAGAAGGGTTGGTTCTTCCTGAGCACCCGACTTCACTAATCTTGTGGAAGTTCACGTGTTTAACTTAACTTGTCAGTTTTCGATTTGTGGTTGTGCTTTGACATAGAATGGTATGTTTGGTATTTATAAATATTCTTAAACGTTTTGCTACATATGGTGTTGAGTACAGGTATTGCATACTTACCTCTCGAAGACGATAATACTTTACTGGTTCCCCGTCAAGAGTCTCGTTATAGAAAGTCTCTGTATCATTCTGTGTTCCATACTGGGTTTCATTGAGACCTGATTAATGAAGAAATAAACAGCTTCACAACAATGTTTTATTACTTAAACATACTTATCCTTGTTCAAATCACAATCCCAATGTAAAGCATAAACTTTGAAATCGGTTTAATCTGCAAAATATCGCCAGATAAAAGAGGATGGGTGCTCTGGACAGTAATTTTGCTAATTAGCTAACTACGCCCGCCAAGTGTATGATCAAAATTGAAAGTGAAAGCAACATGGAACTAAGGGGCGTCAAGTCTATCCATGGAAATCCTGAAAACAAAGACATTATAATGTACTTATCAAAAATATTATGATGACGGCCATGTATTTTTGTGAGGGCCCTGATACGCCTAGGCTTTTAATATCATTGTGTCAACAGTAAATTATTTGTATAATAAACACTGGCGGGTGAAATTTTACGAACTAGAAACATATAAATAATGTGAATATTCAAAGAAATCATTGTTTGATGTTGTACTTTTTAGGAGTAACTATTTAGTCTCTGCCACTTCTTCAAAGGAGAAAGGGGCATTTGCGATACAACCAGCAATCACAGACGCATCGGATATACTGAATTGAGATACACCATTGGTACAAAATGTACCAAAAAGATAAAAGTAAACAAATTGTAAAAAATCAAAAAAAAAATTACAATTCATGTCCGAATTAAAATCCAGAAGCGAAGTAAAATCTTTAGAACGGACAAATTTGGTTAAGCAACTGAACTTTTACAGGGTAAGTGAGACCGGATGCTCCGTAAGGGTAAGCATATACTGTTTAGCTAGTACTAAGACAGATCCATCAGTGGCATGATACTTACCGGTTGATGTTGTGGACGGACAACTCCAGCCTCCAGTTGCCTGCATCACAAGAAGCGGAGGTATAAAACTAGACGATGGACCTTGGAATATTGGTAATCTGTAAAAGGAAGATGCATAAGAATGGTTATTGAAATGTATTTAGATGTACTTCAAAACAGTCATCAGAAAAACATACAACAAATAAAGTTACAAAGACTTTTGACTGGTGCTAAAGTAAAAAGCAAGTGTTTTGTTTACAGTGCTATTTTACTAGTATGAGTAAATATATGATTTTTTATGTAATACTGTAGTGTACCGTTCAGTATTCATACCAACCAGAGAACCGTAGCTTGCTTTTAAATGACACACCTCTAAACACAATCATCGTTCAATTCATGCAGAAGCAGGTGTTTCACAAGTTTTATTCTCTCTCTCTCTCTCTCTCTCTCTCTCTCTCTCTCTCTCTCTCTCACACACACACACACACACACACACACACACACACACACACACTGATGTAGCTCAGTTCGTAGAGTGCTCGTTCTCGCTCCATAATTGGGAGGTCATCGGTCGGAAACCCGACGGGTCTGACCCAAGACTTAAAGTGGGTAGTAACTGCTCTTACGCCAAGCACTCAGCATTACCAAATGAAAGTGATGGTTCTTTCGGATGGAAATTAAAAACAATAGACGTCCTGTATCAAGGAAGTCGTTACACGATTAAAAAATTATGCTGTATAATGCCATCAGTGCAAAGCACGGGAAAATGTCTGCACCTTCGCCTATAACTAGCAATGTCTCAAAATAAGTTAAAGATTCTTGACTTTGACGTTAATCACCACTTCTCAGCTCTACTCAATTACATTTTATAAACTTTACAATTTAAGTTTTCTTTATTCAATTTGTACCTTATTCCTATGGCAGTATTGACAATTGTTGTTATGCCAACCATGAAAACTGCGGTACTAAACAATTGTGATCTTACTGGGTGGTCCAGCGGTGCACACACTACTTCAGATATCACATAACTCATAGACACAATGTGCGGAACAACCATGAGGATATGCTAAAAGACAAAAAGAACCAAGTCAAGGCTGTGTAATACATATACAGTGAAGCACTACTGATGAGGAATTGTATTCCGAAACTACCGTCTAGTGCTGTAAAATTAACAATGGTATAATATGAAAATAAAATAATATCAAGAATACATAATAACTCGTATATGAGAGGTGATCATGTATATAAAGAGCACCTGTCTATTAAGTAGAATTTTATATAGTCCCGGGGGTGGTATTTATACACAGGTTATACTTATATAAAACAATTTATATTCGTTAAGGAAGATAGTTCAGCCTAGTTTGTCATATACAGTTCAATTTATGTAATTTTGCTGACATTGAGGTGTTTATTTACGATAAAAATACCCAGGATACTAGTACCATGTGTGTCTTTTATATCAAGGTCATGTCAAGGTGTCATTGAATGCACTTAATATACGAGAGAAAGTCATACCTAATAATTTTAAATTCCTCACATATAGTGGCGTATTTCTACTAGTTCAAGGTTGTAATTACATATTATACCAGTTTTACAGCACTAGACGGCCGTTTCGGAATACAATTCCTTATCAGTAGTGCTTGGATCAAAATTATGAAACCAAGACTTTTTTCCAAGAGGTTGAAAAAAAAACCGAAAGACCAAAACACATTTTGCCAAAATCAGCTAAGGAAATACTTTGCGTGAGGGAGCAAACCTTAGTTTTTGAATAATTTCAAATTTGAAGGCGTCCATACGACAAACGTTGCTTGTGTAAAGCTACTTTAGTATGCACAGGTTTACATATCAGGGTATATTTTGCAAATACATGTATGTAAAATTTACACATGTAAGTGAAAGGTGCATGTGAACGCAAATACAAACTTATGTCAAAATAGTCATGGAGTAATTTTACACTTGCAAAAGATTGGTTTGTGGTTGAATGTTGATTAACGTCGCATTACCAATTTTTCAGCTACTCGCGACGAGAATTTTTTTATGTATCTCTATTGATTAATCTATGAACAATTTTGTGTATGCATGTTAAGTGCGAGTGTGTTTTATGGTCTAGCTAGCTCACCGAAACAGTACGCCACAGACAAGCGTTATACTGATACCAGGTACATGTCGTCTGAGCGGGACTCGAACTCACAACGGTGAAAGACCCTGGATTTGAAGACTAACGTCTTATCCATTAGGCTAATACAGCCTCACACTTGCAAAAGAGTACAAATTTTCGTCATATAAGGGATTATTTCTCTGCATCGCTTAATATATTTTCTTAATCAAAAACAAACATACAAATCCATGACAAAATCATAATTAAGAAGAAAAGTAAAATTTTAAAACTGATTGGTAGAGACACGTAAAATACCACCAGAGAAGTGGGGCTGGGTGGTACCGAAGGGTAAGATTAACTTTAACTGAATTTTAGCATATTTCGTCGAAACTACAACGTAACATTTTTTTACACAAGCTGAAATTTATGATATTATAATCTTGATAGAGAGTTAAAGTGACTTAGTAAATTCGTAAAGTTCCAAAAAATGACAAAATTATAACGATATGAATTTTCCAAATTTACGTTAATAAAAATCTTGTTTAAGGAATGATTGTGATTGTGTTTGTGGACTGACTCGTTATTAAGGTTTCAAATTTGTACAAAGATATACAAAGAACATTATAACAAAGGAATTGAAAGAAAATTAAGACATATTACCATACCAATGATTTGTTTTCCTAATTTATACGCGTGAAAAACATATTTAGCTAATTAAGGTCACAAATTAGCTTTATTTATTTATTAATTAATAATTAATTATTTTTTTATTTTGTTTTGTTTCTCTGATTGTTTGTTTTTTGTTTGTTTATTTATTTATTTATTCATTTATTCATTTATTTATTAATTTTTATTTATTTATATATTTATTTAGATCAAACAAATTGGCAACTTTTTCTATTCTATTTTTTAAACTTCAATTGAGAGATAGAGGGTGGGTGAGAACGGTGGCTTATTAGAGAGATTGAGAGAAGCGGCGTACATGAGAGAGAGAGAGAAAGCAGTGACGTACGTACCTGTAAAGCCGCGGCAATGGCTATCGGTATCGGTGGGTTTTCGTTTACACCATAACGTAATCCGGGTTTCCGTTCCTCTATAACAATTGTTGTACCTTCTGTTTCTGCCATTTGATAATTTATGATTTCTAAACTTCTATTAGCCCATAAGTTATTAACCATAAAATTACGTCGAATGCAACAACTACCCCGTATTAAATTAGCACGCGATATATACGCGCGGTTTTCGGCAGAGTACCATTTATATTATGTTTGGTTTTTTTTATTATCATATATAATTTATTTTAATTTATAAGTGAAAATTGTCGCTTTTAAAACATCATTGACCTGTCTGTTTGACCTTCCATTAAGAACACACACATAGGAAGGTCCATCCAATACATGAGTGGTAAAAGGACATACATAACGCATAAATATACAACACAGGCCTGTCTAAAGTTTAACACTGAACTAACGGAAATCAGTCGAAGCTCGGTTGCCAAGGTACCGTAGCTAATGATAGGAAAACTTTCGACAGAAATATAGCAGCTGCCGAAAACTTGTAGAGGTATGGTAAACAGAAGTCGAGATCAGCTGCCTACTCGGCCTTAATTCGTTAACTTAGTGTTAAACTTTCGACGCGTCTTAACTGTGTTTCGAATTCCTTAGCCTCCGCATACTGATATGTTTTTGCAATTAACGTTTCATATAATTTAGACCAAAAAAACACTACCTTTTGTTCTTTTTACATATATCGACTGTATCCTAATGTAAGGTCATGCGGACAGGGAAATGTTGTATGTTTTTATTTATTTTTGTATGCATTATGCATAAACCATTCGTGATCTTCACGCTCTTTACATTTTTTAAAGCATTTCCACTCGGCTGATTTTAAATGCATCTTGATTAAATAAACCTTTTTCTGTATACGGGGTATTGGTATTAACATATACTGCATACAGTAAGGACCTGCCCAACGTACAACTTTGACCTAACGAAAACGTCGGATTCCCATGGCAAAAAATGGATAGCTGATGACCGAAATGATATGTCGAATAGTTGGCTATAGATCACAAGGGACGAGATGAGCTGTAAATTCGGCGCGATAGCTATGTACTATACGTGCAGTAATGACCTGTCGAAGAGTTTAACGAATTAGTGTTGATTCAATAGTCATCTCGGCCCCTCATTTACTTATACCCTTACAGCTTTCTGACAGCTGCTGTTTATCTCTCGGTCATTTTTATGTCACCAGTAATACAGTACAATCCTGCCTAAAGTGTAACACTATAACACTATGCTTATCTAACAAATTAGCGCAATATTGAGTCATCTCGGACAGCAGCTAGCCGTATATCTCGACAGCATTCAGGCAGCTGCTATCTATCTCTGAGTCACTTTTTGGTCATTATACCTATTTGGATCACTAGCTCCATAGCCGAGCTTGAACTCCTTTCGTTATATCAGTGTTAAACTTTCGTCAGTCCTGTACTGTAGATATTTTATCGTGTCACATTTGACACAGTTATCGGCTTAGGGAATTTTCGAATTAATCATGACCTTGTTTATTTTAATTGCCTTTATGGATATCTTAAAAATATTGATTTTAAAAGTAAAACCTATAATAAAAATTTGAAAGGCTTTAAAAAATCGTTCCGTAATTTATAATTTAAAATCGAATATCTAACCATCCTAATTTGAAGATGTAGATGTATAGTCTGTTGCTATGGTGATATCAATATAAACGTGACCTAATGCATTGCAAAAACACTACGAAAGTTTGGTCCAAATCTGCCTTACCGACCTGTAGAATGTTTCTTACTGAACAAATAAATAGGAGTTACATTTTGACTGACGAGTTTGCCTAGATATGGACAGCCGAAAAAGCTAACCTGCCGAAATAGATAACATATGCTGAGACATAGCTAACGAGAAGCCTAGATGAACTGTAGAAAGTTTAACGCTGAACTAACGAGAAAAGTCGAAGTTCGACTGGCGAGGGACCGATGTCACGATATATTGACAGCTATTGACCATAAAGCTTCAGTGATGGTTACAGCAGCTGTCGAGAAACTGTCAAGATAACAAGGGATCAAGAGTAACTACCAATTTACCAAATTTAGCCGAGGAAATACTTTGCATGATGAAGTATATCTTAGTTTTAAGGAATTTCAAATTTTAACTAGCAGCAAATTTAGACAACAGCATACTTTACCTTTGGGCTGTGATTTGGTTATGAATAAGTATGTGTTTTTTAATTGTTGTTCATATGAGCGGACAATACATGTGCACAAATTTTACTGTGGAAATTTTATGTCAAGCAAAAGTCCACAAATCCTACATTTAAAAATTCAAATCTTTTATACGATTTTGTTTTTTTCTACATTTCCCACCAGCTTTTTTTAATTGAATAGAATTATTTGATGTTCATCTGAGCCGTACGTACATGTGTGTTTGCGCACTATCTATTCTAGTGAGCGTTAAATAAAATTATACGAGTGAATCTTTAAGTTCTGCTTCATATTTAGTCATATTCTTCAATTATGACGCCAATGAAAGGCTACATTTAAAACTACATGACAACGTGATGACAATTTCCTATTATCAACTCTCATTTTCTTTGCAGCAAATATTACTGATTCTCTTCCTTATGGTGTATTTGTTTCACAATTAATACAACGAATTCTTCACATTTAGACTAGTACCTCAATCAAGACGCCAATTAAAGGCTACATTTGAAGCCGTATAACAAACATGATGAAAATACTTCTATTTGTAACTTTCATTTTCTTTGAAGCAATATTCCCGTGATTCCCCTCTTTTTGGTGGGGTTTGTTCCTATTACCGGAATTTTATACAACAAAGCAAGCTGCTGACAAACAAATTCTTGACGCAAGGATATTGCAGGTCAAGGCTTATCAAGGCCCACATTAAGCTTTATAGTCGTCATCACAATATTGTTGATAACTATGATGTCTCTGTATTCAAAATAACCCTGGATATATTTGGTGTCTCATACTGTAGTTCTATTCTCCATTTACTTTCCAACTTTGATTAAACACGTGGCGGGTGTAGCTAGCTTAATAGGAGGTGTTGCCATTTCCGGAGCACCCGGCCTCACTTGCCTGGTGGAAGTTCACGTGTATAAACAATTTGTATTAAGGTACATGTATTTTGTATTTTCAAAGTTCTTACGTTGCTTTTGGTTTTAGGATTTGTATGTTTGAGTTTTTATTTTAATTTAACCAAAGGTTAATCACTATTACTAAACCTGTTTTTATTTAACAGCACTAGACGACTATTTAGAGTTCTTCATCAGTATGTTGGTATACATAGGTACAAATATGTTGAAGTAAGAAAAACAGAAGAACCAAAGAGAAAATGAGAGAGAGGCAGTGGTATACCTGAGAAAGAGAGAGATAGAAAGAGAGAGAGAGAGAAGAAAAAGAGAGAGAGAGAGAGAGGCAGTGGCGTACCTGAGAGAGAGAAAGAGAGAGGCAGAGGCAGTGGCGTACCCGAGAGAGAGAGAGAGAGAGAGAGAGAGAGAGAGAGAGGCAGTGGCGTACCCGAGAGAGAGAGGCAGGGGCGTACCTGAGAGAGGCAGTGGCGTACCCGAGAGAGAGAGAAGCAGTGGCGTACCTTAGAGATAGAGAGAGAGAGCAGTGACGTACCCGAGAGAGAGAGACAGTGGCGTACCTGAGAGAGAGAGGCAGTGGCGTATCCGAGAGAGAGGCAGTGGCGTACCCGAGAGAGAGAGAGAGAGAGAGAGAAAGAGAGAGAGAGAGAGAGAGGAAGAGAGAGAGAAAAGAGAGAGAGAGAGAGAGAGAGAGAGAGAGAGCAGTGACGTACCTGTAAAGCCGCGGCGATGGCTATCGGTATCGGTGGGTTTTCGTTTACACCATAACGTTATCCGGGTTTCCGTTCCTCTATAACACTTGTTGTACCTTCTGTCTCTGCCATTTGAAATTGATTATTTCTAACTTTCTTTTATCCAATTAGTTATAAACCAAATGCTTAGGTGAAATGCAACAACTACTTGTTGTTGTATGATCACGCGATTCAAACGCGTGGTTAAATCTTTTGAATTCGACAGAGTACCATCAAAATATAGTTCATTTTAAGTGGAACATTGTCGCTTTTAAAAGGACAATGACCTGTCTGTCTGGTCGAACTTTCGACCCTTGATGTTTAAACTGTAAAAATCAGATGCACTTGTTTATGTACACCAGAATTACCCTTATATTTCCATAATAATTATATAATTGCAAATGGATTATTCAGAACTTCATGTGCGATCTGCCGAAAATAAATTTAAAAAAATCCAGGACATCCTATTTCAAAACAATTTTGACTCCCTGTCTCTGAAGCTTTTCGGCAACTTATTATCCATATATCAACTTCTTGGCAGTAGAGCTTCGACTCTTTTGGTAACCTCGATGTTAAACTTTCAACAGATCTGTACTGTACCTAGGTTAAATGATATTTTGTCAAATCAAGTGCATGTTCACGGAGTACGTGTATACAGCTATATGGAATAAAATATGTTAATTTATTTTTGCGCAAAAAATTGATATATGTGTATTCATAGTCAACTTCCAGGTCATATTTATGTAATTTTACGTATTGAGAAACTGGTTTAAACAGGAACTTGTTTTTGTTTAAGACTCTCATTTGTTTGTTTATCTAAAATTGTAAATACTCTTCTTAATTTATGCACTTTGAACATCCATTGTAACCAAGAACGCGAAAAATCACTAAATATTTGAATACATACAGTATGGACTTATCGGGGTTTTAACACCATGGTATCCAATCTGCAGCTCAACATGGCTATATATCGACAGTCTGCGACTGATATTACGCTCAACAGCCTTTCCCTCCTTAGTTATTCCAATGGCCGAATGATTGTTACGGCCGGGTCTACGAAAAATACTTTTGAGTCATTAATGTTTATGTCAATGACATGAACAACAAAACACCTATCTTGTAGAACATATACAGTTAATACGTAAAAAAACTGCTACAGCGACCAACTATTTATAAAGATTACCTATCTTTACAATAAAAATATACAGGGTTCACCTCAATATGAAACCTGCCCGCCTATATATATATATATACAGCAAAAACTGCTATAGATATCACTTCTATATAAAAACCACCTTTGTATAAATAACCACTGTTATAGCGAATATCTTTATATAAAGACAACTTCTCTATACACTAAAACCTGTTTATACAGTTAATCCTGCTATAGTGAATATCTTTATATAAAAATTACCTGTCTATAAAGTAAACCCGTTATAGCGACCATCTTTATATAAAACCACCTCTTTATATAATAAACTCCGCTATAGCGACAATCTCTATATGAAGATAACCTGTCTATAAAGTAAACTCCGCTGTAGCGACCATCTTTATATAAAACTACCTGTTTATAATGTATACCCCGCTATAGCGACAATCTCTATATGAAGATAACCTGTCTATAAAGTAAACCCTGTTATAATGAATATCTTTATATAATGACCAATTGTCTATAAAGTAAACCCCGCTATAGCGACAATCTTTATATACAGATAATCGTCTATAAAGTAAACACCGCTATAGCGACCACCTATATATTAAGACTATTACCCGGATAATACATTAAATAATGTTATATTCAGTGTCATGATTTAAGTTATATTGTGTCTTTATTCACAGCCTTAGCTTTCCGGCTTTGATACAATGATCAACCAAATGAACATAAACGTACATTTAAATATTTAAAACAAGTTTGTTATGTGTGTGATATCCCCATCACCTAGATAAGCAGGAGGTGCTTCATCTTCCGGAGCACTGGGCCTCTCTTTCTCTCACTTGCTGTTAATATATATTATACCAGTTTTAATTTACAGCACTAGACGGCCAATGCAATTTATAATCAGTAGTACTTGGACCAAAATTTATGAAACCAATTTTTCCCCAAGGTATTGAAAAGACCAAAATATATTTTACGACATTTAGCCAAGGAAATACTTCTCATAATGGAGTATACCTTAAATTTAAGGAATTTCAAATTTTAACTAGCAACAAATTTAGACAACAGCATACTTTACCTTTAGTTTGTGATTTGGATATGAATAAGTATGTGTTTTTAATTGCACAGCTTTTACTATGGAAATTTTATGTCAAGCAAAAGTCTATAAATCCTACATTTAAAAAATTAAATCTTTTATACGATATTGTTTTTTACATTTCCCACCAGCTTTGTTTTAAATAGTAAGTTATACTTTTTTAATAGAATTATTTGATGTTCATCTGAGCTCAAAGTACATGTGTGTTTGCGCACTATCTATTCTAGTGAGCTTTAAATAAAATAGTACGAGTGATTCTTTAAGTTCTGTTCCATATTTAGTCATATATTTCAGTTATGACGCCAATGAAAGGCTACATTTAAAGCAGTATGACAAACGTGATGACAATTTCCTATTTCTCCAACTTTCATTTTTTGCAGCAAATATTACCGATTCTCCTCATTATGGTGTATTCGTTTCACAATTAATACGACGAATTCTTCACAATTAGACTAGTACCTCAATCATGACGCCAATTAATGGCTACATTTGAAGCTGTATAACAAACATGATGACAATACTTCTATTTTTTATCTTTCATTTTCTTTGAAGCAATATTCCCGTGATACCAATCTTTATGGTGGGGCTTGTTCCTATTACCGGAATTTTATACAAGCAAGCTTTTGACAAACAAATTCTTGACGCAAGAATATTGCAGACCAAGGCTTATCAAGGCCCACATTAACTTTATGGTCGTCATCACAATATTGTTGATAACTATGATGTCTTTGTATTCAAAATTATCTTGGATATAATTGTCTCATACTGTAGTTCTTCCAACTTTGATTAAACACGTAGCGGTTGTAGCTAGCTTAATAGGAGGTGTTATCATTTCCAGAACACCCGGCCTCACTCACCTGGTGGAAGTTCACGTGTATAAACTATTTGTATTAAGGTACATGTATTTGGTATTTTCAAAGTTTTTACGTTGCTTTTGGTTTTAGGATTTGTATGTTTGTTTTTTTTATTTTAATTTAACCAATGGTTAATTACTATTACTAAACATGTTTTAATTTAACAGCACTAGACGACCATTTCGAGTTCTTCATCAGTATGTTGGTAAAAAAAGGTACTAATATTTTGAAATAAGAAAATCAGAAGGACTAAAGTCAATTTTTCAAAATCCACCTTAGACAATCGTTCATCTGAGCGGATAATGCATGTGTATTTATGCAGAGCTTTACTATGAGCATTTTATGTCCACCATAAGTCCATGAATCGTACATTTTAAAGTTTTACTACAGTCATACAATTTTGTTCTTAGTTTTACATTCCCCATCAGCTTCTTTTTCAATAAAATTTGAATGTTGTTCATCTGAGTTGACAGTATACTCCTCACGTAATGGCGGCAGAAACGGAAGTCGTGACAAACACGGAAATCGACGTAATATCCGGGATATCCCGGGAATGTCATAAATATCGTCGCCTTCATCTACCATTTCCGATTTATCTTCAAGAGAATCTATTTTCATTCCTCGCTCACGAAGTGAACCTGTACAATAAAACATGAATAACATTAAAACAGAATAAAATATTTAAAAAAAAACTAAAAATAAGTAAATTTATTGATAACTCGCAGACAAATTAGCCAACCACCTCGGGTCAATGATATGCCTATCTCCTAACAATGTTGATTTTCTGCACCAAATATAGTGCAACTTACAACTACATTATAGACCTGTCGTTAGTTTAACACTAAGCTTACTAATAAATGTTGAATCGACAGCTTATATCAGTCACTAGTTATCTGAACAACTTTTCCAAAGCCACTATATATATTTTTTGAAGCTTTTGAGCACTAAATATATACTATTATATTGCAGAAGAGTGAACATCGACTCTTTTTCGTTTGCACAGTGTTAAAATTTTGAAATGTCTGCATGGTAGTTGCTAAACTAATGTTAATCAACCATGTTTATAAATACCATCCAAGGAGACAAGTGAACACGGCCTTTATGAACGATTGACACTTATATACAAGTTAAATAACATATACAAAGAACAATTTGTATAACATTTTACTGGTCCTATATAGAGATGGTCTTTAAGGCAGGTTCGACTATATGTGAAAGATATTAATAATACAGTCAAATCTGATTTTATAGACAAACAAGGGAAGCAGTTAAAGCAATCTTTATGGCAAGGTGGCCCTAATATTCATATTCAAATTACATAAACCAAGAACAATTTAGCTAAAATTATACTGGTTCTTATATAGAGGTGGTCTTTAAGGCAGGTTCTACGGTATGAGGAATGTCTATTAAAACAGATTTACCTTTAACAGTGTTGTCTAAAATAATTGACACCACACTTCCTAAGAACATCTGTGTTCCAAGTATTACCTTGATTACTTGATCTACCTGTGGGCTACCTGTACATATATAATAATTTGGATTATTTATACATCATTTATATATATTAAAAACATGACATAACAATTAAGTTTTTTCCCACAAACTTGTCAGCATGTGACAACCGCCTCATCTCGTCATAGTCATGACATAGTACTACTGTCACCCTGTAATAAATATGGTACAAGACAGATAACTCTCAAACAAACTTGATTATTCCATAGGATTTTCCATTTAGGCATGTGGACATCCAGGTATGAGAAAGGATGTCCTTGTCGGACGATGTGAATTCTAGATGTACATATACAGTCAAACCTGTCTATTATACTACCCAAGAGAACCAGTAAAAGTGCATTTTATGGGCAGGTATCCTATATATACAGGTATTCAAATAATATGAATAAAGAGCAATTGGGATACAATTCTGCCGGCATTTATGAGAAGGTGGCTCTTATATAGAGGTGGCCTATAAGGCAGGTTGGACTGTGTGTTCATTATAGTAAAGAGCAAACAGCACACACCTGTCAAAGTGTATCAGCAGCTCATCTTTATATCGCTATCATCTCAAAAAACTTTTTGGTCACTTGTTATCCCTTTCTTCCGCTCATTTCGTTTAACTAAGTTTTAAACTTTTCAACAGGTTTGTATTTGTAAAAATGAATCGGAGACTGAAAATTATCTACAAATAGCCAACAAATTAATTCATTGGACGAGGACTTAGAGTGTGGTCTGTCTCTTGTGACGGCCACCTACGGATAAAAGCGACTCTCGGACAGACCCTAGTGTGAGACGGTTTGTCAGAGCCTTTGCCAATGTTCGATGTTTTACAGACACGTCGGTTTTCTCAACAATACATGAACCGATTCTTTCTTTAGAAGTGGAAAAATATTGACAGTATAGTTCTACTGGATGCCAGAGACAAACACCATTTCACTTATTTTACAAGCATTGGTCTATAAATACCTACATTTAAAAATGAAATACATGTATATAATTATGTTAATAAACATTAAATTTACAATCCCTGCATGTATTTTATATGGTATAATATATGAATCGATGTTGGTAAGTTAGGACATGCGAAAGAAAGAGAGAGGGGGGTTACGTCCCAGTTAAGAAAAATATCACTTGTATCGAGATTTCACAAGCCTTGTGTGAGAAAGAGACAAAACTATTTGATATGTTTGATGAAGAGACAAAACTATTTGCCGTTGCAGTGCGCTCAGGGTCATATGCAGGGAAGACTCTTTAAAGTGATGGGCCTCCAGTGACTTGCGATATTCATTTCTAACTGCAAAGTGTTTGGCAAATGTTCTTATTTTTAAGTCTTGGTCGTAGTTCAAACCAACGATCCCCATACCCTACATTCGGAAGAACGAGAGAAGAGAGAGAGGGAGAGAAAGAGAGATAGTTAGGGGGAGAGAGAAAGAGAGAATTCAGCTATACCTGTTTTTATGGCATCTGGATTTTCCTTTAACCAGGCCGGTACGATGATAGCTACGTATAAGGACACTCCAAATATAGATAAATTCCTTGTTGATCCAAAATCGACTCTCCTTAGTGAAAATATCCCGACTGCTGTTAAATTGGCAAAAATAACGATGGTGACACCTCCAAGGGCGGGGTCCGGTACCATTGCAAAAACTGCTCCACATTTACCAATTACACCTAATAATACTGCAAAACAGCCAGCAAGGAGGAGGACCCGTCTACTAGCGATCTAACAAAATAGACAAAATTCTAAGAAGAAGGAATAGACAGCTACTAAACAGAGAATCCGGATATTGCTAGGAAGCCTTCCAAGGATGCATGTTGTGGCGGCCAGTTAGCTCATGTTTTTGACAGAGTGTCGGAGGGAGGAAGACCAAAGCGGAACGGCGACAACGTAACCTCGGAAGGCTGAAAAATCATCAGCAGTTTTGTTAGTTCAGTGTTAAAATTTTAACAGGTCTGTAATGTCATCTACCACTTTTTAAATATTATCGTAAAAAGTGGTATATTTTGATTACGTTCATAAAGTGGTATATGACGTCAGGGTAGGCTCTGAATAGACAGAGAATTACACTATTCCGATGTATATTTTCAAATGCTGGTGAATCATGGATAGATTGTCCATTGAAGCTAAATACCAGTATATATGTACGATCATAACGATAAGGTTTCCAATGTAGAAGGTAGAAACAACTGAAACTCGCCATCATTAGTCCATTTTACTTGATATTATAGAAATGTCTCTTTATTTTTGTTGTGAAATAAATGAAATTGGACAATTTGTACATCGCGTAATTATGTTGCGTGCAATAACTATAATAACTAAAAGGTTTTTCTATAATTCAATTTACAGAAGTTTTAAACAACATATCAACCATTAAAAGAACAAAACAGCTGTAACAAGTGAACAAATGGTGAAGGGATTTAAATGCATATGAATGTCGTCCAAAGATGACGTCACAGAGTGACTACTCTGTAGTATGATGATTACTCAAATAATTGTTTCAAACGTACCTCTGACAATCCCAGAAGGGCAATATTTCCGCTGGAAGAAGTTGTGGCATGACCGGCCCCAAATGACCCGGATATTATACCCATAAACCCTTCCAGCATTATGCCTCTGTTTATTGCGTGCCTTGGAGGATCTCGAACTCTGCTTACTTTACTAATGGCATGGTAGTCGCCCACGGATTCTAGCGTAGATGAAACAACGGAGGCCAAAAATCCGATAAAGGCTGCTAAACTAAAGCTAGGAATTCCGAATTGGCCTTAAATGAACATAAATGAAAGAAAGATATATACAGATATGTATAAAAGATGTACGTGTAAATTCAGATCTAAAAAACGAACGTAAAAAAGTAAAAAGTGATAACATATTTAAACTAAATGTAAACTTTGGGATGATAATGATCTTCTTCTTTTTTTTTCTTCATCTTCTACTTTTTTCTTCATATATATATAATATATATATATATATATATATATATATATAATATCGATATCATTATCACTTACCTGGATGAGGAACATAAAACCACGGAGTTTGCAGCATTATGTTGTTTTTCACGCCAGTCCTTGCTCTGTATGCTGGTGATTTCGGATCAGACGACAGAATATTGGTAGTGGTAAAAATGGCGCATGCACTCCATATAACTAAGATGGAGAGGACAATCTAAACAGAAAAGAAAAAACACTACAGGGATGACAATGATCTGGAAGACAATGTTAAAGATAGTGATTGCAACATAATTAGATGGTTTAAATTTATGACAAACCAGAAGTGGATAATATAACTATAAAATATATGTTCACTTGATGTGTTATCCACGTTGGTCACGTTGATTTAAGTGTTGTAATATCTTCAATTCTTGCTTGTTTTGTTAATATTTTAGCTACTTTTGATGTTTAGCACTATCAATCGTGGCCTCAATATATATGCTCTGTTTTTGTGCTTTTGTCATCTTGTCATCAACTAATACAGGGTGGTGTTCTTAGTTATACTTGTTTTTATATTAATAGTTTGATTTTTGTTAATATCGAGTCGTCTTTGAATTACAAAAAAGAAGTCACGAATGATGATGATGATGATGATGATGGTGATGATGATGATGATGATGATGATGATAGTGGTGGTATTACCGGAAAGTAGAGAAACACGGGAATTTTTTTAATATCGTCTGTAAATTAAAAAAGACAAATCACAAATGATGATGATGATGATGATGATGATGATAACCGATGATGATGATGATTGATAATGATGATGATAATGATAATAATGACTAGAGATTGGGATACCAGTTACGTATGATTCCCCACCATCCATAAATAATATATGGCATAAATCGGGTGAAAAGACCCTAGGGTCTTATTTCTTTTTCAGGTTTTTCAACTGTCCCAGAATATAAAAGTGTTGTTAATCCTGATCACTAAGACGCTTTGCTCTTTTCTTCCTCTTTATTCTATACACGAGATTTATTCCGTATAATACACTTGAACTAATAAGACCCGCTGCGTGTTGAAAAAGTATGTTTTTCTCATAGGTAGGGTCTTTTATATAGCACCGATCTGTTTTCAATAAGTTTTATTCCGTTGATTTCAAGTTTATTCGAGTGTTTAAAGGGGTTTTTTTTATAGGAGAGACATACTATAGAAAGGGACATGGTTATTTTTGGGGGTATTTCAAAACGCAAAGATATGTGCATTTATAAATGCCTGAACTAAAAAGACCCTCTGCGTATTAAAAAGTATGTTTTCCCATAGACAGGGTCTTTAAACCGGACTATATATATAGCGCCGATCTATTTCAACACACTATATAAAGTCCGGTTAAAGGAGAAAACGGACATTTTTATATGAAGAGTGTCTGTTAACCGGGGTTTACATCTGTGTATAATGTGTTGAAATAGATCGGCGCTGTATATATTAGTCCGATTTAAAAGACCCTCTTTATTGGAAAAACGTACTTTTCAACACGTAAAGGGTCATATTAGTTTCGGTGTATTATACGGAATAATCTCATGTATATTGCTACAATTGTTATTTCCAGCATCTAAAAGACACAGATCTTCATTGCTCTATATAAAGATTGTTGAGGTGTTTTTGATGCAAAAGAAATAATACTCTAGGATCTTTTAACCGGACATTGCCGGCTGACTTGGTATTGTACAGATCTATTACTTAGATTTGACCCATTCAATTGTTCATTTACGAGATTTCATGCTTGAGTGGACTTGTTTGGCGGTCACTAATTGGATTACCTCATAGGTGAAAGCATTGGCTTGGTATAATTAAAGTGTCGTAACCAACTTATGTCCATTCAGAATTGGTTTCCCCGATTATTCAACTACGTATTTAAATACGCAATTTACATCCACCCACCCACCTTCAAGATAAAGAAAATGAACACGTGTTGCATATCTACACAGACAACGGATTGTTGGTACCAAATTTCATCTAAATCCATCATGCCGTTCCCGAGATCTGAATCAGCATATATTGATACGGTAGGTCTTGAGAGAAGAAGGATAATAATAAGAATACTAATAATGAAAGGAAACAGTGGTTTTGGTGGTGGGGAATCATAATAATGATGATAATGATGATTGATACATCTTGATGGTGATGGTTATGATGATGATGATGATGATGATGATGAACAATAATGGTGATATCCGATGCTAATGATAATTGATAAATGATGATGATGATGATGATGATGATGATGATGATGATGATAAACGATGATGACGATGATGATGATGATAAGCGATGATGATGATGATGATTATGATGATTACCGGATAATATAGAAACACGGGAAACCCGGAAAAACGTTTCGTTCCTTCTCGTCTTGGGATATTCGGAACTGGGATCTTGATATTCTTCATATACATAGAAAATACAATGATTAATGCAGCCCCACTATAAATAAAAGAACGGTAAAAATTGATTGATTTATTGACTGGCTGATTGATTGATTTATTCATTACTCATAAAGACTGCCAACAGTGCAGTTGGGTTAAATGATTGAGTACTTACTCATTCAGACTGTAATTTGCATATACCATCTAAAATGCACATGCATCCGAATGCAGCCAAAACAAACTGATTTATTGTCAATAATAATAGTTTATTTTGCTGAATGAAAACCTAACAAAAAATGAAAAAAATCTCTCTCTCTCTCTCTCTCTCTCTCTCTCTCTCTCTCTCTCTCATAGAACGCTTTCATTATACAAAATGATATTGTACTATAAATGTTCATGTATCGAAAAGTATGATGAATGTGAACAAAAACATAAAGAAAAAAAGAAAAAAAATCCATCACAGATGTTTAAGTTAAAAATGTAACTTACAAGCCAGACAGCCCCCAGTGTGAACTACAGAACTTGATGCAAACAGGATACAAGGATATCCCTATTAGAGTTATCGTTATTGAAAACGTCAATGGACCAATCAAACGCATGAGTATTCCAATTACACCAAGAGCACCGAACGCAAATTCAAACAGCAATGCCAACATGAGGCTGCCCTGCAACTAGAACATATGAAATATTTTTTGGTATTAATAGTTTTTAATCCATCTTCCACATATTAAACATAATCATTTCATAAATATAAATACACACTTTAACAGAGAGAAATATACAATTATAAATTCATCCATTTCTATCTAAAAATAAATTAATAATATTCCATGATTGTCTTATGTTGTTTGCTGTTTTGGGACTTAACATATATAGGGAGAACAGGTCTAATTTTCTGTAATCTTTGATTGATTGTAGAGCAGTTTTATAGTTTGGCCTGGTCTTTCTGAATTTACATAAGTATATTTGACTTTTGATGATCAGAGAACAGATATTAATTATATGTTTGTTTGGATGATTTGTCAAACCAAGAATAAAATGTGTTATGTTTTATCAATAAATAAACCACAAATATTGTATAGGTCATCTAAAAGACCAAACCAAACCGTATAAAATATTATCTGTAACATGTAGACTTCTGACCAATAAGTGTTCCATTTATTTTTTGGATTACAACTACTACTGTTTGTTTGTATTTTTGTTTTCTTTTTTACAAATTACATCATCACAAACATATTTTATGTCTGTACGTTCATGCTCCCTACATATTGATACCCTATTCGTAATTTTGATTGACGATCAAAACCTGCGACTGACCTTTAGCAATTCAAACTCATGTTTTGTGCGTGGAACCTAAGCTTTAAGCTAAATGTTGTTTGTTATCTATCAATAATTCCATTTTTCTTTGTAACGAAGTCCATGCAGTTCGCTGTACTGTGTGGTATCCCTTGATAAGAATGATTATTGTATTTTCAAAATCATATATTCCCGTCTCATTGTTCGATAGTCTTTTCATTGTAAATTTTGATTACATATTTGACGAGTGTAGCTATAGCTAGCTAAACATGAGGTGCTTGTTCTTCCTAAGCACCCGACTTCAATTATCTTGTGGAAGTTCACGTGTTTACCTTGACTTGTCAGTTTGTGGTTGTGTTTTGGACATCGGTTGGTATGTTTGTCTTTGATAAATATTCCTAACCAGTTTGCGATATATGGTGTTGAGTACAGGTATTGCATACTTACCTCTCGAAGACGATAATACTGTACTGGTTCCCCGTCAAGAGTCCCGTTATAGAAAGTCTCCGTATCATTCTGTGTTCCATACTGTGTTTCATTTAAGCCTTTGAAATGACAAAATATAACAGCTTTACAACAATGTTTTGTTACTTAAACGTACTTATCTATTTCCAAATCACAATCCCAAAGCAAAGAAAAAAACAAACATATACATCCACATCGAAATCAAATCAAAAAGAAAAGTAAATACTTTGAAACTGACATTATGTAAAACGAGCAAACTTGTGTCAGAATACAGAGACCGGGTGGTCCAGAAAGATGCTGAATCTCCTGATTAGCTAGCTACAGCCGTCACGTGTGTAATCAACATTGAGAGAAAATGGAACACAGAACTGTGAGGCGTCATATAAATCCAGGGTAATGTTGAACATGCAAACAGTATATAGGCCCAACCCGAAGTTTTTGAATATACTAACCTGTAGATATCGTGGTCGGACAACTCCAGCCTCCAGTTGCCTGCATCACAAGAAGCGGTGGTATATAGCTAGACGATGGACCTTGGAATACTGGCAATCTGCAAACAGATGTGCATAAGACTAAATATTGAGATGTATGTACATGGACTTCACAACGGCAAAACAAGAAAAGACAAGAAAACAAATCAAGATAAAAAAACTTTGGTGCTGAAGCAAAAATCAAGTGTTTTGTTTACAGTGCTATTTTATTATTTATAATGTTAATATTTAATTTTTTATGTATAGGCAAACAACATTGACCTGACAGTTTGACCTTTCATTAGGAATATTCATATAGGAAGGTCCACCCTATACATAGGTAGCGTTAGGATTCGCAATTAATACATATACATATTGCCTATGATAAGTGTTCACATCAGGTAGACGATATGGTCCCCTTAAATTTACTCGTCCGAAATAAATATTCAAATCAAAGGTCAAGCGGACAGGTCAATGTTGTTTACCTATAATAATGTAGTGTACCGTTTAGTAGTCATAACAACCAGAGAACCGTGGCTTGCTTTTTAATAACACCACTAAATACAATTATCGTTAAATTCACGCATAACCAGCTCTTTTACAAGTCTCCCTCTCTCTCTCTCTCTCACACACACACACATATATAGACACACACCGTGGTAGCTCAGTTCATAAAGTGCTCGCTCCATATGTGGGATGTCGTGGGTCCAAAACCCGACGGGTCTGACCCAACACTTGAAAATGGGTAGTAGATGTTCTTTCGCCAAGCACTCAGCATTACAAAAAGAAAGCAATGGTTCTCTTTTATGGGAACTAAAAATAATAGACGTCCCGTCACGGAAGCCGTGACACGATTAAAAACCAGGCTGTATAATGCCATCCGCGCAAACCACAGGTAAAATTTCTGCACCTTCGCCCATAGCTAGCGACGTCTTAAAATAATTGAAATATTCTTGACTTGGACGTTAAACACCATTTTTGAAATCAAAACAATTAGATTATGATTATAAACTTTACAATTACGTTTTCTTTATTCATTTTGTACCTTATTCCTATGGCAGTATTGACCATTGTTGTTATTCCATTCATGAAAATTGCGGTACTAAACAATTGAGATCTTACTGGGTGGTCAAGCGGTGCACACACTACCTCAGATATCACATAGCTCATTGACACTATGTACGGAACAACGATAAGGATATGCTAAAAGACAAAAAGAACCAACTCAAAGTTTTACAATCATTTCCTAACTATTATTTTCTGGACTAAAGTCTATTTTTGCAAACTTCAAAAGCTCAAAATACAAAACTTAGACAAAACTAGAATACATAATATAATGTTATAAGTTTAAATATTACACCCTAATATCTTGAAAAATAACAAAATTATTAAGATTTCCATTTTATTAGATTTAAAAATCTTAGTTAAGGGATTATTGTGGAAATGAGACCAGGAACCAGTCCAAAGTTTCCCCTAGACTAATTATAGATGACAAATTTGAAATCTTGACAATGTTGTTCAATTATAGGATTTTTACGCCTTTTTATGTATTTTTTCAAAAAGATATTTACAGTGTCAAGTGATTTCTAAAAGTATGAGTAATTATACGCACAATCGGAAGAAAAATAATCAAAAACAAACATACTAATCCATGTCTGAATTACAATCCAGAAGCAAAGTAAAAACTTTGGAACTGACAAGTCAGGTGAGACACGTGAACTTCCTCCAGAGAAGTGAGGCCGGGTCCTCCGTAAGGGTAAGCACCTCCTGTTTAGCTAGCGACACCCGCCACGTGTGTAATCAAAATTGTGTAAAAGGAAAATGAGATGAAAGACAGATGAAACAGAAGTCTTATACGACGGTATATCACACGACCACCTTCGGACAAGGGTTCGAGCCCCGGCGCGCGATTTCGCCTTTCCGACCCTTTGGGGGATTCCCTTATGTGAGGGGATCCCCTACTTTGAAACGGGATTTCCCAACTAATTTTAGACCTAGGCATTTCCTTCAGGTATCCCTATTCCGGGAGATTCCTCACTTTCCGTGACGTCACTTTCTGTGACCCTGTGACCTCTGACGTCATGCAAAATGAGATTGGCGCAGCAGCGCAGCATAACAGGGTAGGATTCTATCCAATAATACTACTATTTTGTAAAAGTTTATATGGTAAAAATCTCAGTAAAATATTGCATCATATGTTTTACACATGTAATCCATTAGGTTTGTCACTGTTTAGCTGTATAAGAATATGAAACAAGTCATTGAAAATCTAAAAAGAGTGTAATTCGACTCCGTTTCGTTAGTTCGGTGTTAAATTTTCGACAATTGTACTGTCTATATCGACTGAAAGGACAAATGTATTTGTTTATGTGTTAATAATAAATACAAATATCGTAGTTACATAATAATTAATATTGTGGTAACTGAAATTAAAAAAAAAAAACTGTCTGACGCTTGCAGTATTAAGTGACGACGAATGAATGCAGGTTTTCTTTTAAATTGAATTTCAATATATTTCAAAGTAATAATTAAGTCGCTGTGATGTGCCGTGAATAGCAAATTTATATCTTGTATAGACTTGATGATAGATCAATGAATAAAATGATTTATACATATATAAAAAATATAATTATGTCATTTTTTCGGCAAACAAAACATGTTATCACTTCGGTATCAAATATAGTAAACTTTATGTTATGGTTTTTAAATTTTAAATATTTGTTGCAATCTTTCACGTTTATCATAATAAGTATGAAGTTAATTTTGCTTTTGTTATGGAACTATGAAAGAATTTGACTTTTGCACACTTTTCCAATTCTTTTATACTTACGTAACAAAAAGAAAATTTCACTTCATTTCTTATAATTCAATTTATAAAAAAATTTAACAACAAATCAGCAATTAAAATTAAAATATAACAACGCTATGGCGTAGGAATTTAAATGCTCTGTGCACCATCCATCATAAGATGACGTCACTGAGAGTCAATCTATTCATGCAAAGGTAACAGAAAAATATGACCCATCAAAATGCTTGAAACAAAGAAGAATTGAAGTATTATTTTATAAATACTATGACCAGTTCCGGCCCCTCCTTATCCAACTTTTTTGGTGACTATATAACATTGCAATACATGTACTTCTGTTGCTATGGTGACAGTTTACAATGTACTTACGCTTGTATTCGAAGCGAGTTTTGGGGAATTGGAGCCGTTTGCAATATCATTACACGTATATATCGAGGCGTCATCAGTTTCCGTCTAAAATACGGAAATATTGCAATCTGTTTTATGTTCAACTATTGGTGCTAACATAATGGATATTATGAAAGAGAGGGGGGGGGGTAAAATGAATATTTACATTTATTTTTTTTCTTCTATTTGTCTCATTTCAAAATCCACAATTTGGTCCGCGCACTACTGACTTTCGAAACATCGAAACATCTGTCTAGTGTCATAAATTTAAAACGGTTTTAGTAATATATACAGAAAATATTATTTAAACTGCAAAGCCAGAGATATTTATTTATTTATTTATTTATTTATCATTACCTTAAATAGACAAGTTGGCAATTTTCCCTATTCTATTTTTTATCTTCAGTTTAGAGAGAGAGTGGTTGCTTACTCGAGATTGAGAGCAGCGGCGTACCTGAGAGAGAGAGAGAGAGAGAGAGAGAGAGAGAGAGAGAGGCGACTTAATCAAGAGATTGCGAAGAGCGGCGTACCTGAGAGAGAGAGAGAGAGAGAGAGAGAGAGAGAGAGAGAGAGAACTAAATCGAGAGATGGCGAAGAGCGACGTAACAGAGAGAGAGAGAGTGCAGTGACATACCTGTAAAGCCGCGGCGATAGCTATCAATATCGGTGGGTTTTCGTTGACACCATAACGTAATCCGGGTTTCCGTTCCTCTATTACAATTGTTGTACCTTCTGTCTCTGCCATTTGAAAATTTTTGATTTCTTAATTTAGTTAAGCCAATAAATTATAAACCAAACGATAACGTGTAATGCAAAACTATCCCGTATTAAATTAGCATGCGATATATACGCGCGGTTAACCGTGTTGAAGTCGGCACGGTGCCATTAAGGCATATATATTATTTTTGTTTTTTATTATCATATATAATTTCTTTTAATTTATAATGTAAATTTTTGCTTTTATAACATCATTGACCTGTCTGTTTGACCTTTCGTTAAGAAATACACACATAGGAAGGTCCATCCAATACATGGGTAACGCACAAATTTATATCCTCAGCACCAGATTTAGCTATATAAATATTTCCTTACTGTCAGAGAAAAATCACCAACTCTGAGTTATGGGAAATGACTAAACAACAGTCTATAGAGATGGAGCTATCAAAAAGGAAATGGCGATGGATAGGACACACGCTGCGAAAGCCAACAAATTCAGTCACAAGACAAGCGCTGCAGTGGAACCCTGAAGGTAAAAGATAAGTTGGAAGGCCAAGGAACAACTGGCGTAGATACTTGCAAACAGAAATGGACAGAAAGGGATACAGTCAGACTAGCACAAAATAGAACTAGATAGAGGAGTGTTGTCGGTGGTCTACAATATGTGCCTCCCTGGCACCACATGCATAAGTAAGTTACTACTTAGCCTCTCTAACACTGATTCTGCATCCTGATGTGTTTCAAATTAGCGTTTTACATGATTTAGAGGGATAAAACACCAATTTTTTGTTCCTTTTACATATACTGACTAGTTCCTAATGATAGGTCACGCAGACAGGTAAATATTGTTTTGCTTTTTATTGATTTATTTATTTTTGTATACTTTATGCATCAACCATTCGTGATCTTCACGCTCTACATTTTTGTAAAGCATTTCCACTCGGCTGGTTTTAAATGCATCTTGATTAAATGAGCCTTTTTCTGATATTTACATATACTGCATACAGTACATACCTGCCTAACGTTCAATTTTGACCTAACGAAAACGTCGGATTCCCGTGGCAAAAAAATGGATAGCTGATGGCCGAAATGATATGTCGAATAGTTGGCTGTAGATTACGAGGGACGAGATGACCTGTCAATTCGGCGCGATAGCTATGTACTATACGTACAGTACTGACCTGTCGAAAGTTTAACACTAAGCTAACGAATTATTGTTAATCTTTAATGTTTAGAGACAGCTGTTTTCATAAATAGCTTTTATACCTTTTAATTTTTTGAAACCTAACAATCATATTTGGTTTCAAAAACAAAAAGTGCATTTAAACATATTTTTTGTTTTATTTTTACTTTTTCCGATATTCGCCTACATAGAGAAAATTTTACATTTTTTTTACTAAAAATCAGCGTGTAGCGTGTTCCTTTGGCGACCCAACATGCATATATTAAAAGGTTCAAATAGGGTCAACAATTACAATGAAAACCACTTATATCACACTTGTTATTGGCATTGTATTAGACAAAATCATGGAGAAGAAGTATTCATTTCAGATAACGTGAAGTATGTAGTTTGAATTTGTGAAAAAGCACTAGGATCACATTTTAAGTGGACAAACTGATTAAGTCTATGACACAGGCGTGATTCAGGCGTGACTCGATATCAATGATTTAGAACATGGGGTTCATAACGGGTATGTTAGTTCTTAGCCTAATCATGATTATCGTAAATTTGCTGATTTTTTTCTCTATATACAGAAATAAATGTATTGATGTCGATTTTTCACGTATTTTTCCTTGTTAGTATTTTTGTTTTAACGTGTCACAAATATAGTGGTTATTGTATAAGAAACTAAAAGATAATATAGCCATAATGGCATTTTAGTTAGGGGCTGTATTTAAGTATAAAAGACGAACAATAGTGTTGATTCAACAGTCATCTCGGTCCCTCGGTTATTTCTATTACTACAGCTTTCTATTTATCTCTCGGTCGTTTTTTTTTTTTTTTTTTTTTTTTTTTTTTGTTTTTTTTTTTTTGTCACCAGCCTAGAGTGTAACACAAAATTGACAGTCATCTCGGGCAGAAGCTAGCTATATCTTTAGCTTTCGGACAGCTGTTATTTATCCCTTGGTCACTTTTTTGGTCATTACACATATCTGGATCACTACTGTTTATTTAGCCTATTTAGGAGAAAGCAAGATCGCAAAATATTCTATAAATTTCAATACGATGGGTACAAATAAATGATTCTTTTACTTACATGAGCAGAGTCGTAACGGAAAATTTCTGTTTCGGTTCCACCCCTGCCGCTTAATATATCATTTTATGCGACAAAATATAACCTGGGTGGGGTGTTTACAATGATATTTTTTACGAAATGGCGGGGTTCTTTATGTTACGTAGCCATGACTAAAGAGTCGACTATTTGCGTAGGTTACTGCAGCTCAAGAACGGATTGAGTTTTGTGTAAATGTGATGACCAAAATCGATTTAATTAAGTAATAAAGTGAACTACCTTTCTGCATTTTCAAACTTTTGAAAAAATTGACGTAAATTCAAACTTTTAAAGTCAACCCGACCTTTGAACTACCCTTCATTGTGCCCCTCGCGAACCTACGTAAATAATAAATTCTTCCGCCATCATAACGTCACACGAAAGACTCCGCCATTTTGTCATAATTTTTACCATTGTAAACACCCATCCAAAATACGTTTTGGTGCATTAAAGGAGTTATAATGCATGGATTAGATCGAAATAAGGATTATTAGCAACGACTCGGCTCATGTAAGTAAATGATTAATTGATTTTTAACCGTGTCATTTAAATCTTTGAAATATTAGCGTTATTCCTTTCTCTCCAACAGAGTAAACGGACAGTAGCTCGATAACCCAGCTTGAACTCCTTTTCGTTAGATCAGTGTTAAACTTTCGTCAGGCCTGTATTGTAGATTTATTTTTCATGCCTTCATGAATACCTTAAAAATATTGATTTTTAAAGTAAAACCTATAATAAAAAATTGAAAGGCTTTAAAAAAAACCCGTTTCGTAATTTATAATTTAAAATCAAATATCTATCAGTCGTAATTTATAGCCCGTTGCTATGGAGATATCAATATAAACACGGCCAAATGCATTTCGATAAAAATCACCACCAAAGTTTGGTCCAAATCTGCCTTACTGACTTGTCGAACGTTTATTACTGAAAAACAAATATGAGTTAGATTTCGACTGCCAAGTTGGCCGAGATATGGATTACTGGTGACAGAAAAAGCTACCCAGCCGAAATAGATAATATATGGTAAAAATAGCTAACGAAGGGCCTAGATGAACTGTAGAAAGTTTAACACTGAACTAACGAAAAGACGCCGAAGTTCAGCTGTCAAAGGGCCGATATATTGATAGCAATTGACCAAAAATCTTCAGCAAAGATAACAGCAGCTATCAAAAATCTGTCAAAATAACAAGGGACCTAGAGGGACTGTCGATTTGACTTTTAACACGTGGCCTAGCCAGTGTTAAATTTTAGACAAGCCTGTACTGTAGATAGAATGTGTCGAAATGTTGTCAAGATATAGATAACAAGGAGTCGAGACTATGTTATTAAAATCTATGGATTAATCTATTAACAATTTCGTATATGCATGTAAAGTGCGAGTGTGTTTAATGGTCTGCCTTATACCAGCGCGCACTCAGGGCGACTTTAAGGTGCTAGCTCACCGAGTCAGAAGTACGCCGCAAACAAGCGTACCCGAGTCACATTATACTGACACCAGGTGAACCCACTGTGGTACAGCGTACACGGGATATTAAAGCATAAAATGAGCAAAACAGCCAGTGTAAACAACACCAGCGGGAGTCGAAAGCCGATTTTTTACTTATCTGTTCATTTTAACATGTGATGGTGTATTGGGGCATCAATCGGACACATAAATGATTCTATTGAAATAGTTAACTGCATCTGATACACTGTTTAAACTTTAAAACAAATTGATAAAGCGCAAGAGCTCACCTGTGATTTTGCCGTCGCCGGGAGTTTC
Organism: Anadara kagoshimensis; assembly: GCA_021292105.1. NCBI lineage: Eukaryota > Metazoa > Mollusca > Bivalvia > Arcoida > Arcidae > Anadara > Anadara kagoshimensis. The sequence continues at coordinate 6,728,803 of CM037868.1, read as the reverse complement.
TGTTCAATATGTCAATTTTCACTTCTTGATTAAAAATTCTGAAGCGTACAATTTCTCTAGGATGTTAAGAACTACATGTCGACCAAATTTCAGCTCAATGTATTGCGAAATAAAGGAGCAGGAGACGTTGAAAGATCGACGTGGTGTACTGGGAATTGATTCTCATCACCGGTTTAGTGTACTGGGAATTGCAAAATTACGGTTACCGGGAATCGTGTATAACATTATTTTCAAGTCCCAATTTTTTGAAGAAATTGGGGATTGCGAATGTATGATACAGTTTGTATGCATGGTGCATACAATAATAAATAAGTTTCACTGTGCAAGTTTATATTAGGTGTTCATAGTAAAGGCTCTAACCTTGATTTCAAAATTGAATTAGGTAAATCGCCAATATTAAGAGACATAGAGTGATTCCATAGTTTCATTAAAGTGTTTAACACTTAAGGATATCCAAACTAATATGGTATCCACACTAGGAAAATATGACCTTCGAATTTAAAAGTAAAAATGTGGGTTGTAGGATTTAAACGCAACAGAAAGGCCCTTGTTCTAGATGGTCTGTCATTGATGCAACCCCAGAAAAGGTCAATTAAGTTTATGATATTGTTACGACTGACAAGCGAGTTACAGAATGGTATGTAGCCAGTTGACATTTCACAGGGAATACATGTATTACATTTAATTCTGACAGAAAATCTTGTAATGAGAAATGCTTTCAGTTGGGTACCAACTTACCAAGGCATCTGACAATTGGTCAGAAGCACATCAAGTGCACTTTGTTGTGTGCTTTTTTTCAGAGATTAGTTACTATGGATTAAACGTGGGTTTATCAATTCACCCCAGTGGCCAAAGTTTACACTTGATCACCCTGAAAAAAGACCAACACTGTTACATCAACTGGAGAGGGTAGGACCTCGTTTTCCAGTGATGATGATCATAATCTGGTGGTAGGTTATCTCCAAAAGGGACAAACAATCAATGACACATACTATTCATCACTTATGATGCAGTTACGGAAAATTATTAAATTCAAGAATTGACGGAAAGCCCAGTAAAGATGTGCTGTTCCGCTAAAAGTAGCCTATTTAAATCAGACAAATCTTAGGAAATGATAGTGAAACTGCAGCCAGTTGGTGCTTGGTATATGTGTAATACCTTATTTTTATTATTATTAGTACTTGTTATTGTCTATAGAATGATTAAAAATTGTCGATTCAAGGTAAAATATATCACGTTTTAAACAGCATCACTTATGAGTGGCCGGAATTGTGCACCGTTATCAGTATATAGGTTGCATTTACATAGAACATACTGGCTTCAATAAAGCTGTTCTTATTTAAAGGTGGTCTTTACGTTAATGCCACTAGACTCAAAAAGACAATATAGGCATTATAGAAACATGTAAGTAGAATGTTTTTTCATTTCATTTTACGAGGGACCATCCTAGTATCCCAGTTCCGATTGAGAGGCCGCGGTTGCCTAATGAATAAGACATCAATCTACAAATCCAGGGTCTCTCACCGCTGTGTGTTCGAGTCCCACTCAGACCACATGCGGGAAAGTGATTTTTCCTTGCCGTTGGCCTTTACTGGTTTACCTGGTATCAGTATAATGTGCCTGGGGAGTGGTACGCTTGTCTGCGGCATACTGACTCTGTGAGCTAGCACGTTAAAGTCGCCATGAGTGCGTCCTAGTACAAAGCAGACCATAACACACTCGCACTTCACATGCATACACGAACTTGTTTATAGATTAATAAAATTAATAGTTCTCGTCGCGAATAGCTGGAAAATTGCTGATGCGACGTTAACCAACCAACCAACCCATTTCCGATTGTCCGACACGGCCATTATTTTGTGCCTTGTTCAATACATGTTTTATACCCGGATACAAAATTACACGCGTATCGAGGTTTCAGTATAGTTTTAGGCACTTTTTTGCAGAGCGTAACGGAATACATATTTTTGAGTTGCACATCCGATATTAAGGAATTAAAAAAATGTATATAATATTTTACCAAGTGCATTATTTTTGAAATGCTATGGTTATGATAAACTAACAGGCCAAAAATGGCAGTGTCTAAAAACTGGACAGAGTCGTCAGTGGATAGGGCCTGGGTCCCCTAGGCCAAAGAAGGTTAAGAAGCATTAGTCTACTGGCAAGGTGATGACCACAGTATTTTGGGACGCAAAAGGTGTTATTGTGTGTGACTGTTAACCGAAGAGAAGTACAATGATAACTGGAGTGCACTATGCAAACTTGCTAGACGACACGAGAACTGATATCCGTGAAACCGCCGCAACAGGACAACGCAAGAGTACACAGTTGCAAAGTTACAATGAATGCTGTGGGGTGAAATACCACATTCTGCCTAGCTCGTAGCGACTTGTTCTTTTTCCCAAAATTGAAAAATGATACCTGAGGGCGTCATTTCAGGTCTGACCAAGAAGTCATGAAGACAGTTGAGGAGTGTGTCAATGGAAATGACCCTGTCTTTTTCAGATCTGGGGTGATGGATAAGTGCATCACACTAGAGGGCACTGAATTACATTAAATAGAAGAGGTAGATCTAATCCGGAAAAAAGGTTAAGCTGGTTTCTTATTGATTGGCCCTCGTAAATAAAAATTCAAAATAAACATATGACACTATGAACTATGTTTAACATGTTAAAAATGAAAAAAATGTGTTATATTGTTCAAACTTTTTATTTATAAATCAGTTTCAAGACGTTTGATTTTACTCTCGTCTCATTTGTGGAACTGTTTTACACTAGATACCTCCTTTCGACGACGGACGACTGTCTCATCTTGACCTTTGATATAAATAAGTCATATTTTAGCTGGGAAATGTGTGTTAAAGATGTGGTCTATGTATGTTTTATCTTCATCTCGTCTATAATGCATTATTAATAATTATAGATGTTGAAGATTTTCACTAGATAATTAATTGTTTTGTTTGTCATTGAAAAAGAAGTATAAATTCAATATAAATTCATTAAAACATGAAAATCGCACAGTTGGCAAGATATTTGAATCCTCAATTCCCAGTACACCTACTTCCTCCTTAATTGCCAATACCCAGTACACCTTTTTGCAATTCCCAGTACACCGCATGTTATCCTCCAACGTCTCCTGTTCCTTTATATCTCAATACATTGAGCTGAAATTTGGTCGACATGTAGTTCTTAACATCCTAGAGGAATTGTACGCTTCAGAATTTTTATTTATCAGGTGAAATTTAAAATATTGGAAAGAAACTCCCGTCGACGGCAAAATCACAGGTGAGCTCTTGCGCTTTATCAATTTGTTTTAAAGTTTAAACAGTGTATCAGATGCAGTTAACTATTTCAATAGAATCATTTATGTGTCCGATTGATGCCCCAATACACCATCACATGTTAAAATGAACAGATAAGTCAAAAATCGGCTTTCGACTCCCGCTGGTGTTGTTTACACTGGCTGTTTTGCTCATTTTATGCTTTAATATCCCGTGTACGCTGTACCACAGTGGAACCAATGAAGACTAACTGCAAGTAAAGTTCACTTTCCCACATGTGGTCTGAGCGGGACTCGGAAAAAGCGATGAGAGACCCTGGATTTATAGGCTGACGTCTTATCCATTAGGGCAGATACGCTACAGACATGTCGAATGTTTAACACTGAGCTAACGAAAAAAAGAGAGCCTCAAGAGGCCAAGATTAGAAGTCAAATTAACTAGTTTGTAATATTACACATTTTCATTGTTGCTCGATCGCTGATAACACGGTCACTTGTATTAAATGAATATCAAATCACAATAAATTATGCTTCATCACACATTTTGATATTATAATTAGTACTGGTGAGCATCTGACATTGTTGCAGTCATTTAACACATTTAGAACTTTTAGAACTATACACCAAGTTACACGATGACAAAGCAACGTTATTTACGTTACGGAGTCGAGGATATTCCACCAATTGCCGTTTTACTGACGTCGGCATTACAAGTAAGAAACAAATTATACTCAGGGAATATACCTGTCGATGGTTCCACCCATTGCTGTTTTACTGACGTCGGCATTACAAGTAAGAAACAAATTATACTCAGGGAATATACCTGTCGATAGTTCCACCAATTGCCGTTTTACTGACGTCGGCATTACAAGTAAGAAACAAATTATACTCGGGGTATAGACCTGTCGATGGTTCCACCCATTGTCGTTTTACTGACGTCAGCATTGCAAGTAAGAAACAAATTATACTCGGGGTATAGACCTGTCGATGGTTCCACCCATTGTCGTTTTACTGACGTCAGCATTGCAAGTAAGAAACAAATTATACTCGGGGTATAGACCTGTCAATGGTCATCGACAAGGAAAATTCACTTTCCAACATGTGGTTTGAGCGGGGCTCGAACTCACAGCGGTGAGAGACCCTTGATTTGTATACTAGCGTCTTATTCATTAGGCCACTGTGGTTTCTCTACATAATGGGAAGCAAATGTGTTACATAAAAAGATGACAAACACTGAAAAAACATCCTAGTCAAATTTACTTAAAAACCTCGTCATTTTCTGATCGTAGCTAGTCAACTATCAAAGTACTAGGTAAGGCTAGTCAAATGATGCCTCGGACCAGGATGCGCAGTATCACGTGGTATATTTCCCGCTCGTCCCAGCAGGAAGTCACCTGGTCACCACGCTAGATACAGAAGACAATATTAGGTCCAAGATGTTGAAGAAATAGATCCGCTAACATCGGCATTTTACTAGCAAATATCGAATACAGAAAGGTGAGTACAATATAATATTTCAATAATATCCTGATAATAACATGCTTATTACATGTATTTACAATGGGAAAGTATCATCGGGTCCGTAATATTAAAAACCGCAGGTCCTGTTTTGGACTTTTAAAATTCAAATTCGTGTTGGCAAAAAAAAAAAAAAAAAAAAAAAAAAAAAAAAAAAAAAAAAAAATTGAAAAAAACCCGCCAATAAACAAACGTCTATAGTAGGTCAGTCTCGTTTTCAAAACAAAAAGAACAAAATGGCTGCGCCCATAGTCGTACACACCACCACTGGCACCAGTGCAGAGGGCTCTAATGTTTGTGTTTATGATGGTGATTTTTGTGTTATAAGTAACAGGTTCGCCAGTAAAATTGTAAAACCGAACTTGAGTTGAGCCGAAAGATGCCGTCTGCGTGTTGTGTTCGAAACGGTACAATTTAAATATTTCTTAGGTGAGGCCAATGTACTCGAACTCAAAATATCGACCCACAGACGATTTGAGGTGAGGTGAATGATGTTTTATGTCACATCGACAATCGTTTAGCCATTCATGAGGAGATCAAGTTATAAATATAAACTATTTTTATTGTGCACGTGTTTTGAGTTGCTCGTTCTACTCATAATTAACTCGGTTATTCAATAAGTTAAAAAGTTATTGCTAGGTCACTGAAGTAGCATATCACATCTTAACATGACTATCACACCAGATCATGTAGCCAACTCCAGGGCCTTTAGTTCAGCCTGCCCACATTTTTAGTCACAATTTTTACACCCCACTAACTTTTAAAATATTGTCAATCACTAGCATCACTAGGGTATTATAAGTAGAAGTGCAATTATCTTCATAATCCCATTTGCAACACTATTAAAACTTACTGAATGAAAAAATTAATATAGATCTATTTATTAAATGAATTATGAAATACAAACATGTACTTTTATTTTGTCACCATCCCTAATCATTTATTTAAAAATATATTTGGTTTACAGTTCATCATGCATCAAAAGCCATTAGATTGAAAATGGGTAGACATAATGTCAAATGTAAACGGGCCTATGGAAAAAAGAGAAGGCAAGCCAAAAAGGAAAAGAAAAAACAGTTAAAATTACTGAAACTGTCAGGTGCAAGTGAAACGCTCAGTGAAAGTGTTAGTAAAATTACAGACACTGAATTGAATTGCATGCCTTGTACAGTGTTGGAGAGAAAAGAAAAGTCAAATTGTTCTAAAGTCTCCAGTAAATTGCCTTCAGAAAAAGACAAAGTCTTGCCACCCTCATCATGCTCATCCACTTCTGATGAAGTCAATGAAACAGCTTTTTCAGTAAAATCCAGGTTATCAACCACTGACATTTTCATTGACAATTTGAAGTCTTTTAAATCTCAGAAGCATGATAAAAAGTTTATGGAATTTGAAAGAGATCCCTTGTTTGTGAAATGGCAAGAATATAAGCTTTTGCAAAAAAGAGTCAAGCAGTTAGATGGATCATATTCAGCTAGCTTTTTAAATAGATGTAAGTTTTAATGCTTTTTGCTGATAGAGTTACCTGCCATCCTGTACAAAATAAATGAGCTCTGTTGAGCTAAAAGGTCCCTTATGGGAAAATCTTTACATTTTCAGCTTTTGCATTTTTTTACCCCTCTTAATTCCCTTTGTACTGATAAATTTCACTTGATGCATGTATAAGGCCATAATTTAAAAATCTAATTATCTTTTAAATTTTTTTTTATGCAAAGTAAAGTTGTCAACATCATTATCTCCATAAACTTATAAATGATATGAGGGAATTTTAACTTGGTCAGGCTCATATTGATGAACCACCTACTATTATATTATTGCAAAATTTTTGTTATAGCCATGGAATAGTGAAAATGTTAAAGTGAGCTGCAAAGTACGTCAAAAATAGTGTCAAAATTTATAAAATAACTGCCAAGGTGCTGATCCTTCTGCCTCTTTACATGAGACAGGTGATTATCTGTTTATAACAAACATTGATCCTGATATAGTGCATTGAGAAAAGGTGACACTATTTGATCCTTCAGTCTCTTTGCATGAAACAGGTGAATATTTGTTGTTTACTCCAATACGATCCTGATGTAGTGTATTGAGAAAAGGTGACGTAAAAGTGATGTAAACATTGAAATTCATGTTAACAGGTAACATTATATAATGCACTTGATGTCTTGATGCAATTATACAAGATAAATATCTGAACTTGTAACTAAACTCTATTGGGCTACCCCTTAATAACGAGAAGTCACATCATTGTAATAGACCCTTTCATTGTAACTGCAGTATTGTTGTTTGTTGTCGGAAAATGCCATAAAGTGATGTCCGCAACAGTCAGTACATGTCATCTTAAAAGTTCCATATAAAAACCAGTTCCAGTTCATTGATTTTTAGCTCAACTGGCTATAGCCAGCTGAGCTTATATATATGGCATGGTGAAGCATGTGTCCGTGCGTAAACTTTAATCTTCTCCTCTGAAACCACTAGGCCAATTGGAACCAAATTTGGTGTGAAAGGTCCCTAGGATAAATAGACCAAAGTATGTACCAGGCGATGCTGCGCGACATCCAAGATGGCCGTCATTGCTATAAATAGCAAAAATCTATAAATGGTCATTACATGTTTATTGACTGATTTAGTTCAAATTTGAGATTTAGAAAGTAGATGTCTAGCCATTTGATATATGTAACATGTTTTTCTGTAACTTTTTCTGTTTGCTCGTAATTAGTGGAATATGCAATTTGGATGCTAAATTTAAGCAATTCTTTGAAAATCTTCTTGTCTGCAACTACAAAGCCAAATAAGCCAAATTTGGGGTGGAAAGTGTGCAGTGGATTTTTAAAGTTTGTACAAATTAACTTCCTTTGGCATCCAATATGGCCGCCATTGCTATAAATAGCAAAAACCTATAAATTATTTATCAAGCGATTTAGTTCAAATTTGTGATTTAGAAAGTAGATGTATAGCCATTTAATATATGTAATGGTTTTGTTGACTCAATTTTCACAATATGAGATGCAACTTGTCTGCCAGTAGCTTTATAACAGTTTTACAAAAACCTCACCAGGCGACACATCCACTTTCTTGGCCATCTTGTTTGTTTAGATGATTTAAAATGTTTTACAATTTATTACAGGTGTTTCTTAATCTTCCAGAAACCTTGATCACATCTGATACATAGAGTTGCTTCAAACTTTTTCAGTGTCACATCATGTCATTTTACTTGAAATATTATTACTCTTAATTCAGTGATTCTCACCGTGATAATGTACATTTGCTCAAAATGTAGCTTCCAAACAATACATTTTTTTAAACTTCTCAGTCATTATCGCTTTGTGCACAGTCATGAGCATAATTTTTCCTTGTTATGCCCCACCAATGAATGCCAAAGAGAGTACACAAATGTTGATTCACTTATTAGGCATCTAAAAAGGAAACACAAACTATTTCACCAACTACATTTAGCAAAATTTCGAGAACAGAATCGAGAGGCTGATGTCTTAAATGATCTTGTTGAATGTCATGAGGAAATTGAGTGCGATGAAAACAATTTACAAAATTGTGTTGATTTTCCTAATCCAGCCAATGTAGATTGGAATCAAGTTGATTTTCAAAGAAAATACTGTATTTTCCTTTTACAATTAAGAGAAAAATTTAAATTGCCATCAGTTGTTATTCCCCATATAGTCGGTGAATCTATTTCTATGATATGCCATCATCAAGCTCATTTTTCACAGTCAGTTAATCAGTTCATCCAGGAAACTGCACTTGGTCTGACTGAAACTAATCGTCTAAAATGCATTATAGAAGAGCATTCAGAAGTTGAAAATGCATTGGATAGTTTAGATTCAGATTATAAATTAAATAAATTTGTGAGGCAAAATTTTAGCTTTGTAAAGCCTGTAGAGTTTAAGCCTAACAGACTTAGTAATGATACATATCAGTATGTTCCAATTCTTGATACCTTAAAGAATTTACTGTCACATGATGATGTATTCTCATACGTTGTAAATAGTCATAGGTCAGTTGATGGTGTTTTGCGTGACTTTTGTGATGGGGATTTATATCAGTCAAATGCACTTTTTCAGAGAGACCAATCTGCTTTGCAGATTATTCTTTTCTTTGATGAATTCACTGCTGTAAATCCAATTGGTCATCAGGTAAAAAATTATAAAATTGGTGGTTTTTACATGATTCTTGGAAATTTACCTCCAAAATTCCGATCTCAGCTGTATGTTATTCAACTTGTTATGCTTTGCTTATCAAGTACTATTAAGTACAATGGTTTTGAGAGAATTATGGAGCCACTTATCAGTGATTTACATGTACTAGAAACAGAGGGGATAGTTATAAGAAAAGGTGATGTTGACCACAGGTTGTTTGGTACAGTAAGTGTTGTTGTTGCAGATAATTTAGGAGCACATGGTTTAGGAGGTTATATGGAATCATTCACTACTTTGAGAAATTGTAGGTTTTGTTTCATCTCAAAGCCGAATATGCAGACTGATTTTGACAGTCAAAATTTCAACATGAGAACAGTTGAAATGTATAATGAACAAGCTAGATTAGTTCAAGCAAACCCAGAACTTGCTACTGTCTATGGTATTAAAAGGAATTCTCCTCTTAATCAGCTAGACTATTATCATGTCATCAATGGCATGCCTTCTGATCTTGCTCATGACTTGTTTGAAGGTGTAGTTGGAGAAGTAATAACAAATGTTGTCAAGTATTGTGTTGGAGAAGGATATTTCAGTCTACAGGACCTTAATGACAAAATGAAATCATTTAAGTTCTCAAATGTAGACAAGAGTAATAAGCCTTCCAAAGTTCCAACAATTCTTAGTAAATTTACTGTCCGCCAGTCTGCTGCTCAAATGTGGTGTTTAGCAAGGCATTTGCCTTTCCTTATTGGTGAAAAGATTCCTTTGGATGATCCAAAGTGGGATACCTTTTTAAAACTGAGAGATGTTCTGTTTTATGTGTGTGCACCTGCTCTTGATAGAGGGCATATTTTATCAATGGCTGATGTTATACATGATTTCCACATGTCATATAGAGTTAGTTTTCCTCATGAAACGGTTAAGCCCAAGTTTCACTTTACTCTTCACTACCCACGTTTGACTTTGTTGTTTGGCCCTTTAATACATTTGCAGACACTTAGATTTGAAGGGAAACATAACTATTTCAAAGAACTTGTTTTTAGAACAAAGAACAAGAAAAATATATGTAAATCCCTAGCTGAAAGACATCAGTATTATCAATGTACTTTCAGTGCTAGTGACAAGTTTCTTTGTGATAGTAACATGGAATCCAGTGGAGGGTCTGCAGTTCCACTGTGTATCTTGAACGACGATTTTCAACAATTGCTGAGGGGTGTTCAGCAAGGAGAAGAAGTGTTTCTTTGTAATTCTGTAACAGTTTTTGGAATCACTTATTGGAAGGGTACAGGTGTTATAAAAGGATCACATGGTTTTTTGTTGCAATTTGATAGGATTGAACATTGTGCAGTTATCTGTGGTACAGCCTATTTATTGTGTAGAAAGCTCAACACAGTTGACTTTGATAGGCATTTTTATGGTTTTGCAGTCAGGGAAACAGCACAATATGAACTTGTGAAGGTTTCAGATTTACATGATCCAAATCCTTTTGGTATTTATGACCATCCATTGTGTGAGCATCATCTTGTTACAGTAAAATCAAAAATACTTTTGTAAATTTGGACCAGATATCTTTCTGCACTTCAAAAAAGCATTAAGTTTGATATCATATACACCCTTAAGAGCAAAATCTTAATTTATTTGTTAAAAAAATAAATTAACAAAAAAAAAAAAATAATAAATAAATAAAATAAAATAAATAAAAATAAATACAAAAAAAATTGAAATATATATCCATAAAAGCAATCACTCAGTCTTGCAACTGAAACAGGTTTCTAAGAATTTTATTCCCTCCAGTTTTCAGATTTTTCATTTAAATATTTACGGTTATTTGTGTAATTTATAAATTCACACAAAAAGCAAATAATTGTTAATTATTATGCATCAATTGCTGGATTTAATTTGTCTCGTGCTCTTGTTTATATTCAGAAAAAGTATGGAAAGAAGATTTTTTGTCATTTCATGTGGAGCAAGTAGCAAAAAGGTTGCTTATTCGGATGACATGAGTTATACCATGATAAAGTCAATGATAAAAAACAAATTTGAATTGTCAAACACTGAATTTCATCTGCAATACTTTGACAAAGATGTTAATGAATACATTGATTTGGAAGATGAATTAATTGACGATATTCAGGAATATAAAATTCTGAAAATAAAAGTAGTTTTATCAGATGTGATAAAAGGTGATGAAGAAAGTGCACTGAAGGCTCAGGATCAAGCATCTGAAAAAAACTCAACTGCAGACCAGGAACCTTTGACAACTCAGGCTTCCTTAAGGGAAGAAATTGAACCATATTCGGCAACACAAGGGCAGGAAAATTCTATTACACCAAAGAGACCAATTCTAAAGCCACTTCATCCAGTGGAATTGAACTCGAGAGCAAATCAAGAGGAACAAGTGTTTGGGATTGTTCCCCAAACGATGCCTGCATTGGCAAGTCCAGAGAGGCAAAAAATTGAATATTTAATACAGTCACCACCAGTTAATGAAGCAAATGCAACAAAGACAACTTCAACAAGGTAAGGAAACTCATAAAAAAATTGCAAAAGAAAGAAAGAAAAAACTGAAAAAGAAACAAAAAAGAAAAATACTGAAGTTTTATATATTGATGTCATTCATTAGGTCAAATATTATTGTTCCATGTACTGACACACTGACATAAAATTTACATTTTTAATGTTCTAATTTGAATTCTAGGATTTTCCATAAACTTGATCAGGAGTTATGCCCCCTATAACAAAACTGCTGTATCACAGACATCTAAATGATGTTTTGGAGTGCTGACACAGGTATTTTTGGAAAGACTAATACACTGTATTTGAAAAGTTTTATAATGTGACTTTTAGCAATTATTATTCAATAGATTTTTGACATTTTAGGAAATCCTGGCCAAGACTCTTTAAAATTCAGAAAGAAACTGTCCCGAGGACAGTCCGTGAAAAACTGGAGAGTGAGCAGCATTTAAACACTAGTGAAAGGCGCCTTCTACTTGAAGCATTTTATAATGATGCAACTCAATATGATGGAGGATTGTAAGTTTCTATTTTTGAAATTATGTTCAGTACTATTTTGCAATTAGGGTAACCATATGTAAATGTAAGTAATTGAGCCTGTTCATGTGAAAAGGTCCCAGTTCCCTTTTATCAATTATGATCTTACGATTTGGATAAGGCATATTAAAATATGGCAAGTAAAAAAAATTGAATATTTAGTGCAATTATAAAAATATTAATGTTTTATGTTTATTTAAAAGAAATATAACAGACATGCAACTTTCTGGTTACGAGGATATTTCCAAACGAATATCCTGTCATGTGATGATATAATTTCATATTTACAACAATACAGTATGGGTAGAGTAAAGTTCTCAGAAAAAAAGTTCCTAAGAAATTATTTACCTTTTAAGCTTTCTGATAATAAACAGTAAGTAATATGACTTATTATTGTTGTGTGTTACAACTAATATAAGACAGAACTGAAAAAATCCATGTATTAAACAACTAAAAATTTAAGTATGACTTTTGTATTTCAGCTATCCAACATCCAGGATGTATGATGATATGGTGGATTGTTTAATGAGAGAATACCCCTACCTTTTAACTGTAGGGGGGCTACCTGCTAAATCTGCTAGGGTAAGGATATTGAACTTGAATGATACCAAACCAGACATTTTTCATAATGATTTAAGGCTCAAATCATTTCAATGATGAAGAGGTATAAAAGTGATGCAGATAATTGAAATGAATTGAGACCACTTCAGAAGGTACACCCTAAGTAAATGATCCTGTGCCACTAAATATTCCCCCTTTTTTTAAAAAAAGAAATAAAAATACAATTAACAAAACTCTGTTGGAAGACATATATTGTTTCCAGAATTTTAAAATAGTGTCAATAAAAATTTGACTCACCATATATTAGTCATATAAGTTACTACTATCAAAATTTAATGATATTTAGGAAGCATTTGATGCCTTATTTTTTTCTGTCACACCTAAATAGTGTTACATATACAAACTTCTGTTAAAATGCTGTTTTTATTATTTGTATTTTAAGGAATTTTGGAAAGACAAACTTGTCTTTAAGTTTGGCAACACCAGGAAAAGGCTGGACAAGAATCATCCAGAAGTTCAGTCAAGGAAAAGAAAGAAAAACCACAAAAGTTGATTACATCACCAACCACTCCTGGGCCAACTACTTTTACCTGGGGTCTAGAAAATTATTTGCCCAGGATTCCAGTCACTGAAGATGAAACTTCACATGATGTCCATCTTCAGTGGCTGCAAAGGGAACATAGGAAAACATCATCTGATATAGATTTTAGTACAGTTGATTTGAAAATGAGTCTAACGTTTGCTTGTAGAAGACAGTTGGTAGTAGAAGGTGCTGGGATTTTACACCTGCTGGAAAAGTATCCATGGCTTCAATCATATCAAGAGGTATGTGTATTATGTCATTTTTCGTTAACCATGTCTAAAAAGATAACCCTTATGATGTCCAGTGGTGCTTAAATGAAATTCCAACCAATCTGACATCCAAGAAGGCTGCCATGGCAGCCATCTTAAAAATCTAGCTGTCACTATGAAGAAACTACTGGATGTATTTTGACTAAATTTCATACACAGGTTACTGGTGATGTCTAGTTGTGTTTAAATGAATTTCGGACTGATCCAACATGAGGGCCGCCATGATGTGATATGCAAGATGTCACGACAGTCTATAACTAATTTGCCTGATCTTAAAATTTGATAAACAAAATTTGTTATTATTCCTATGAAAGTAATGGATGTTTTCAAATTTTGTATACAGTGTTGTTTATATGCAAAATATCTGCATCTTGAAAACATAAAAATTTAAGAGGAAATATGTTCACTAAAAATTTATTTATTCATTTACCTTCCAGGTTTATTCTGTAGTAAACATAGAACTGTCTTAATGTGGATGCCAAGATCAATGCTTTTAGTATATTATTTGAATGATTTTTTCAGATATTGAAAGAATTTGAAAGACTGAAACCAAAGACCACAAGTGGCAATATTGAAGACTTGGTTTCCTCTGGCCTGGAGAAATACAGAAAGGCAGTTGTCAGCCAGTTGAATGGGAAAAAGAAACCAGCTTTCATTGTGGAGATGGAAAATACAAAATCAAGTTGCAGGACAGAAAACCAAAGGACTTGTGAGTATTACATGTATTAGATGCTGATTTTTCAACTTTAGAAAGTGTCATGTAATCAGACATGTTCTAGAAGATAGTGTGTGAAACACATGTTTGTCATACTGCATAGAATTTTGCCATGGTGCAATTTGCCAGCATCTCAGAGCAAGTACAAATAGTTCAGGATTTTGTCATAAGTACAGAGGCGCCACTGATATTTCCCTTATTCTCTGACACATTTTGCTATAAAAGTTCATGCTTCATCATCCAGTAGTCTGAATGTCCTAAATGGTCAAGCACAGACTAAGCAATCAAAAGTATATGATCAAGATAACTTTGCAATATGACAATTGTGTTATTCAATGCATCCTTCCAAAAATGTTGTAATTGTATACCTCCTGATAATTGGTTATTGAAATATTAGAATTTTATATGGTATAGTTTTCTTGTACTTTTAAACTGTTGAAGAGTACATACTTTTTAGATCAAAATAGGAAGAGTGCTCTAAAACTCTTTATCTTTCAATTAGTTTGGACTATAAGTTGAATCTGGTTGTCATTCAATGTGATGCTGATTTAATAATGATTTTTGTCTCATCATGCAAGATGACACTATTAAGTAAACATTATTATAATAATTTATGTAGTAAGTTCTAGTAACCTCTTTATCTAATGTTTTCTTCTCATTTTTTAGATGCTGATGATTGTATTACCCTAGTTGGTTTACCATTACTCTTCAAGGAGAAACCAGAAAAACTGGTATCATTTACTGAAGAAAACAATGCCATTCAGATCTCTGTAAAGGACAAGATTTTGACAATGAATGAGGAGGCTTTTGGAGTTAAAGTTGATGGATGCACAATTTTCGAGTGTGACAATTTCTTCCAAGCATTTTGTGGATGCATTGCTTCTATTTATGTGTTTAATTTGGCTTATCCGAAGGAGTTAACCAAATATTTTACATTTGTTCAAAACATTCTAATTGGATTGAAAGATGGAGAGGGCAAAATAAATCTGGACAAAAGAATTTTAAATGTTTTAGCAGCATTGAACACTGAAATGAACTAGCTTTATTTTTATTCCAGAATTTCAGATGTGCTGTTCATGTATACTGGCACTGTAAGTAAAGTTTAATGGGAAAAATTGGTAACAATATTTTTGTACATTTTCAGGTGAGATGCAGTATTACCTATGTTTTTTTTTGGATATGGTACATATTCAACTGTTTTCTCTATCTTTTGTGTTGATGAAATGTGAATCTAGACTTTAGATTTGTTGAAAGTCTGTTAGCTATATCTTGGTCATATGTAAAGATAATGAAATCAGGTTTCCAATTTTGATATTTTCTGATACTGATGATAAAGCTAAGGTCAAAGGTCAAGGTCATGACCTACATTTTGACTTTTGTGTTTTCTGCACTAAAATGCCTATTGTTGCATGAAATGTACAATTTTTTGGCATGCAATTGGTTATTTTTGTGGATATTTAGATATTCAATGAATATCATTACATGGAATTTTGCATGAGTTTGACTATTTTTGCATTAAATTGGATATTTCCAAATATATTTAGGTGCAGATGCCACTATGGATCTTTTCTTAAATGAAATTATATTGAAATGAAAACACAACATTCAGATTTCTAAATAATTTGTCATAATTGCAATCTTTTAATATGTTCTGATGTATGATGCTTATATATATATATTGATATATTAAATCTTAACCTTTACTATCAACCAGGTCCCTGTGAGACACATGATCACCCATAATTATTGTTAACTAGGTAACATTTCTCTCTGAAACCCCCTTCTCTGAAATCCGAAAACCTGGTTTTCACGGAGTTTCTGTGACTCTTGTTACTGTGTTTTTCTTTAAACAAAGAAAAAAATCGGGTACATTAAAGAGAAAGGTACATGTACCTACTTGATTTATGATTTTGCTGCAGCTAGTTACATATGAGGACCATTCATGTTTCAATCTGGGGAAAAAACCTAAGCTTGCTCATGAAGATCAAATTTCTGTATTAAAATTTGGGGTGTACATCAGAATTTTTTTTTTTCATATTCTCCATTGTAGTAAATAATTTTTCTCGAGTAACTTTTCCATTAATTAATGCGATGTATGATGAAATGAGGTAATATTTTATTTGTTACACTGCAAATGGTCAGTAGTTATGCTGCACTTCTACAGCATAAATTTTGTTTTATCACAAGATCTTCTAGAAATATTTTGCCTTTCAGTTTATTTGCAGTTTCTAAAATGTCATAAATTGATTTGAGACACTTTCTGCATAGACATACTAAATTTATAACTTCTGTAAATATGGAAGCTGACTATTAATATGAGTTTATTTGAATTGTTATATTGTTGAAAACATGCTTGATTGGAAAGTTTTAAATTTTTCTTTATTGGTTATGTATAAAGTGTAATAAAGAAAAAGTTTTTTTTTATAATGTCTTAATAAAACTTTTATTTGAAAAAATGTAAAAAGATCCCCAATCTCTAAATTGAATTCATTAAAATGCAATCTATTAGCTGATAAAGGTCATACAGACCCTAAGTATACGGATATAGACTTACTTGCATGTACAAATCGTTGGAGCATTTAGGCCATAAAGAACTTTATTACATGTATAGACTTGCTCACATGTATGATTCATATATGAAGACTTGGCTTGTTGCTGATCAATCCATATGAGAAAATGGTTGCCAACATTAGCTTCTGAATGCTCTCTTCTAAAAGCAGGCTTTGGCTTTTTCAGTGTAAACAATTTAAATATCAAGTGCTTGTATGAGAGATGGATAAAGATATTTTATCGAAATTTCAACAAACACTTCATTTACAGTATTAATTTTGATGAAATTTTGAATATTGTGTATCTTCATTCATTTCCAGTGAATATATATATAATTGATGTCTTAATGTTTATTTACACTGAAAAAGCCTATGTCTGCTTTTTTCCTCCATTTTGAGTGCTGTACACATTTCTCATGGTCAGATATGTGTCAAGAATTCAGTATCGTTGAATACTTGTAATTTTTGCCCAAAATATGTTGTGCCACATTTGCACCCAATTTCACATAAATATCATGGGGGGTGGGGGGGTGGTAAATTTAGCTCAGTGAACTCTAGTAGCTGGATATTGAAGTCTGAACCACAACACTAGTCATTTTACAGTCCTCTGACTTGTAGCCTAGTCATATATACTATCATAATTAGTAGATTTATATAAAGAAAATAGTCAGTTTGACTGTTTTTATGTAGCACAGTTACTTGTGACCTGGTCAATTTTACTAGCCCACTGAGTAGATACTAACTTAAGAACTAGTCATTTTTACTAGCCATTGAAATCCACCGACTTGCAACCTTGTGAAATTTACTAGCTTCATTAGTACCTCTTTACTCAATACCTTGTCAAATTTACTAGATTGTTTTAGTCCATTTAATTGCAGCCTAGTCAAATTGACTTTTAGAAACTAGTCAATTTTACCAGTTTGTTTAGGTACATTTACTTTCTGCCTGGTCAAATTGGCTTTTTAGGTAGTCATCCTATGGACAATCAAATTGACTAACTAAGCTAGTCAAATTTACTAGCATTTTTTTTCAGTGAATGTACCTTCTGTTAAAAATTATGCGAAACAACCACTCATTCATTCTGGGATTGCCGAATTGTTAACTATTTTTGGACAGAAATAAATTTAATAAAAGCAAAACGTCATAAAGATTTATACATTAACCCATTCCCGTTCCTACTGGTAATTGTACCGGTAAGCATATGTTAAGCCTAGATCTAGATGCGTCATGGAAAAACTGCGATAACTTGACATTTTTAATCGATTTTGGAAATTTTAAAATTTAGAGATTTTATTTTTAGAACGGAAGTTAAAAGAAAAATACTATACATTCAAATATTTATTTCATACTATCAAGCTCATTTTATCATTCTGAACCATATAGCAATTAAAACATAAGAAATAGAAGGCAATGAACAATTTTGGAGACCTTTTGGACAGCTGGTCATTATTCCTCACTCTGTTCACAGTCCTCTGTCAGCAGGAACTGTATTACATTGATTACAAAAAAGTATATTTATTTTTATGTAGGAGTAAATATTATTTCTTTACATTTGTATTACAGTCAAACCCGCCTTAAGGTTACCTCTATATAAGGGTCATCTGCTTTTAAAGGCCAGTAAATTGCCATCCCAATTGTTCTTTGTTCATGTTATTTCAACCCCTGTATAAGGGCCACCTGCCCATAAAGGTCACTTTTACTGGTTCTCTTGGGTTGCCTTTATAGACAGGTTTGACTGTAGTTATTTTTGCATAATTGGCGGCCAAAAAATGGGAAATTCGCAATATGTATGTGTAACTGCGAATCTTAAAACTATCCATGTATGTGGTGTATTCTCTTTTATGAATATTTATAATGAAATGTCAAGCAGGCAGGTCAATGCTGTTTGTCAATACATGCTACCCTTGTGTTTACATAATAAAATTCATACTCACGTCATCGGTTAGAATTAATTAAACTTTCATTTCATTTATTATAACCAAAAGCCTGTCCTGTCCTGTCCTTTCCTGTCTATAGGAATATAAGACTACAGTATCTGCCGTTATATTATAACCACTGGCCTAATATACATAAACTTTATTATATACTAAGCTCACAGTCATTGCTAATTAGATTATCCAAATATGTTTTCCACGCATAAACATCAAGAAACCAAATACCGAATACATCTTACTGAATGTTCTAACAAGTCATGTGTTAAATATGATGTTTCCTGTATATATGTTATTTATTCTGCCGCTATCTTTAATTTATCATTGTATTTTATATTTGTGCTATAAGCTTTGTGTAGCTTGATGCAAATTAATATAAAATTATTATTATTATTATTATAATCAAAACCATACACTTATAAGTATATCCAATACATTATATATTTACATGTATGGCGGCAAATCATTATTATATAAGAGAATAAATAGTAAAGAAAGAAATAAACAAAAAAATTTGGAAAGTCTGAAAAATGTTGGGAAGAAAGATACCTATTACTTCAAAAAGACCGAGGATGACTAGATTGTCATTCCACATAATGAAATTAATTGCGCCAAAATAAATCATTCTTTTAGGAAGTGTAACATGTTTGAATGTCTTAATAGTCAAGAAGAAGCTATAGCTATAGGTTCGTGCATACTAAAATTCATATTTATCTTTTTCAGCATAGCAGTCTCTAGGGTGGACTGATGTGGCAAAAAATTGATTGAATATAGACTAAAATGACTGAAAATACAATTTACGAGTTGTTTGTGGTGAAAAAATAATTATAGATTTTAATATCTCTGATTTTACTATGCACGAACTTGTAAGTCTTGCGAACTTTCCACAGGCCAGGAAATAATGTAGGTTAATTTCGAAAAATTCTCAGAAATTTGTAGATTGGTTGGTTTGGTTAGTTGAATGTTGCTTTATGACGCATCAGCAATTTTTCAGCTTTTCGCGACGTGAAATATTTTATTAACCTCTATTGATTAATCTATGAACAATTTCGTGTATACATGTGGAGTGCGAGTGTGTTTAATGGTCTGCCTTGTACCAGCGCGCACTTAGGGCGACTTTAAGGTGCTAGCTCACAGAGTCAGTACGCCGCAGACAAGCGTACCACTCCACTAGTCCATTATACAGATACCAGGCCAATGGCAAGGAAAATTCACTTTCCCACATGTGGTCTGAGCGGGACTCGAACTCACAGCGGTAAGAGACCCTGGATTTGTATACCGACGTTTTATCCATTAGGCCACCACGCCTCTACTACCAGGGTTTGGAACAAAGCAAATGTATCTTTTAATTTATTTAAATCCACATTTCAACAGCACACTATAATGAGTATGGGTGGCGTTTTGTCAGTGGTGATTATAATTTCCGACTTGGTATGCGCAGAGGCCGATGATCCAATCCGGTCACAGTTGTTCAGTACGTCATTGTTTATGGTGGGCGTTGGTACTATAGTTAACACAGCTTTTGGCATAAGGTAAGTTGTTATTGATTGATTGTCGTAAAACAATGCAAGAGCCAATTTGAGGGTATAAAATTTAAAAAACAAAAAACAAAACAAATTCTAGTACAGTTGACTCCCGTCATCTCGCACACCACGGGGAAATAGAAATATTTCGACTTAACGAGATTCATTGTATTTTCGTTGCAAAACAAATTTGCACATGACAATAAAAAGTTATTGTTGCTGAAAACTTAAAACTGAAAAATTTGCTGCGACTTATATTATTGAAGTAACAAAAAACAATTAACCTTTGCAGTGAGCTCAGAGAAATTTGCAGTCCCTGAAGGATTCTTTAGCGTCCAGTGCTTACCGTTACTCGGACTATCGGTTTTTAAGGTCTCTTCCGAAAGATTCTTCTAAATGCCGAGTATTCGGCATAAGAACATCTACTGTCTATTTTCAAGTCTTGGTCAGATCCGGTCCGAGTTAAAACCCTGACATCCCATATACAAAGCAAGCACTCTACCAACTTAGCTACTCTTTACTTATAGATGGTGTCTAATATCTAATGCATTATATTTGTAGATTACCAATTTTTCAGGGCCCGTCGTCAACGTTTCTTGTACCTTTACTTGCTTTGCGGTCAACAGGCGAGTGGACATGTCCATCAAAGATACAACCAGGTTAATATCCAGTACTTTACCTGTTCTTTTAAAATGCTAATATCCATGATGTCCCCTTTTGAGAGGCTAAAAGTTCACCGTCACCACATGGCACCCAATACTAATTCACACATGTATATCGAGTACAGCATAGCAACTCAATTTCCTGTTTGTCCGCATTTGCTTTTGTCACCTTTTCACCCTTCTGGAGCACCTGGTGGAATTGATGTATCGCCGGCCACGCCCACAATGTTCCATCAAATTGCTGGATGCTTGATTTACGCGCAAAAAGAATGAAAACTCGGCCTGAATAGCGCCATTTAAGGACGCCACTGACACATGTACGTCATTAGTTGCCGTGACGCTGCTTTGGTACCGTGATGGCGGCCAGTGTCGGAACATTGTGGGCGTGGTCGGCGAAACGTCAATTTCGCATGTCTAAGTAAACTGGTCAGTTCCAAAGTTTTTATTTTGCTTCTGTATTGTGATTCTGACGTGGATTTTTTTTATTAGAACGACGGAAATTATGGATACTTTACTGGAATGGGTGATATAAGTCTCGTAACTTGATCGGTGTAAATTTGCGACTTCCGGGTACATAAACAATAAACGTAATTAGAAATCGCGTCAAATGACGTCATAAAACCATTGGTGACTTGCGAAACTAACGACAACACGGTCAAAATGAATAAAATTTTAATAAATAAGGCAATTTTTCTATGCATATGAGAAAAGTTGAATGATGTATTTAACGGATTTATATAAATGGCAAAAATACAAGATTTAAAAATCGCGTTTATGTCAAGTAAGCGTTTTGTGCAATAGAATACATTATCTAGGACCTGTATATTGTCGATTTACTTATTAACCAGATTTTTTATCTTTAACAGGAAATAACATAACGGCAAACTACAGTGACATTGCTAAAGAAAGACAAATTCTTCAATACTCACGTCTCAATGAGGTGTGTACACGTATGTTATAATACAGAGAGGAGTAATTGATTTTACCCTTAGTCAAGAGACTCACTTACATCGAGTCAGTCAGTTCTGGGAGAGTTGAGTGGAGTTACTGAGTTTTACGCCCCAGCCAAACTACTCGCTATTTACATCGAGTCAGTCAGTTCTGGGAGAGTTGAGTGGAGTTACTGAGTTTTACGCCCCGGTCAAAAGACTCACTTTCATCGAGTCAGTCAGTTCTGGGAGAGTAGAGTGAAGTGGAGTTACTGAGTTTTACGTCCCAGCCAAAAAAAACTCGCTAATTACATCGAGTCAGTCAGTTCTGGGAGAGTTGAGTGGAGTTACTGAGTTTTACGCCCCGGTCAAAAGACTCGCTAATTATATCGAGTCAGTCAGTTCCATGATGGACGAGTGGAGTAATTAATTTTTACACTCCAGTCAACTGTGTTTCATTGATATCGAGTTGAGTTGGGTCGAGTAATGGTGTTTAACGTCCAAGTCAAGAATATTTCACTTATATCGAGACGTCGCCAACTATAGGCAAAGGCACAGAGATTTTGCCTATGCGTTGCGCTGATGGCATTACACAGCATGGTTCTGTATCCTGTCAAGCCCACCCACCGTGACACGAGACCTTGTTTATTTTAAGTCCCATCCGAGAGAACC
>CM037868.1:6626416-6701416 GCA_021292105.1 Anadara kagoshimensis | reverse complement strand
TTCATGTTTACACGTTATTAATTGCAATCAGCTAGTTTAATTCTACCGGGAATAAAAAATTGCTGTTGAGACACTAGAACTTTTTCACGGGAATAAAATTTCGCAGTGCAGTGGCCAGTGTTCAAAATTGTCTGTACGGATTATCTCAGTCTACGTTTAATGAATATTACATGAAAATATTCACTTGGCCATGGTATTTAATCTTGCGCGATAAAGTCAAACCGCAAATATAGCGGAATTTAATCCCCTAGTGAAAAAAAAAAACAAATTGCAACAGTGGACGTCATGGTTCGGGAGGGTGGGTTATATGTTATAGCACAGTGTACACACTTAAATCATTCAGTATCTGCATGTATACCTCCAATCCCAAACAAAGTGATGACTGATGAGGTTTTATGTTGATGTCACTGAGGATGCGAGGGACGTCTATTTGTTAAAACTAGCAAACTTTAATATAGTTCTGTGGAAAAACAGCAATAATTACCGTTTGCAATATTATCTTTGATGGTAATAGTAAAACATATTTGACTGATAAGCTAAATTGCATATTTGAGTGTATTTAATTCCTCTGTTCTTCTCCCATTCAGAATAATGACAAGATGGGTACGTTGATGCAGTGTTCTCCTAAATTCAATTAGGCGGGAAATTCCTGATTTCACGTCATATATATATATAATGGTTCACCTGTAAACGAAGTCAGTTTAGAGGTCATATAGGAAATTCACAATTCACATCTGTTTGTCTGGTTCGCTGACTAGCTGTTCGTCCGTGTGTATGGATGAATTTAAATCAAACTTGACATAAATGTAAACCAACATGAGACTACAGTGCATGAGTCGCACACCAAATGTTGTGTCTGCCGTCCGTCTCGGCAATATAATGTTGGGGACGGAAGGCGTATTTGTCTCTCAAAACACTGCCTTAGTTGTGAATTGATTCAGATTTGTTTTATTCAGATTGCGAGTAGGTCTGTGTTGGTAATCGCAGGTGTGATGGCGGTAGTGGTTTCTGTATTATCAAAGATAGGTGCCGTTTTCACAATCATTCCAGATCCAGCCCTCGGCGGATCAGCCTTTGTGAGTTTGGGATTAGTGACATCATTAGGGATATCATCATTGCAAAAAGTGGATTTGAATTCCTCCCGGAACTTAGCAGTTATTGGTGTATCTATCTATGCTGGGGTTGTCTTTCCTGAATGGGTTAAGCAGTATCCATCAGAAATAAGTTTAGGCAAGTATGCAGACGACTAGTTCGGATTAAAATTATGAGCAGCTTATAGTTTTAAAATACATGTAACTTCTGGAGTCAACATCACCGAACTATATCGCGGCAAATAGATTGGACATTTAATTCCGTGACTTTTATGATAACTTTATCCTTTGTCGCAATAGTCTGGTAGATCATATAAGAGATTAAGAAAGAAATTGTCAGTTCGAGGTTTTTGTTTGTTTTTTTTTTTTTTTTTTTTTTTTTTTTTTTGTTACATATTTTATCTAGGGGTATTCATACGGGACATTTTGTATAAAACGACATAATGTCGTTATATTTCCATTCATGATATGTTATAACTATATGACTCACTAAGAACTTAACAATAGGTTCATTTGGCAAAATAAGGGGTCAATGGCCCCATGGCCCCAAAAATCTCCAAAATAATCGTACTGACAACTTTAAAACACTATATTGCTAGCGTCTACTACACAAGTGAGATTCAAACCGAGAGGTACTGTGAACCGAGAGTACGCATTTTAGATCACTCGGTAATCAAATGACCCCTTTAAACATTTAACCAAGGCATTTGCTTTTAAAACCCGACACTTTTTATTTGTTACTATCAATCAGGAAATAATTTGTTTAAAAAAATATGACTTTTTTACATATTTCTTTTAAATTTTGTAGGTAGTTCACAAGCTGACCAGATAGTTAAGGTTCTCCTAGGAACACCAATGTTTCTTGGTAGTATAGTAGCGTTTATACTGGATAACACAGTCAAAGGTAATTGTTTTAATTTGTGTTTTAATTGGATTAATGATCTTTTACGTCCAGTCAAGTTTTCTTCGCTTATATATGAGATAGTGGAGGAAACCAGAGTACCTGGAAAAAATCCTGATCTTCGACAAGCGTTTCAGACAAAACTCTTTTGCGCATATCGACGCATTTAGTTCTTAGATGATGAATAAAACCAAAGTTCCATCACACGTGGCGGTTGTAGCTAGCTAAACACGAGGTGCTTACTTTTCCGGATCACCCGGACTCATTTCCCTGGTGGAAGTCCACGTGTCGAACCTAACTTGTCAGTTCCAAAGTTTTTACTTTGCTTCTGGATTGTGATTGGGACATGGATTAGTATGTTCATTTTTTATCCCGAGACAAGATAAATTGTCTTCAACAAGTGATTTGGTAAACTTTTCGTAATAGATATTTTTAGAGAGGAATTATTACCTTGGTGGTGTGAAGTTTTAGATCCAGGATATGTAACGCAGCGTTACTGGTATGCGTACGAGTTACATACTTAAAGCGTTGTTTGTGGGGTTTTTTACAATTACATATCGTTATTTAGATTCTGTACATATCTAAGCAACTTTTATTTAGTTAAAATTCTTATTCCCCTTCCTTTTAGGTACATTGGCCGAACGGGGAATGGCTCCAAAAGAAACCAAACCCGTTGAAGTAGACTTAGAAATGGATACGAGTAACTGTGTTGATAATGACGTAATGGACGTCAAATTGGACTCTGAAACAAGCGGTTATCTGAATGGCAGAGACGTACACACCCATAAACCACCCGATATGTCTAGTGAAACGTGTGTACAAACTACCGTATATAGACATGCTACAGTCTAAAGTCAAAATCCTCAGATATATACCATTTTTACAACCGTATTCAAAAACTGGAGAAGAAAACCCGTAAATTATATGTTTAGTGAGGGTGTGTACAGAACATAAATTAAAAAAAAAACATTTGAGATTGACTCAAAATCCTCAGATACAATATACCATTTTTACAATGGTATTCGAAAACTGGAGAAGAAAATCCGTAAAGTTAAGTGAGGGTGTGTACAGAACATAAATTAAAAAAAAAACATTTGAGATTGACTCAAAATCCTCAGATATATTCCATTTTTACAACCGTATTCGAAAACTAGAGAAGAAAATCCGTAAAGTTGTTTACCATTTTGACAACCGTATTCGAAAACTGGAAAACCCGTAAATTGTATGTTTAGTGAGAGTGTGTACAGAACATTTAAAAACCATTTGAGATAGACGGAGATTCCTTATTATACACATAGCTTTTGCATTGTACAGTTGTATGTACGCATACCGTTATATATACAAATCTTAGTAATAGTATGTTTTGTTACTTTTCATCATTATTCAGCTTAAATAAGCTTCGCCAAGTGTTCATGTTTGCACGGAATATGTTTTTTTACATGGCGCTAATGTACTCATATAGCCACATCCATCTAAAATCCCACATTATATTACGCGTGTTCAAGAGAAGTTGGAAGTGATGATTTTCGAAGGTACTATAATGGACATTTTTCTTGAAGTACTTTCTCTCTCGACACGATTTCATTCTTATTTCTGCTGTTTTCGATTTTAACAGGTTTGATAACCATGTTCACACTTGAATTAGTACCGGTATATAAAATAAATCTTTAACATCACTAAACTTGTTTAAACCTACCCCTACAACGTTGAAAACCCACTGCGGTAGCTCAGTTGGTAGAGTGCTCGCTCCGTATGTGGGAGGTCGTGTCGATCCCCGGCCGGGTCTGACCCAAGACTTGAAAGTGGGTAGTTCTTTCGCCAAGCACTCGGCATTACGAAATGAAAGTCACGGTTCTTCGGATGGGAACTTAGAATAAACGAAGTCCCGTGTCACGGTGGGCTTGGCACGTTAAAGAACCCTGCATGCTGTATAATGCCATCAGCGCAATGCACGGGTTCTGCACCTTCGCCTATAGCTGGCGACGTCTCGATATAAGTGAAATATTCTTGACTGGGACGTTAAACACCATTACTCAACTCCTACAACGTTGACTTGGATAGTCTCTCGCTTCAAAAATACCCTATTTCCGGTTCCGTCTATATGTACACAGTGTTTATGCCGAGTGGAGTTGTGTCGGTTTCCTCTGTCATAATGACCCAACAAAATAATCATGTAATTGTAATCAAAAATAAGCATAGTAATCCATGTCCAAAGCATAATACCAAAGCAAAGTAAAAACTTTGAAACCCAGCAAATTAAGTTAAACACATCAACGTTAACTCCAACTACCGGGTGCTCCGTGAGGGTAGCATCTCCAATTTCGCTAACTACACCCACCGCGTGTGTAATCCAAGTTGAGATTGAATTACATATTAAAAAAGAGCATGAAACTAGCTATGCGACGTCGAGTATAATACAGAAATTTGTAACAAGTTTGTGTTGATTTTCAATACAACCAAATGCAATGTAGTTAACACAAATTAAACAGAAAAAAGACAAGATGTCTCCAAAATCGGAACTTAAAATAAACGAGGTCCCGTGTCACGGAAAACGTGCACGATAAAGAACCCTGCTTTCAGTGATATTAGCGCAACGCACAGGCAAAGATTCTGCACCTGTGCCTATAGCTGGCGACGTCTCCATATAAAAGAAATATTCTTGACTGTGACGTTAAACACCATTACTCAAATCAACTCCATAATCTTGACATTTACAATGAATAAGTACCCAGTGACATTGATATAACTATTGCCATCACAATCCCGGTGGTCGAGAGGTCTAAAGTGTGGGCTTACGGAACACAGCACCTCTCGAATCCCATTTGGAACAGGTTCTATCGTTTGAAAATTTGCCAGTTCGCTTGCCGAAGGGGTTTTTTCTCCAATTATTCCTGAATCAACTGCCTCCATCTAAGTGAAAACATGACTATGACTGTTGCATAAAACACCATTCATAAAAATTTTTCCTAGTTTTATCATGAAAATCTTACCCGTTATGTTGTAGGCTGGGTTTTATGGGCAACAACTATAAAGATTCAATGATGATCATGAGAACCAAAAATTAAAGGCCCACTATTTGGTGCGCACAATTACATGAGTGTCCATTGCCGTGGTATCAATCAATCTCAAAATACTATACCAATGGATTAGTAATAGTACTTTGAAATAAATTGAATGCGTCGAATGTCCCAGTCAAAAATATTCACTTATATCGAGAGGTGGGCGAGAAATTATGACATTTGCAGTGTGATCAGGGCAATTTGCGGGGAGGATTCTTTAAATGCCACGCCTGTGCCTTGTGATACGGGGCATTGGTTTTTAAGGTCTCTTCCGAAGGGCCCCGTGACTTTTATATCTACATACCAAATGCTTGGCGAAAGAACAGTCACTACCAACAACATGCAGTTTAAGTCTTGTTTAGACACCACCGGGGTTCGAATCCAAGACCTTCCATATACGAACCCAGCACTCTGGTGGTCTAGTGTTTTTAGAGAGCCCCTACAATCCCACATTTTGAACAATCAGTGATTCATAAACACGTATATATTTAAATATAAAAATTGAAACATTAGTTTACTAAACAATGAGCCAAGAACCCGCCATGTCATGTTTTCACAAGTAACTGTTAAATGTTCAATAAAGATTGGCTTTTGAATTTCTTATATATCTCTATTTACCAAAAACGTCAAAATAGACAAATAGACATTACAATATTGAATGGAAAATAAACTTTACTTGATTGTGGGATTCTCCATTCTTGGGTGGAGATTTTTGTGCATGATTCCAAAGCTTTTATCTCTAGTAATGCAGGTGGAGAATCCTAATGCAAATTATTTTAAGACTAGGCAATGCTGTTGTCACATATCATTTTTTTAATGTACTGTACATGTATCATGTTGTGAATGCACATATACTGCAAGATTAAATTTAAAAAAAAAAACAGATTTCTTTGGGTATTTTAATTTAATCATTAAAAACAAACATACAAATCCATGTTCGAATCACAGTCCAGAAACAAAGTAAAAACTCTCAAACTGACAAGTCCGGTTAGACCAGAGAATTCGAAGTTAGGCCGGATCATGTACACTCAATACATTAAAAAATGGTATGCGACATCTTGGCCAAACCAAAACGAGGTATGCTTGTTGGACATTACAGAAGGGACGCCCATAACCTTACAATAGAATTGTATCATTCGTGTGTGTGTGTGTGTGTGTGTGTGTGTGTGTGTGTGTGTGTGTGTGTGTGTGTGTGAAAAGTCTGATTTGTCAGACGAACCTTGGTACTGCTTACGGAGAGGCGATGACAGGCAAAAGAGTTGAGTTGAATTGCATTATATGATCATAATCAATTTACTGGCAAAGTTCAAATTGGTTGATTGAATGGGATTTTACGTCCCAGTCAAGAATATTTCACTTATATCGTGCCGTCGCCAGCTATAGGCGAAGCGGCAGAAACTCTTTTCTCGACAGCACTCGGGGAGTGTTTGGTTTGTACGAGAGTTTTTTATGACAATTAGGGTGCATGCATGAATGAGCAATAAACTAAAAGTAGATATTTTTGGTATATTATGGACTGTCGAAATCTGATTTTGTTGCAGATTTAACGGCAAAAAAATACTACAGTTCAATAAAAAATAAACGAGTCGACAGGGACGATAGCGCAAGATCAAAACAACAGGCATTAATTTTTCAAAAAATGAAATATAATGGCGTTAGAATTAAGACATTCTTCGAAGGTCGGTGGTTTTCTCAGTGTCCTCCGGTGTTTTTTTTTTCAACCGGGATCCCTTGACTAAATAAAAGTTGAAGAAGTTGTTCTGACCGCCCTCGATACCCTAAGTGAACGAATCTTGTCTTGATTGGGGCGTGAAACTCCTAATTTACCTCACTCCACTCATCACATTATGTCGGCGGTAGTGGTTCTCATACCATACACATGTATAATTAAACTCGTTGAAATTTTTCCTTGGTCTTCGAAAGAAAAACGTGGAAAAGAGAAAATGCTATGTTAACGGGATTTGAAACCATGTCCTTCGGGTTCAGAAGGCGACGTTCGACATTTAGCTACTTGCTCAACCCAGTTACAGACTGTATAACATTTTTTGCTGTAAAGTACAATCTGAATTCTTATCTTCAACACGTCTGTCTTCAGTCGTGTGTCATGGTGTTACCTTTTTTATAAAAATTATGCATTCAAAAGTAGTTCATTATGTTAACAATAGTTTTTCTATCGGAGATGTGGAACCCATATACAGGCAAACCTGCCTATAAAGGTCACCCATGGGAACCTGTAAAAGTGGGCTTCATAGGCAGGTGACTCTTATATACAGGTTCAAACAACATGACTAATAAAGACCAATTGGGATGCAAATTCACTGGCCTTCGATAAGGAGGTGACCATTATATAGAGGTGGGCCGGCCTTAAAGCAGTAAAGGCAGGTTTGATTGCACGTAGTGTCAATGTTGAAAAACTGTCACCGTCGGAATGAAACAAAATTTATAATGTTGTGTATCACCATTTAGTCAATATTTAGTGGTAACACGTCTGAATTGATTTTTTGATAAAACCAGATCGCATTATCTGCCCTAACCTTTTACCTTTACCTTTTACCTTTTCCTCGAGGTCGGTGTAAGCACTTTGTGCTTCTGGGACCCATTTCTTAGTGTGTCATCCTGGTTGTTTACTATTTCTGTTGTCACTTCCGGTCTTAAGCACTGTGGATTGAACTTTAACTCAATTCTTTTCCAGAAGTCATTAAGCCTGCCTTTGAACATATTAATACTGGTACTATCAACGACATCTTCTGGTAAATTGTTCCAGGTGTTTACTGCTCTTTGGGTGAAGGTTTGTTTTCTTTTAATACTTTTCGAATACTGCTTGTATATTTTATGTTTGTGTCCCCTTGTTTTATTTGTCATCAGACTTGGAAATAACTTGTTGCTGTCAATGTTTTCATAGCCCTTGATGATTTTAAAGTATTCCACAATATCTGAGCGTGTTCTTCTGTATTCTAATGATGGTAACCCTAGCTCCTTAAGTCTTTCAGGATATGTTAAATCTTTAATAGCAGGTACCAATTTCGTTGCTCTTCTTTGAATATTTTCTAGGGCTATTGCTTCTTTTTTATATAATATGGACCACACATTACTTCCATATTCCAGATGCGGACGTACTATGCTTTTATATAAGTGTAAAAACGATTCTTTTTTCAGATGTTTGAACGTCCGTTTTACAAGGCCTAGTTTCTTGTTTGCTTTTTTGACTGCTTGTGCTATGTGTGGTTGAAAGTTTAGGTCTTTATCGATGATTACTCCCAGGTCCTTTTCTTCTTTTGAGAGATCAATATTCACCCTATCTCCATTATTCGGCATTGTATATTTGATTGGTTCTGTAGGTCCTAAATGTAGATGTTTGCATTTATCCGTGTTAAATTTTAATTGCCATGTTACAGACCATTTGTGGATGTTGTCCAAATCTCTTTGTAACTGGGTAGTGTCCGTTTCATTGCCTAATTCCCTGTAAATTTTTGTGTCATCTGCAAATATCTTCACAAGACTTGATATGGTTTCCGGAAGATCATTTACGTATATTAAAAACAGTGTGGGTCCTAACACACTACCTTGCGGTATACCACTGGTAACTTGTTTCCACTCTGAGAATTGACCGTTTAATACTACTCTTTGTTGGCGTCCTGTAATAAAATCTTTAATCCATCTGAGTGTGTTGCCGATTATACCATAATTTTGTAGTTTGCGGAAGAGTCTTTGGTGTGGTACAGAGTCGAAAGCTTTTTTGAAATCTAAATAGATGACGTCTACGGATTTTTTATTATCGAGTGATTTTGTCCAATCATCCATCGTTTCGATTAATTAACTGTGTAACACAAGATCTTCCCTTCCTAAAACCGTGTTGACTGTTTGTGAACAGATTGTTACTTTCCATATAATCAATTATCTTACTTCTTATGATTTTTTCCATCAATTTGCTAACAGTTGAGCTCAGACTGATAGGACGGTAGTTGTTTGGGTCGTTTTTCGGTCCTTTTTTGTGAATAGCGGTGATATTTGCTTCTTTCCATGCTTGTGGCACAGTTCCTTGAATCAGTGATTTATTGAATATTATGCTGAGTGGGTGACATAATGAGCTACCGGTTTCAAATAGGAACTTCGGGTGAATTTTATCTACTCCTTGTGATTTAGCAACGTTTAACTGATTCGTCAGTTTATTAATTTCTAAAGGTGTTACAGTGAAATCGTTGAACTTTGATTCTGTTTTCTTTTCTATGTCTGGAACACATGTTAAGTCCTCTACGGTAAACACACTTGAGAAGAAATTATTCAATAAATTTGCTTTACCGATGTCAGATTCTACTTTATTTCCCATACTATCGGTTAGGGTATTTATAGTCTCTCTAAATTTCGTTTTGGATTGTATATATTTCCAAACGGATTTAGAATCTTGTTTTATGTTGTTAATAATAGAAACTTCATACTTTTGTTTGGAGATATTTATCTTCTTCGTTGTAACGTTTCTTGCTTTTTTGTATTTTTGCCAGTTTTCATTAGATTTGCAGTAAGTGTATTTTTTCCATAACCTGCGTTTGTTTCGTATGCACTCTATGACTTCTTTGTCAATCCATGGTGTGTTAAAGATCTTCTTCTTCGGTTTACTCACTGGTATATTTGCTTTAATTTCTTTGTTAATAATATCGGTAAACCGGTTCCAAGCATCTTCAACACTAAGATGGTTTAATTCGGTCTTCCAATCTACACTCTGAAGGTTATTATTAATGACGTCATAATCAGCTTTGAAGTAAAGTGGTTTTTCTCTAAAATCACTCATAAATGTACTTTTCATGGT
This sequence comes from Anadara kagoshimensis, assembly GCA_021292105.1. Taxonomy (NCBI): domain Eukaryota; kingdom Metazoa; phylum Mollusca; class Bivalvia; order Arcoida; family Arcidae; genus Anadara; species Anadara kagoshimensis. The sequence goes on along the minus strand of CM037868.1, from coordinate 6,691,561 downwards.
AAGATTAAAAATTAAACACATATGATCACTTTTAGCCAAAGGAGGATAGTAGTTAACACTATCTACCATTTCGCTGTCACTAGTAAACACTAAATCCAAGATATTAGATTGTTCATTCTGTCTATACCTTGTGGGGTTTACTACATGCTGTGTGAGATAGCTATCTCTATAGGCCTCTAGGAATTTAAATGTTAAACTGTTTTCATTACATCTTGTTGATTCAGATCCCCAGTCGATGTTTTTTATGTTGAAATCGCCTACTAATAGTTTATTTACGTAGGTATTTTCTTCGATTTTGTAGTTATTGAACAAGAGCCTCAACTCTTCTAGACAGGATGGATCAGAATTAGGGCTACGATATACACACTGTAGTAATATTGCATTATTCCGTTCTAAATGAACATCAACAGTCACAGCTTCTATGTATTTATAGTTTGTGTGGTACTGATAACACTGATATACATCTTTCACATAAATAATTACCCCTCTAATTGCTTTATCTTCCAATAGATTAGTGAAGGAAAGATATCCTGGGAGTTGGAATTCAACAGGGTCGATCTCACATTTCTTCTGATTTTTTGGTAAAAATTCAGTGATACATATAATGTCGAAGTTATATTCAGAGACCATAGTATGGAGTTCGTTTCTTTTATTTAGTAGACTATCAGCGTTAGTATACATGATTTTTAGGTTATTTCGTTCTGTGACACTGAACTTCTCATTGACTTTATTTACATGTGGTGAACAACTATTTACATTATTTACAGTGTTAAAACCTATGTCCTAATCACATGTCATGGTTAAATCTTGAAAGTTTTCACAGTCAAGTAATCTACCTCCCACGAATGTTCTTTCTGGGTTACTTGATCTTCGTATTGGGGTTAATTCTGCTAATGCAGTTGTAACATGGCAATCCCTATTTACACTATTGTTTGCCAGTACTGAAAACAGGTCTTTGTCTATGTTACTGGTATCTATTTGCAATGAGTTGTCTTGTAAATCATCATCACTGTCTACCTCGCTCTCATCCTGTGCCGTACCTACTAAATGTGAAGCTGTGTCATCAATTACTGTTTCATGATTGTACATTTTACTGCCCTCTTCTTTCTTCTTTAGTTCACGCTTAAGTTTGTTTTCTTCCCTTTGTCTTGGTGTTGAATCCTTGACTATAACACATCTTTGTAGTTCCGGTGTCGCTTTGGTTTTGATAGATTTAACATTGGTCAGTATGATTTTTCTTTGGCGTTTATTCTCTAGAATAATTTTAAGGGGACGGATTTTGTCATGCGACGGATTGCCTATTCTAAACGCTACCTTCACTTCCACGTTAGGTACCCCTATAGAACTAAATAATTTATCCAGCATTGATAGGTCATATTTTTTCCTTTCTTCTGGATTTGTGTGTTTTGCTTCGGGCATGTTGAAACATACTAAGTTCATTGACCTGTTTTTTTGGTCATTTAGTTCTGACACTTCTTTTTTAACCTCTAGGCGAATGGAGTCTTGAAATTGCGTTTTGAGATCATCCAGAATCCCAGACTTCAGGCTTGTAATGCTAGCGTCTATTTTAGAGTCCATTCTCTCCTCTATGTTGTTAATTTTTTCTTCAACACTAGTAAGTCTGGTTTCATTATTTACTTTAATATCCTCCAGTGCCTTTTGAAACCTTGAAAGGTGGGAAAATTTTGCTTACATCCTGGACAAGTCCAACAGAAGCTATCTTGAGACTTAAAAATCCTGTTGAGTTCAGCCGAGATGTTTGCACAGCCCAAACAGAATCTGAGATTACATACTGAACACAAGCAAAACTCTTCCTCCTTTGAGTTACTTAAATCTTTATCACATTTAGGGCAGGAATTACTGGGAAGTCTTGCTCTTTTCCTGTTTTGCGAATGTAACATTTTGTTTGCCATCATTTGATTGTTATAGTTTAGTAACTTCTGCTTTAGCAATCGGCGGTTTTTCCAAGTTGAGACTTGTTAACAACAAGACGATCCTTAATGTTAATATCGGTAGTAGTAAAACGATGTATTCAATTTGTAAAACTTGTTAACAACAAGGCGATCCTTATTGTTAATATCGGTTTTAGCAAAACAGTGTGTTTGACTTGTAAAAACTTGTTAAGTTAACAACAAGGCAATCCTTATTGTTAATAATGGCAGTAGCATAACAGTGTATTTAAATTGTAATACTTACTAACAACAAGGCAATCCTTATTGTTAATATCGGCTGTAGCAAAACTGTCTATTTTAATTTTTAACACTTGTTAACAACAAGGCAATCCTTATTGTTAATATCGGCTGTAGTAAAACTGTCTGTTTTAATTTTAACACTTGCTAACAACAAGGCAATCCTTATTGTTAATATCGGCTCTAGCAGAACTGTCTATTTTAAATTGTAACATTTATTAACTTATTAACAACAAGGCAATCCTTATTGTTAATATCGACTGTAGCAAAAACTGTCTATTTTAATTTTTAACACTTGTTAACAACAAGGCAATCCTTATTGTTAATATCGGCTCTAGCAGAACTGTCTATTTTAAATTGTAACATTTATTAACTTATTAACAACAAGGCAATCCTTATTGTTAATATCGGCTTTAGCAAAACTGTCTATTTTAATTTTTAACACTTTTTAACAACAAGGCAATCCTTATTGTTAATATCGGCTGTAGCAGAAACTGTCTATTTTAATTTGTAACACTTATTAACAACAAGGCAATCCTTATTGTTAATATCGGCTGTAGCAGAACTGTCTCTTTGGGTTGTAACACTTATTAACAACAAGGCAATCCTTATTGTTAATATCGGCTGTAGCAGAACTGTCTCTTTGGGTTGTAACACTTATTAACAACAAGGCAATCCTTATTGTTAATATTGGCTGTAGTAGAATTGTCTCTGAGTTGTAACACTTTTTAACAACAAGGCAATCCTTATTGTTAATATCGGCTGTAGCAGAACGGTCTCTTTGAGTTAACACTTGTTAATAACAAGACGATCCCTATTAGTAATACCGGCTGTAGCAGAACTTCCTATTTTAATTTTTAACACTTATTAACAACAAGGCAATCCTTATTGTTAATATTGACCGTAGCAGAACTGTCTATTTTAATTTTTAACACTTGTTAACAACAAGGCAATCCTTATTAAGTTAACAAAGACTTAAATCAGTACTTATCCGCCTTATAAAGTCATAGAGTCTAAACAGCCACAGTCTTGATAGGGCGGAGCTAGGGTGTATACCATCCAAGAGCAATGTGTAATTTTTCTTATATAATACAATTTTTGCTGGTTTGCTGGGTCTAATCAAATCTTGTGAAAATTTTGGCGCTTGCCACCTGTTCAGTTCCCTTATCTTAGAGTTATATGCATCTATTTTACTTTCGAGTTGTTTCTGAGTGGAGGCGGATATGTGAGCAGGTACTGGGTATTTAACACGGTTAAACTCAGTAATACGGACAGTCTAAGAAGATTACATTAGCGGATGAGTTGACGGTATTGATTCTGAATTTAAGAGATATATAGAATTCTAAAATTTCGTCGACAGGCTCTTCGCTAGGAAGTACAGCCTTATCAGTTTTTGTTGTCAAGTTAATTCGCATGTGCCCAGCCATATGATGATTGTTGGTTTTGAGCATAATCTAACGATGGTAACACATATTTTATATCAATTTAAAAAAAGTCTTATGATCTTTAAGGCAGATAATTCGGCCTAATTTTGCATATCGACATGATCACCAGATATTTTTAAAACATGAAAATCTACAGAACATTTATTGCTGTAAGCCTAAAAACCACATTCTGTATTTTGGGAACGAGGTTGTTGAAAAAAGCTCTTTCATACGGGGAGATTCAAAGTTTTTAATTAAAGCGCCATCTATCATTTCCCCGCAAAACAAAGACGAATAGAATAACGGACAACAAAGAATGACAGCGTAATGCACTAAATTTAATTTATTTAATTGATGATAATCTGAAAACACAATCTGCACGTGACCAGTTTCATTTTGCATAAATTCATAATGTCCACCTTCGACGGCCAGATCGATGTGCAGTCGGGGAAAGAGGGGGGGGGGGTGTCTAGGTCTCTACTTGACTCTGGGGATTGTATTAGCCGGTTACTAGTCCAAGTCATTATGGTTTTCCGTTTTATGTGAGATGTTACAAGCATTCATTTTTATTTGTCGCACTAACAACTCTTTAAGGTATGCAGTAAATGATGTTGCAGTGTGCTATGTTTTATAATCCAACTGTCCATTCCATTATCCTCCATCTGCCTATTGCCCTTAATTTCATGCTAGCCATTAGCCATTTGCTAAATATACTGGTTTCCTTTGCCAACGAAGGTTATCACCATTGTGTGTGCAGGAAAAGAATAGAAGGATACAGGGCTCTACAATGCGAGTAAAACACTCGCATATGCGAGTAATTATTTGTAAATGAGAGTGGATATGTCAAATTCACTCGCCCATGTGCGAGTAGTAGAAAGTCAAATCCGAATTTTTCCTTTCCGTTTTCGACAATGAAATTACTCTCATCAAGCAACATCTTTAAAGCGCTTAAATTCCTAAAGCTGCAATCCGTTAATTTGTTAAGCGTTTCTGTGATCACGTTCTCAAGTGCCGATTTCATCACTCTGAGTTGTAAACAAAATCGGCAAATATAGGCATGAGTACGAATAAAAAATTAGAATAAATGACCAGGAAGAAACGGCCTCGTATATGACTCAGTTCCAGTGATACCTTGATGGAAAAACAAACGTAATCCTTTATAACGATGAAGGAAATCTGGTTCCCAAGTTTGCCTGGAAAACAGAGTTTTAAACCGGGGAAAAAACTTTAAAAGATATATCTTAAATTTTACATGTGTTAGGTGTATCTAGCTACACAGGAGATATTTACATTTCTGAAGCAACTCGCCTCGCACCTCTGATTTAAGTACATGTGTTTGAACTTAATTTGCCGGTTTTTAAAGTTTTTGCTTTGCATTTAGACATGCGCCGCAATTTTTGTGTTTGAAACCACAATAAAAGTAAATTGAATAAAAAAATATTGGGTCCAGCTGTTTTGTCTGCATCTTTAAAATTAAGCAGTAATGAGAAATGTTTCCAGTGTAATTGAATCCATTTATAAAAGAAATATGTGGCGAGTAAGATTTTTGCTCTGGCTAGTAAACATCTCGGGTTTACTAGCCAGGAGGCTTGTGAAAAAAATTGCAATCGTAGAGCCCTGGGATAGTGTTAAAATATGAGAAAGTTTAAAATGCAAGCCGGGCATGAGCTGCAGCTAAGGAAAAGTTAACCAAAAATTATAAAGGATAACATCAAATTACAATGTCAATGTACCACTGTGGTAGCTCGGTAGTGGGTGCTCACTTCATATGTGAGAGGTTGTAGGTTCTAACCCCAGGCAAGTCTGACCAAGACTTGATAATAGATAGTGACTGTTATTTAGACAAGAACTCAGCATTTCCTATTGGAACCACTCTGTTTGTGACAGTGAAATAGTCATTATTTCCATTTAAAATCAAATAAAATCGAGTTAAGATTGATATTTTTCACTTACTTGTACCTAGTCATAACAGGAAATCTGTATGCACATCCAGAATTGTCAGAATTTACTGTAGAAAAGAAAATGTTGGCACTATGGGGATATTACATGGCAAAAATGGTGATGTTTACACTGGAAGTGATGACGTTTTACATCATATGTGCAACAGAATCTGCCATTTGCCTGGTCTTTCAACATGTTGAATCCCCATAGAGTCAACATTTGATCCTGTACAGATATATTTAGGCTAATCAGGGATGCACTTCAGATTTTCTGTTACAACTAGGTACAAATAAACGAAAAATATCTTTATTATATGTTATTCAATTTACTATGAAATAAAGAATATTTTATTGTCACAAACAGTGTGGTTCCAACAGTAGATATAAAAGTCGGACTCCTTTAGAAGGGACTGTTTTTGGCCATTTCACATAATTATAGCTGATGATATCTCAATATAAGTGGAATATAGTAAAACTACATTTTATCAATCAAAATCCATGTTTTGTCATAGTCGATTACAAATGCTACTCTTCTCCCAAGTCGTACAAGATACAATAGATTTAAATCACTGAGTTATTTGCCGTTTCTGACTTAAGTTTACTGATAAATGTAAAGCACTTCTGTGATCATGACAACAGGAGACAAAACTAAGAAGGAAATAGACACAATTTTATTCTGGAAAACCTAAACAGGGGAAAAAGTCAAACTGGATTGGGAATTTTTCTCTATATAGGGTAGGAAAAGCCATGTACATTTGTGTTAATTCCCATAAGTACATTACATATAGACAGGCTTCACCCCAAGTTCATCTGGCTTTCCTTTATGGTTGTTTGGTTGGTTGAACGTTGCTTAACGTTGCATCAGCAATTTTTCCAGCTATTCGTGACGAGAACTATTTTATTAATCTCTATGGATTAATCTATGAACAAGTTTGTATATGCATGTGAAGTGCAAGTGTGTTGTATGGTCTGCCTTGTACCATCGCACACTCAGGGCAACTTTAAGGTGCTAGCTCACCAAGTCAGTACGCCGCAGACAAGCGTACCGCTCCCCCAGTAACATAAGACTGACACCGTGTGAACCAGTAAAGGCCAACGGCAAGGAAAATTCACTTTCCCACATGTGGTCTGAGCGGGACTCTATCTCACAGCAGTGTGAGACCCTGAATTTGTAGACCGACGTCTTGTTCATTAGGCCGCTTTCCTTTATGAATGCTGCATTTTAATTTTTCTTTTTTTTTCTTTCAGGAAAGTGGTTATTTCAACCAATTGGAACTCTAGTTGGAGTATACAAGATGGGAGTTGTCGGTCCTGAACATTTATTCTGCAGCTTCAAATAACCTAGCCCTGATATATCATGTCGGATGCCAATATCATGGCGGAATCATATTCAGGTGAAGGTCAGATTCAAATGTCTGGTGATGAAGATAACAAACCTATGTGTAAGTTTTGTTCGCCCAATTCGCAGTCCAGCTACATCAAGGCTCATATGAGGCTTCACACAGGAGAAAAACCATTTGCTTGTACATTCTGTCCAAAACGTTTTAGTGATTGCAGTAACTGGAAGAAACATGAGAGGATCCATATCCGACAGATGGGTTTATCTATGGATAAAGTTGAGGAATCTAAACCGATGTTTGTGATGCAGTCATTTCAGCCACAAAAGTGAAGTCCGAGAGTGGTGTCACATTTGCTTGTAAGATTTGTGGGAAAGCTTTCGCTAATGCTAGTAGTCTTACAGCACACAGACGAATTCATAGCGGAGAGCGACCTTACAGGTATATCTATATGTAAGATCATTAGTTATCTCCCTTTATAGCCATTACCAACCTCTATACCACCCCTAATGCATTTGACAACCAAGTGGTCTAAAGCCTGTGCTTACAGGTCATAGTGGCTCTTAACACCTATGTTTGAATCTTTAATGTACTAATAACAAGTCCTAGTATGAGAAACTTTGCTTGCTAAAGGTCAGTGGCCTTTTCTTGGCACTCCAGATTCCTCCACCATACCTGAACTGAAAGACTTGATATAGGTGAAAAGAATCTTGACTGGGCATAACACACCATTAACTCACTTCACTGCTTCCATTGTTTGCTGTTTAGTAAATTTCTTCAATTAACAACTAAATAAGAAACAATATGTCAATTTCAGTGGGATTTGACAGGGATGTCTGTTAGTCCAAACCCTATTTGCATTGATTTGAAGTCAACTTGACCTTTATTTAAGGTCACCATGGCATTTTTAGTAATCCTTCTACATTCTTGAAGAAATTTTAATAATTGTTTTGGGTTTTTTTTTTTTTCAAATGTCCTGGAAATTTAAAATTTGTACATTTGGAAAATTGGGAGCATCTGAATATTTAGAGGTGTCCAATATTTAGGAGCAGATGTCTGATTGTCCTAGTCCAAATACATAGAGGGGCAGAAAACATAAGGTTTACATTATTTACATTGGTTTGCATTACAGAAGGCCTAAAGTCTTAAATCTTTATATATAGCATCAAGTTTTAAAAGTTTGTTGTTCTGAACTTCACATTGGCTATATAAAAGTTAAATTATGTTATATGTGATGAACTAAAAGTGATATAGAATCTTCAAACCCGTTTTGTAGTTTGAGTGCTATAATAATACAACATTATTGATTTTTGAAGCAAGTTGCAGTGATTTCCCTAAAATATGTAACAGGAGGTAGATTGACTAATCCAACAGGCCAATGGTCAAGGGGCACTTTTATGAATTCTAACTGACCAATTCGAAGTTTTAGACCGACAAATCTGCCTGTTGCCGCCTCTTATGGAAAACACTGAAGTTGTCTATGACCCTTTACCGCTTGATTAGTAACTCACTAACTGTTTGATTCTGTCCGTTCATTTGTTCCTTACTGGTAGTTTGTTTTTCCGTCACAGAAAACATACTTTGACTTTGTGTAATGGGGAGGGGGGGGGGAGGGAGGTTTGACATATGTTGTGTAATCTGTAAGTCAAACTGTATAAAATGTATGCCTTTTAAGCTTTGCAAAATTTACATGTATATATCTATATTACCTACTTTTTTTGGACAAATTCTGCAATTTGTTTTACTATGAAATTGCTTTCTACTTAAGCAGCATAACATATATTTGGGGCACAGGTCCAAGCATGCAATTGATGAATCACCAGCCACGCCCACACTGTTCCGACAAAGGCCAGCATGCTTGAATTTCACACAAATAGAATGAAAACTCTGCCAGAATTGTGCCATTTAATGGCGTCACTGACACTAGTACGTCATTAGTTGCCGTGACACTGCTTTGGTACCATGATGGCAGCCAGTGTCGGAACATAAAAGGCTATGCCTGCGATACTTCAATTGGTCTTATTCATATTCATAGAGAACTCATATATGTAAAACCCCTATATTTTTTCACGAATAAAACTTCATATTGATCATCGGACCATGTAGTCCTACCATGTTTTAGAAGATTGTTGACCTTGTTTTTGATCTTTCTTTCTCGTTTTTTGTAGATGCCAGACATGTGGTAAATCATTCACCCAAATTGGAACATTACGAACACATGAACGAGTTCATACAGGGGAGAAACCATATGAATGTAAGATATGTGGCCAGACTTTTGCCCAAAATGGAAGTTTTCGCATGCATGAACGGCGTCACATGATGGAAATGTTACACAAATGTCCGGTTTGTCCCGTAAAATTCTCGAGGTGGGAAGATGCTAAACAACATTTGTCAACCCACCCTGAAATTGCTACATCAACAACACTGATGGAAAACGAGGAACATGAGGCGGTGAAACATGAAAGAGACAAATTAGACGAGGAAACACTTCCGCCTATTGAGACATTTACAAGTAGAGCTGACCTACTTTCTGCTGGTTTTCCATTTCCACCACAGATGCCCCCGCTTCTCTCTGGACCAATTCATTTTCCTGGAGCAATTTCCCTAACTGGAGAGATCACTACTCCAGTAAACATGTTCTCGCCTCAGTTGATTCCATCTGCTAGTGTTAACCTACAGACAATGTTACAAGATTACAAGCCAGTTGTTTCATTGCCAGCCCTACCACCAGTGTCTGTCTGCAGCCAGAAACAAATTTACGACACGTCTGATACAAACGTCGTCAGTACAACAACAGCGCGAGACAGAAAATACAGCACAGATTCATACACATCACGGTCTCTCTCAACACCAGACCCAGCATGTGATTCTGTGTCTAATAAATATGAAAACGAGAAAGGAACACCAAGGGCAGACAACTCTGAGGTAGAAACAACACAGGGTACAGAACCAGTCCCCAAACCACCATCAGAGGACTCCAGTTTTACGAGTGATCACTCCGATAATAATCATAGCGATGAACAACAGGGTATCAGTCGACAGAATCTACATTCTCGGTTAATATCATCTAGCAGTCGCAAACAGCGGCATCCAATGAGGCGTTACAGCGGAAGTGGAAGCATGGACCCTGACACGTCAACACAGCTGACGACAAGCCATGCATCGGAAGATTCTGAGATCAATGAGCTGTATGGTCAAAGTGAAGATGATTTTCTGGACTCTAAATCGTACAGATGTGAACATTGCCATATTGTTTTTGAGGACTGTACTCTCTATCTACTGCATAACGGATTTCATTCCAATGATGCAGAGCCATTCAAGTGTGTCATATGTAAGTCAGTTTGTAAAGATAGAATTGAGTTTAATTGTCATCTTACAAGCCATATAAAGTAGACTGAAATATCTACAAACCCAACCCACAAGTAGTTAAACCCTTTGTATACTTGTAATCCCCCCAGGTCCTACTGTACCATTTTCTTTAAGCCTATAAATAATGTCATTATTCCATACATGTGTTTTAGCTCTCTACCCTAATATCCTCTCTGTATTTTATAACCCAAGACTACTAATAATTGTTTCATTGTCTTCACATATTTTACCCCCTACCCCGTCCACCCCCACCCCATTAGTCTGTCAGTACTAGAACTATATAACACTCTCTTAACACCACTAATAATTGTTTCATTGCATACATACATTTTACCCAATTTCAATCCCAAAAAAAAGGCTATCTATACTGTATGTTTTAAGCCCATTAATAATAGTTTGATTGTAAACATGTATTTCACTCTTAACCTGTTTCCCCACCCCCTATACCCTCATCAATCACCACCACCTATCCCCTCATCAATCACCACCACCTATCCCCTCATCAATCAGTCTATCTGTATTTTATAAGGGCAATATGACTCATAATAGTTCAGTTTATCTTTAATAATAAAAGACCAAAATATCTAGAAACCAAAAAATACAAGCTTAACTCCCCTTTCTTTTGTCAACCCTGTATCTTAGCAATATAAGAGCTGGCAGTTATACGTAATAAGTTAAAATTCTTCATTTTTCCCTTGTTGCATTGAAATTTTTTAATCAATGATAAAATAATTATTGTCATGTGAACAATCAGTTATTATACCCTGGTTTTACAGAGTTATGTCCCTTGTTCACATAAAGATGTTAGGGTTATTACAGCCTGATTTTACAGAATTATGCTCCCTTGGCATTAAAGGTGTTGGGGTTAATAAAGCCTGGTGTTACAGGGTTATGCCCCTTGTTGATATTGGAAGTGTGGGGGTTATTAGGGCAATTTTAGTTTAATTTTCTCTGTTCAATATCATCATTGATTAATGGAAAGATTTATATTACTTTTTGTTGTTTTTTAATTAGGACTGAAACACGCAATAATAATGGCAATTAGTGAATACATATTTTGTATTTTAATTTCAGTATTAATTCTTTCTGTGTTTCTTAATTTTTTTCAAAGAGAAAAAAAGCCAACATTTGAACCAATACCTTATCAGAATATCTGTGTCTGCTAAACAGTGTCCAAAATGTGAGTGAAATTCTAACCAACCTGCATGGCAGGGATTGGGGACAGTTTTGAAAATATGACTGAAATTCTCACTGGCCTGGCTAGGCAGTGTTCAAAATATGGATTTCCTAAATATGACTGAAATCCATACTGCTGGCCTGAATCTCAAAACTTTAATGTTTTCTTTACAAAAATTATAGAATTTTTCAATTCATGAAAAATACAGGCCTGACTGAAAAATTACACATTCAACTAAACCTCATGAAAAGTTACAGATCAAACTAAAATGTTTCTATCTGACTGAAAGTTACAGGTTTTATCTGTGAACTAGCCTAAAAATTGAAAAGCCTGACTGGATGCATGATTGCCATAGGAATTGCAAATTTGAATGTTTTTTAATACAACAATATGAACGTCATTATGCTGTATTGCATTGTGTTTTGGAAAGGGGGATGGATATCAAGCAATTTACCTTAGGTGATCCATTTTTCAACAGAAACGAAGGTTCTGGCTTTGTCTTGGTACAAATGTTGCTTTTATGAACTTTTTTCAGTTTTAACATTGTTACATGACAGTTCACTGTTTATTTAGAATTAATAAGTAATGGTGCTATGTTGTTGCTTGGCTTTTTGTTATTGACTGATTACAGTCTGTAGATTTATTAATTATTGGCTATTTAATTAGTTTATTTTATATTTAGCTTTACATTCCTTCAAACTTTAATTAATATATGGCCAATTAAAAAAAATTGTGTTTCTGCTTTTTGCATTTTTTTTTGTCCTATCCTATAGTTTTTATTGTCATTTTTTGGATACATGCAACATTAAAATGCATGAATTATGTTATACAGAGCTAGGTAAAAAATATTAATAATAATAATGATAATAACATATTAAAACATATTATACTTCAAGCAACTTAAGTTGAGTCTTCTACAGTGAGTTACAAATCAAGTTCACATTTCATTCTGTTCTGTTAATTTTTACTGTTTTTTTTTTTTTTTTTTTTGGTAATGACAGCCTGTAGGCTTGGTCCATATGTGGGAGCATGGGGTATGTGAGTTCGCTCTCGAAGGTTCTTTTATTTTGTTGAGAGTTGAAAGCAGAAACACAAATATTTTTTTGTTGGCCTAAAGTTATATTTATATGTTAGTGTTATGTTTTAAGTAACGGCTAGTATTACTCTTGTTAATAGGTCAACAAAAATGGCTCTAAATCGATGTTGTTAAGAAGGTGCAATACTTACAAGTTTAGTCAAACCATATTTTTTTTAATTTAAAGCCATTTGACTGAACTCCTAAGCTTTGTTTTTTTAATCAAATTTATTTTAGACATTAAGTTATAAAAAATTAACACAAACATACAATGATTAATTTGATACTTTTTCTTTGACTGTAATTTTTACTTTCATTATTTTTTATGGTAAATTTATATTATGTGATAAGCAAAATTAGGCATCAGTATGAAATATCATAAAATATTTCCATGACAATAATTTATTTCTTTGTTTACAGTCAAACTGTTTTAACATTTACTCATTACTACTCATTACAACCCTGCCACAGGGGTTCAAAATTATGTTTTTAGCTCACCTGACCGAAGGTCATGTGAGCTTATGGCATAGCGCAGCGTGTGTATGTGCGTGTGTGCGTGTGTGCGTCGTTAACACCTATTTTCGACTTCTCTTCTGAAACTACTGGACAGTTTTTAATGAAACTTTGTCAGAAGTATATATGGGCCGGTGCAATTCAGATTTGTTCGTGGCGTTGCTATGGCTACCATAACTAGGTCAAGGTGACCTAGGGGTGCAAACATCTTAAAAAATCTTCTTCTCCGAAAGTACTGATTGGAAAAAAAATCTGATGTGATATTTGGCTTCTCTAGGGTCTTAAGCCTATAGTTTGTTCATTTTGTGAAATTCGGATAAAAAATAGGTTACGCGTTTTTGCGTTTAATTTTGAAAAAATCGTAAAATAGCTTCAAATTGTTATAACTTGACTATTTGACCAGATAATAACATGGGGTTTTCAGTTTTGACATCTTCTTGTTAGTATCTTCAAAATGAGGTCAAGGTCAATTGTGAAGGTCGTGACCTAATTTTTTTTACCTCTGATTATAATTATTATCTCGAAAACTATAAACTTTTTGTATAGGCATGTATATTAGAATGTTGTAGGTATCGATACAACGATCATTTTGATGTATAGAAAAAGGTCATGGGTTCAAAGGTCAAGGTCACAGATGCGAAACAATACCGAAATGGTTAATTATCTCGAAAACTATAAACATTTTGTATAGGCATGTATATTAGAATGTTGTAGGTATTGATATAACAATCATTTTGATATATAGAAAAAGGTCATGGGTTCAAAGGTCAAGGTCACAAATGTGAAACAATACCGAAATGGTTAATTATCTCGAAAACTATAAACTTTTTGTATAGGCATGTATATTAGAATGTTGTAGGTATTGATATAACAATCATTTTGATGTATAGAAAAAGGTCATGGGTTCAAAGGTCAAGGTCACAGATGTGAAACAATACCGAAATGGTTAATTATCTCTAAAACTATAAACTTTTTGTATAGGCATGTATATTAGAATGTTGTAGGTATTGATACAACGATCATTTTGATGTATAGAAAAAAGTCATGGGTTCAAAGGTCAAGGTCACAAATGTGAAACAATACCGAAATGGTTAATTATCTCGAAAACTATAAACTTTTTGTATAGGCATGTATATTAGAATGTTGTAGGTATTGATATAACAATCATTTTGATGTATAGAAAAAGGTCATGGGTTCAAAGGTCAAGGTCACAGATGTGAAACAATACCGAAATGGTTAATTATCTCTAAAACTATAAACATTTTGTATAGGCATATATATTAGAATGTTGTAGATATCGATACAACAATCATTTTGATGTATAGAAAAAGGTGATGGGTTCAAAGGTCAAGGTCACAGATGCGAAGCAATACTGAAATTGTTAATTATCTTGAAAACTATAAACTTTTTGTATAGGCATGTATATTAGAATGTTGTAGGTATTGATACAACGATCATTTTGATGTATAGAAAAAGGTCATGGGTTCAAAGGTCAAGGTCACAGATGCGAAACAATACTGAAATTGTTAATTATCTCGAAAACTATAAACATTTTGTATAGGCATGTATATTAGAATGTGTTGTAGGTATTAATACAATGATCATTTTGATGTATAGAAAAAGGTCATGGGTTCAAAGGTCAAGGTCACAGATGCGAAACAATACCAAAATGGTTAATTTTTTGAAAACTATAAACTTTTTGTATAGGCATATATATTAGAATGTTGTAGGTATTGATACAAGGATCATTTTGATGTATAGAAAAAGGTCATGGGTTCAAAGGTCAAGGTCACATTTGCGAAACAATACCGAAATGGTTAATTATCTCTAAAACTATAAACTTTTTGTATAGGCATGTATATTAGAATGTTGTAGGTATTGATACAGCGATCATTTTGATGTATAGAAAAAGGTCATGGGTTCAAAGGTCAAGGTCACAGATGTGAAACAATACCGAAATGGTTAATTATCTCTAAAACTATAAACATTTTGTATAGGCATATATATTAGAATGTTGTAGATATCGATACAACAATCATTTTGATGTATAGAAAAAGGTGATGGGTTCAAAGGTCAAGGTCACAGATGCGAAGCAATACTGAAATTGTTAATTATCTTGAAAACTATAAACTTTTTGTATAGGCATGTATATTAGAATGTTGTAGGTATTGATACAACGATCATTTTGATGTATAGAAAAAGGTCATGGGTTCAAAGGTCAAGGTCACAGATGCGAAACAATACTGAAATTGTTAATTATCTCGAAAACTATAAACATTTTGTATAGGCATGTATATTAGAATGTTGTAGGTATTAATACAATGATCATTTTGATGTATAGAAAAAGGTCATGGGTTCAAAGGTCAAGGTCACAGATGCGAAACAATACCAAAATGGTTAATTTTTTGAAAACTATAAACTTTTTGTATAGGCATATATATTAGAATGTTGTAGGTATTGATACAAGGATCATTTTGATGTATAGAAAAAGGTCATGGGTTCAAAGGTCAAGGTCACATTTGCGAAACAATACCGAAATGTTTAATTATCTCGAAAACTATAAACTTTTTGTATAGGCATGCATATTAGAATGTTGTAGGTATTGATACAACAATCATTTTGATATATAGAAAAAGGTTATGGGTTCATAGGTCAAGGTCACATTTGCGAAACAATACCGAAATGTTTAATTATCTCGAAAACTATAAACTTTGTGTATAGGCATGTATATTAGAATGTTGTAAGTATCGATACAACAATTATTTTGGTGTATAGAAAAAGGACATGGGTTCAAATGTCAAGGTCACAGATGTGAAACAATACCGAAATGGTTAATTATCTCGAAAACTATAAACTTTTTGTATAGGCTTGTATATTAGAATGTTGCAGATATTGATACAACGATCATTTTGATGTATAGAAAAAGGTCATGGGTTCAAAGGTCAAGGTCACAGATGCAAAACAATACCAAAATGGTTAATTATCTCGAAAACTATAAACTTTTTGTATAGGCATGTATATTAGAATGTTGTAGGTATGGATACAATGGTTATCATGATGTTAAAAAAAAGTCATTTGGGTTTAGTATTTATGTGTTCTTTAAATCTATCAGCTCGCCATTAGTTATCAGGTGAGCGTATCAGGCCCATGGGCCTCTTGTTAATGGAAGTTCCAGGAGGATTTGCCATTATTTTTGGCAGGTCTTACATAAAGCAGTGATTTCCCTAAAATTTACAGCAGGAGGTAGATTGACTAATCCAACAGGCCCAGGTGTCAAGGGCGCTCCTAGGCTGAAAACGATTTTCATGTCTTCTGAAGGCAATTTTATTAAATTCTCACTGGCCAATCTGATGTTTTAGGCGGTCAATTCTGCCTGTTGCTGCCTTTTATGGAAAACACTGATAAAGTTTGCAATGTCCAATATCAACATTGAATGTAGATTTATGTGCAATTATGTAATCATATAGGAAAAAGTAGGCTTATTCTGTTAAAAACTTAAAAGGTCAGACTTTTACAGTTTAAATATTAAAGGATCCCAATGTAAAATCTAATGGTCCAGGACCTCAGACCTAGAATTTTGAATCCCTGCCTGGGTTTCTGCTTTGTGTACTTCCAGTACTTTCAGTACTTTGATTGATTTTTTAATTAGATAGTGTATGTTTATATTATATATTGCTTTACTGCTTTGTACAGAAGTCAGTGTTGTGAGGTACAAGAAACTTTCAACAGTTATCTCCCCTTGTACAGTTTCTAAGTGAAAACCTTCCCTATATATACAGAATATCACCATTATTCAGATATGACTCAAAATTTGATTTTTTTCTACAAAGTTTTCCTCTTTAGTTGTGAACTAGGTATAAAAACCATGATGTTAAATACCAAAAACATTTAAATAATAAATTTTTCCATCTTAGATTGATTGTATGAGATGAGTAAATGGGGTTAATATCTCAGTCAAGAGTATTTCACTTATATTGAAATGTCACCGGCTAAAGGTGAAGTGGTAAAAATATTGACAATTTGAAGTGCACCAAGGGTTATATGTAGGGAGGGTTTTTTAACATGCTATACCTGCTGTGACATGATGGGGCATCAGCTTTTAAGGTCTGGTCTCTTCTGAAGGAAGACTATTTTCAATCCTTGGTCAGATGCTGGCTGGTGTTCAAATAACAACTTCTTACATATGGAGTAAGCACTCTACCAATTGATGGATCGCTGGCCACGCCCACAATGTTCCGACACTGTCTGCCATCACGGTACGAAAGCAGCGCCAAGGCAACTAATGACGTACTAGTGTCAGTGACGTCATTAAACGGCACAATTCAGACGAAGTTTTCATTCTTTTTGCCTCTAATTCTAGCATGCAGGGCCTTTGTAGGAACATTGTGGGCGTGGCTGGCCATACGTCAATTAAGCTCCCAAAGAGGTGATTAATAAATTCATAAATAGTGCTTGATTGATCTTACTTGTCTGAATTGTTGGTATTTTTTTCAAAAAAAAAAATTGTTGACCAGAATCTATAGTGGTTTTTCCCATCTTAGAGGTAACTTGTAAAATGGGATATAACTGAGGATTGTTTCTATGAATTACCATATTAATTATACATTCCACATTAAGTGTTATTATTTTATAGATTTTGCTATGTACAATATTCATTCCATATATATAGAACCTTTATCATGGTTAAGTCAGAAATGCTTGTCAGATATGCTTGTTGGTCGACTGCTTATAAGGCCCTTGGCTGGGTAACTCGAAACTATCTTAAATGTTATGAACACTTCAGCTTATCGTCAATATACTGTGAAGGGGATTAAAATTTTGTGATTTCTAAAATCTGGCAATTTACGTAGGTGTAATTTTCACGTTACCAATATAAATGGGTGTATATACCAAATGCATGTATTATGAAATATTAACATGTATGGTAGACATTTTCATGTAGGTAAAATTTTTGTAGTAATTGCTTTAGCACAAAATCACAAATATTTTACACACACGAAAATTTCCCCCTTTACAGAAACCAATAGGCATTAAGTATTTGTAACTATTCAGATAGTTTCAAGTTATTCATCCCAGCTTTACCAGACTATTTATTCCTAAGACATGGGTAATAGGTCAAACAGTATTTCAATCAGTATACATATAGTCTAGCTAGTTAAACATTTGCTTTTTCATTGTTTCATAAAGTGAGCTATATCGGTTTGAATCTACAAAAACTAGTAAACTCAGTTTATGACATATGATTGATATTCTTTTACTAATATTGGTATATAAGCAGATACACTTACAGTGGAACCAGCTGCCACAACCAAACACCCTCTGCACTAAGGAATATGTTTAGACTAGACAGGTTTTCCATTTACACAGGGTAACAAAGAATACTAGTTGTGTGTCATAAACTTGAGATTTGGTTTTGCAGATTCAGCAGATCCTTCCTAGTGCGAAAAAGTTTCTTCACTCATTTGCCAAAGATAAATATCTCTTGGCACTCCAGTTTTCCCCACCATCTCAGAACTTATTGTCTTAATATTATTGAAAGAATATAGGTATAAAATACCATTATTCCATTCTACACCCTTTAAAATATTGATTTTAAATTTGTTCCAAAGATCATCATATTTTCACATTATTAGATTTTTTCCATAAAGCTTTTTTTGGGTTTCCAAAGTAGTTGTTGTCCAAAGATCATGATCAGGCTGTCAGTCTATCTATGTTTTTGGATTTGATTCCATAGGGCAAAGTTTCGAATCTCACCAAAAGTTATTGTAATGGGAAGCATTTGGCATGGAAAAGCAACAGGACCAGATCATTTTTTTTACCAAGATTATCAACTTTATTTTATAGACAAAATACTATTTCTTCAGAAATGTGACATAATGATGTCATAATTTCTGTGGATTCAGCAGTTTTCCTGGAAACATAAGGCAAGCTTAACTCTATCATTTTTTACCAAGATTATCAACTTTATTTTAGGGACAAAATACCATTTCTTCAGAAATTTTGGCATGATGATGTCATAATTTCTGTAGACCTAGCCGTGTTCCTGAAAACATGAGCTGAACCAGCCTTCAAAGTGGAAGTGGGTTTCAAAACTAAGTGACCACCTGGCCACCAGTTTAAATTTTCAGGTGGCCAGGTGGAAATTTCAAGTGGCCAGGCAATCCTTTCTTCCAAATGAAGGGAAATTAAAGCATCCTTTTAGGTATAGAGAACACAAAAAACACATTTTTAAAACTAACTAACAATTACTTACATCAGTGTTATTAATAACAATAATGGTGATGTAAAGTGTCCATTATATTGCCTGAAATGGCAAAAGTGTCGATGAAAATTCTGTTATACAGAAACAATATCTCTTCTCTGGTCACAACAATTCAAATTTAAAGAGGACAAGCTGGTGACCATACACAATTTCAGATCTATTTTAGTAGACCAAATTGAGAGCTTGTGAACTCCATAGAAACTAAATGATCCGGTCCTGAGGCTTGATTTGAGGCTGATTTGTGCCTCGTGTTCTTATTTATCATTAATATTAACATTTATTTTATAATTGATAAAAATAAACAGTTTTCATTAAAATGATTTTACAAAAGTATTTTATAGATATTTATATATATGATTTTTTTTTTTTTTTTTGCAGCTTTTCAATTTTTTAAGTTTCAAAGAAACGGCAATAAAAAAGGTTTATAGTTTTTGATTTATAATTTTTCAGCAGCTAGATTTTTTTAAACACAAGTTTAGTTTGTAGTAACCTATTTACAATGTAGAACAAATGAAGGTGCTTTATTACTGATCAGTTACAAATAATTTTAGTGTTTTTTAAATGTTTTTACATATTTATTGTTTTTGTAAAGACTTAACTGATGGGGCAGGGGCAGGGTCCATCATGGGGTCCCATGTCAAAGTTGAATACAATGTGACATCTTGAAGTATTAATAGGACCACAAATTATATAAGAGTTGCCTCCCCTAGCACATGTAAAACCATTCATGTTAACCTTGGTGCATAAGGTTTATACTTGTCATCATTCTACATGTACCTCATATAAATACTATGCCTTGCTAATAGAACACAGGTCTCACTGAGCATAGAATCCCCTGCTAAATTTGAATTTTTTGAGGTACTTCATGTGTTCCATCTGACGGTTCTGATCCTATCTACAAGTATTAAATTGAACTACAAGTTGTCTACCCTAGTAAAACCATTCATGTTAACAGTTCTTATATTTACATATGGTGCATAAAGTATTACGTCATGCTAACTGAAAGTACAATGTATGTTTTAATGTTTTTTGTATGTTTATGTAGGTATGAGTGGGGTGTAGCAGGTTGTAGTTTATGCTTAATTATATTGGTTTCATTATACATATAGATGAGTAATATTGTCAAAATTATGTCCCTCAATTGTAGAGGGCTACAAAATAATGAGAAAAGAAAAGATGTTTTTAAATATTTAAGAGAAAAAAATGGATCAATATATTGTCTTCAGGATACACATTTCTGTCATTCAGATGCTAACACTGTAAGGTCACAGTGGGGCTTCGACTGTTTATTAAGTCCTGGTACTGCTAACTCTAGGGGAGTTGCCACATTTTTTAATAATAATTTTGATTACAAGCTGAAAAAAGAAAGGATGGATGATATTGGTAATTTGTTAGCACTTTCAATCGAAATATCTTCATATAACATAACCTTAATTAATATTTATGGACCTAATAAAGAAAATACAGATTTTTATGTTAAATTAAGAGATATAATTGATGATTTTCAGAATGAGTTCGTCATTATTTGTGGTGACTGGAATATAGTCCAAGATTTTAATCTAGATTGTTTTAATTACACACAAGTAAATAATCCCAAAAATAAAGAAGCTGTTGAGGACCTGAAAAAAGAATTCAATTTGATTGATCCATGGAGAAATTATTATCCAAATAAAAAGCGATACACTTGGTTTAGAAGCAATCCAACTAAAAAAGCCCGCCTGGATTTTTTTTTAATTTCAGAGGAACTGTTATCCTTAATTGAAAAAATAGATATATCCCCTGGATATAGGACCGATCATTCAATAATTGAAATACAAATTAGAATTTCAGATATTGAAAGGGGTAGGGGTTTTTGGCGCTTTAATAACTCACTTCTTAAGGACCCGGTTTATATACAAAAGGTAAAAGATATTATTCTGCAAGTTAAAAAAGAATATGCAATTCCAGTATATACTCTAGACTTTATTTCAGAGCCGTCAAATGGAAATTTACAATTTTTAATTAGCGATCATGCTTTTTTGGAAGTTCTGTTAATGAAAATAAGACAAATGACAATTCCCTATACATCAAGTAAAAAAAAAGAAAGAAATATAAAAAATAATTCATTTATTCATCAGATTAAATTTTTACAAGCAATTGTAGATGAAACTAATAATAGTCTTTTAAATAACATACTATGTGAACTAAAATCAGAACAAGAGGAATTAAGAAAATCAGAATTAGAAGGTCTTTTGCTAAGAACCCGCTCTAAATGGATTGAAGATGGCGAGAAGCCTACAAGATATTTTTGTAACCTAGAAAAACGAAACTTTGTTGATAAAAGTGTAACTAAGCTTAAAAAGCAAAATGGAGATGTTCTCTATAGTCAGAAAGAAATTTTACAAGAAATTAAAACATTCTATGCAAACTTATATGCAAATAAAGATATTGAACTTGAGAATGTTGACCTGGAGGAGCTCTTAGGAAATGTAAACATTCCAAAACTAACATGTACCGATACACAAAACCTTGATAAAGATATTACTAAACATGAAGTATTAATAGCTCTAAAGCATCTAAAAAATGATAAAACCCCAGGAACTGATGGTTTTTCAGCAGAATTTTATAAATTTTTCTGGATTGATATAGGTGATTTTTTATATAGAAGTTTAATATACAGTTTTAAAACAGGAGAATTATCTCACACACAAAAACTTGGAATTGTAACTCTAATCCCAAAAAGCAATAAACCCAGAGAACTCCTTAAGAACTGGAGACCTATTTCACTGCTAAATGTTAGCTATAAAATATTATCTACAGTCCTGGCGAATAGAATAAAAACTGTCATGAATTTAATTATCCATGAAAATCAAAAAGGGTTTATAGCAGGCAGATATATTGGGGAAAACACAAGGCTTTTATATGATGTAATCCATTCAACTGAAGAAAATGATATACCTGGAATTATGCTTTCCATTGATTTTGAAAAAGCATTTGACTCAGTGTCCTGGAATTTTATTTTTAAAACTTTAGGATTTTTTAATTTTGGTGATTATTTTAAACACTGGATTCAGATTATACTGAATGATGTAAAACTCTGTGTAATACAGAATGGCTACTTTTCAGAATTCTTTAATATTGGTCGTGGCTGCCGTCAAGGTGACCCAATTTCACCGTACTTATTCATTATTTGTGCTGAAATAATGGCTATTATGTTACGAAATCATAGTGAGATAAAAGGCATCTGTATCAAAGGTAATGAGTATAAGCTTTCACAATATGCCGATGATACTGTTATCTTACTTGATGGTTCAGAAGCTTCTTTGCGTAATACACTGTCTCTGATTTACCAGTTCTCAAAATATTCAGGGTTAAAACCTAACTATGAAAAGACTAAATGCATGTGGATTGGCTCAAAAAAATATTCTACTGACAAACTTTGTGAAGACTATAATTTGGAATGGACAAGTAACCCTATTGTTATCTTGGGTATTATCTTCTCACTAAATCTGATCCAAATGGTTGATCTCAATTATGAAAACAAAATTAGTGAAATTGAGAGATTAATCTTTGTCTGGTCTAAGAGAATGTTGACACCTATTGGTAAAATAACTGTAGTTAAAACTATCTTGCTCTCTAAACTTACACATCTGTTTATCAGTCTCCCCTCACCATCTCGGATGATACTACAGAAACTAGAAAAACTTTTTTTCAAATTTATATGGAATAATAAAGTTGATAGGATTTCTAGGAAACTATTAGTACAAGATTTCACTAACGGTGGTTTAAGAATGGTGCACACTCCTTCATTTATTAAAAGTCTGAAACTAACATGGATAAGAAGATTGATTACATCTGAATCTTCCTGGGTGAAGTTGTTATATGACACCATGCCAACTCTGTTCAAAAACTTTGTAAAGTTTGGTAATGCGTACAGTAAACACTTATCTCAAGCGACAAAAAACCCCTTTTGGGCCGAAGTATTTTCAGCACTATATAGTCTTAGACTTAATATTGACGAAGAAGTATATGAACATATCCCATTATGGTATAATGATATTATTGTTATTAATAATAAACCAGTTTTTTATAGCTCGTTTTTTAAACGTAACATACTATATATTGGTGATATACTAAGTGAAAATGGTGATTTACTCAGTTATGAGCTCTTATGCGAGAAATATAATTTCTCTCCAGCCTTTACTATGTTCTTAGGTCTTAAAAAGTCAGTTGCCATGTTATATGACAAATTTGAACATATAAGATATGAATCTAACTTAGTGTCAGTAAAATTTGTAGAATTATTAACAAAAAATAACAAAGGCAGCAGAGATTTTTATGATATTTTTATTCAGAAACTGTACTCTCAGCCTAAGAGCGAAGTAAAATGGGAAATTACCCTTGACACTCAGTTTAGTGCAAAATGGTGGAAACTTTGTAATTTTTACACTGTTAAACATGTAAAAGACACCAGATTAACATGGTTCCAATACAGAATTGTTCATAGAATATTATGTACAAATACATTTTTATACAAGATTGGTGTAAAAGACCATGATATATGTGATTTCTGTCATGAACAATCTGAAACACTGATACATATTTTTTGGGATTGTAAAATTACAACTATTTTCTGGAAAAATGTTGCCAAATGGATAAATGATAACTTAAATCTTGACATTGATTTCAATTTGTTAGATATTCTTTTTGGTTATTGTTGTAAAAACAGATATGCTCTTAACCTTATTATACTATTATGTAAAAATCATATATACAGAGCAAAAATGCAAAAAACACTGCCATTTTTTGAAACAGCTAGAAAAGAAATTTTATATTACAAAAAGATTGATGAATATATCCACAAGAAAAATTGTAACTCTTACTGTGAAAAGTGGGGCATATTTGATGCCCTTGTATAATCCTTTGTTATATATACAACATAAAATGAAAAATCAAATTACAACCTGGTGTAAATATGTGTGTAAATGTGTGTATGAAAGGTGTAACATTGATGTCTTTTTATGTCTATGTATATCATATAGAAATGAATAAAGATATAAATATAAAAAAAAAAAAAAAAAAAAAAAAAAAAAGAAACTGATGGGGCAGGGAGCAGTGGGGGATAACTAGAAATTATTGAGTTTTAGCAATTGTTTTGAAACAATGAATAATTACAGTATTATTTGTTAATAGTTTTACCTGGGCACTCCAGTTTCTTCCACCATACGAGAACTCACAGCCTCAATGTCAGTAAATACTCTTTGATACAGGGGCATGAAACTTTATTACATCACTCGACCAGGTCTGACCCAATACATGAAAGTGGGAAGTGGGAAGTGATTATTCTTTCCCCAAGCACTCTGGATTACAAAATGAAAGTAACAATTCTTTCAGATGTGAACTTAAAATAAACAAGATCCTGTTTCACCGAAGTCATGATAAAGAACCCTGCTGCATAATACCATCAGTGCAAAGCACAGACAACATTTCTGTACCTTCGCCTATAGCTGATGACGTTTCAATATAAGTGAAATATTCTTGACTGGGACTTTAAACACCATTACTCAATTCAACTCTATTACATCAATCTACTCTATTCATCCTAATTTTTTAGATAATTAGTTCAGCAGGAAAAGCAGTCCCAATTCCTGAAATATAAAAACCCCAAATGTGCCATATTTACTGACTTACGAATTGACTCAAAGTAAAATGTTGTTAAGTATAAATTTTAAAGTTTTGCTGAATGTTTTATTTTTGTACAGATTTTTGTTTTATATGTTAGAGATTATTACTGAGCTTTTTACTGATTTAATGAATATTTTAATTAGTTTGATAAGCCATTCACGATCTGATAGCAGTGTGCACTGTGAGTCTATTTTAATACTAGGGTTGTTTTGACAAACGAAGTGTAGACTTATGTGATTATATACAAATCTACTACACTTCATTATTTTTGGTTTAGGTGCTATAGACTCGGACATGTTTATAGGCCCTCTGCCAATTAGATCACGAACAACCTATACTAAATAAGTGCTTAAGGCCATATAAAATTAATTCCTAGATTTTCATCCCACCCTTCCCACTTTTTTCATCCTGCCTCAGAATTTCTTATTTGTTTATTTTTGTTTTGTTCTTTAATAAAGTTTCTTTCAGACGCTTTCTAATGTCATTACTGTTATTTCTTTTAAATCTGAAAATAAAAAATAAAATATATAATCCATCCCCCAGTCCAATTATTGAAAAAAAATTGATGAAAACCTAGGAATTAATTTTATATGGCCTAAATATGCTAGAGTTATTAGCTTTATTCCATTTCACATTTCATAAAGTTCCTACAGGCGGAGTCTCGGAGATCCTAATTCATTGAATTTGCTTGTCTTGACACAGAATAATTCAATAATTACTTTTTTTAATTTTTAAAGATCTGATCATACATACTTTTATACATTGTGTTTTATTTATTATTTATGATTCCACTTTTCCATGTTCAAATTTACAGAATTTCTTGTTATTACATATTTTTGTTATATATAGATGTTATATTATTTATGGTTTTAAAGTTACGGTATTTGCTTTTAGATGTTGACTTTTTGTTGCAGTTTTGTTTAAAACTTGAGAAGTTTTTATTGTTTTGTTTTATATGCCAATTTCCATATCATTGATTTACAAAGAACAATTAGTTTTTGTATCTTTCATTGTTATTATTATTTAATTTTACTACGTCTTCTCCACTCATCATTGTTTCTTCTATGACACATTTTGGGCAATTATTATTCATGATGGTATGAATAACAATAATATGCTTGATGGTCTGTTGTTATACATACTTCCATTTTTTCCAACAAGATATTCCCAGTGCAGACAAAAAATAAAATTGACAAACAATTCTACAAAATGTTTCATATTTTTCCAAAAAGTGGGAAGTATATACAGTTTACATGTCATGAGAATAAAATGTCAGTTGTGAATATATATATATAATTTTTATATATATGTATTATATGTATTGTTACTAAAGGTCATTCACAGTCTCATGGCAAAGTATGAAGCAAGTGTACTAAAAGCATTTGGGTTTTTTTGCGAGTGGAAATTTTTGCAAAATCGTATTGTTGGTATTTCACAAGGGGGTATTTTCGTGATTTTTACATTCGTGTGTTGGCAACAAGGTCTTATTTTAATTTTCAAAGAGGGAACTTTTTCCCCATGTTTACAATGGCGAAAATAATGGAAATTTCCACCATGCGAGAAAATAACCATGTTTACCATATTTTAATATTAGAGTAATTGAAATAAATAAAGTGAATGAAGGTGTGATATTATACTCTGCCAACAGATTCGTAAACGATCTATACTGGTAGTTTAGTACAGAATTTATACATAATTATTATACATATCAGATATCCATGTTGTACAGTATTGTTGTTGTGTTAAACATGTAGATATATACGTGTTTATATTATATATATATTGTAAATGTAAACTATTATTCTTCCATGTCAATGTCCAATTGTCTCAATTTAAAAGTTTTAATTTTGCAATTTCATAACTTTGTATTTGGTGCATACTGATAATTAGAGAATTTCATCATGTTCATTTAATTTTTGTGTTGATTCACAAGAGTAACATACATGTAAATATATATATACATATATTAAATGTTTAATCTATTATTCTTTCATATTTCATGTTGATGTTCAATTGTCTGAATTCAAAGTTTTAATTTTGCAATTTCTTAACTCTGTATTTGGTGCATATTGAAAATTGGCAAATTTTTTGTCATGTTCATTAAATTTTTTTGTACATGTATGTATATTATCCATGTTGATGTCGAGTTGTCTCAATTCAAAAGTTTTTAACTGTTTTTTTTTTTTTTTTTTTTTTTTTTTTTTTTTTTTTTTTTTTTTTTTTTTTTTTTTTTTTTGGTTCAATTTTTTTAACACTTGCTGCAAACTTAAAATGGGGGAAATTTTCATCATTATCATTTTATTTTTTTGTAAATTCATGAGAGTGACATAGACTTACTCATATTTTATTTTGTTAAAATTCACTTAATACATGTATATGCACCAGCATCATTTGAAATGCCCTAAATATGTACATGGATATTTTTAAATTTTATTCTTGCAAAGTTGAATAACAAAATTTCCATTTGCAGTATTTGTTTACATGACTACTTCTAAAAAACTAAATGTGATTTTTAAAATGTCTGATTGGTGTCATTTTTAAGACAGTAATTTCTGCCAGCAGTATATATATAATAAACTTACCATTTTGTCTCAAAAATCATTTAAGTTGGGAACCTTATGTGTTTTTTAAATGGCAAATTGCATCATTGATATGTATATAACATACAGTAGTTTGTGTTAACTGTAACCCAGTGATCGTCTCATTTTAATCTGTTAGTTCAGATTTAAATTTTAATTTTTGTCTCTTATTTGTTGTTATATTTTTAATGGCCGTAGATAGCTGTAATAATGCTGCTACAGATGTTAGATACTTAAAACATTGTTATTAATGAACAATTAAAACTGGATACACATGTATATTTGTATATTTTTAAAAAATAAGCTATGAGCTATTGTCATAACCTTGGCATCTGTGATCGTATCAAAATTTAAGTTTATAAAGCATTGTCTATAAAATGAGGCAGTCATACAGATGAGCTATCTGATGACTTTTGCCCCCTTGTGAAAGATTTTATTAACAAGGTTTTTACAACTAGACAAAATCCCAAGCATATTAATATTTTGTATGCTGTACAAGTCAAAGAAAGTTAAACAGAGATATGAAATTGCCACTTACAAAAAGTTTACCCTCATGTCACAAATGAATATTATATATTTATGAAAATATTCAATGCCAATTTACAATATAAAAGTATTTTGACCTAAATGTAGAGATTTTTAGATGTTAAAAGTTGTTTTTAGTTTTGTGGGACCAAACAAGTCTAAATCTTGTGAATTTGTAAATTTTCAGCTTTGCCAAGAAAGTAGGGTTTTCTTGCCATTAATGAAATGATATAAAACACCCATTGTTTTTGAGTTTGATATTTAATTTTTTTATACTTCACAGTAGTTTTGAGGTCTGAATTTTTATTGATTGTTTTCAGAATTAAGTTTTCATGACATTTTAAATCTTGTCTTAAATAAAAAAATATTAATTCACTCAACATGATTTTGTTATATATAAATTAGAAGATTGTCTCCAGAACAAAAATATTTTAATGTTATCATGAAAATGTGAATATGAGATGTTGTTACATATAACTGTCATTTTTAAATAGAAATGTTTTGTTATTATCTCCCTTGATAAGACTTGCTTAATACTAGTAAACAAGGGTAATTAGCTGATATTGTTATAAATATTATAATTATATATTTTTAATGTTTTTGTGCTTTTATAATGTTTGACATTGTAACGTTTTTTTAAATGAAAACAAACTATTTTTGTTGTTTTTGTGCTGTTATGTTTTTATATTTTTTGTTATTTTGTCAAGTACAGCTTTCAGTACTTTCAGTACTTTGATTCGTTATTTTTGTATCGTTTACATGTTTTTAGCTATTAGGATGTAATCCAGTCATTTTGGTGCTATGATGCAAGGCTCGGAAATTCCCACAGGTTCTGGTCCGAGACACAAATTTTTTCTTTGATAATTAAATACTAAATATTTTCAAGCTCCGAAACAGTGTCTACCTCCTAGCTCTGTATGTCGCAAGGTCATAAAAGAGATACAAATGTTGGCCGCTGTTGGGATTTTGAAATATTTTGTTAACATTTTTCAATTTTGTAAAAAAATGGAATCTCCAGGGTAGCAATATGTTTCAAATCAGATGATTTAAAAAGTTACTGGTCTGACACCAGGATGTCAAAGGTAGATTTTCCGAGCCCTGTAAAATGTGATTGTTATTATATTTACAGTAAGCCTATATGTGTAAATTTTATGTCCGTTTTGTGTTAGGACTTAAGGTCAGTCAATACACTTTAAACTCTTTTACCAAAAAAGACTTAACAGAGTGATCTAAATATTGAGATTTTAATTTAGGTTCCAGTTTCGTAATCATTTCTTACACAAGATTTCCTTACCTTATTCATTTGGGAAATTTTAAATCTAAATAGTTTTGTTCAGTTTTAAGAAATTTGTGAATTGAAGATTTAAGGTGTCATTTTGGGAAATTCTCAATCTTAACAAAGTTTTTAAGATACATGTATTTGTGAATTTAAATTTTAGATTTTGAGGATCACTACAAGATTATAACATTTTTATTTATTTTGTCAAAAATGTATATAAGAAGTTTCAAAAAAAAAAAAAAAAAAAGATAACAAAATTTTGTAAATTTAAGTTAAAAAAAATCATAGTTAAGAAATTATTGTGAAACTGTGGCTTGATATTCTTTAATGTTGGCGGAATTTATCAATGTTTTACATGTATGATAATGTAAGTTGTTTAAGGGTGTGGAACTCTTCTGTAATATAAGGTGAATAAAGTTAGAGTGTACTGACTGACCTTAAGATAGTTAAAACATCTTTAAGGTGCTATTGTTATACAATTAAGCAGTATGAGCTTACTTAGTGCGTACTTAAAGTACAAATAAAAACGTAAAAATAATATCTGGTATTTATTATATAAACAGGAGGTGCTTACCCTTCCAGAGCACCCAGCCTCACTTCCCTGGTGGAAGTTCACATGTATAACCTGACTAGTCAGTTTCAAAGTTTTACTTTGCTTCTGGATTGTGATTCAGACATGGATTAATATGTTTGTTTTTGATATATTATCAAACCTCAATAACAGGATTACAGTTTATGCTGATGTTCTTCTTCATATTTAGACTTGTACCTCAATTATGGCAGCCAGGATCAACAATTTAGATTACACAGGTGGAAGGTGTTACTAAGCTGCTTACCCCTACGAAGCACCTGACCTCACTACCACTGCGGTAGCTCAGTTGGCAGAGTGCCTGCTCCATAAGTAGGAGGTCGTGGGTTCAAACCCTGATCGTGTCTGACCCAAGACTTGAAATTGGGCAGTGACCGTTCTGTTGCCAAGCACTTGGCATTACAAAATGAAAGTCATGGTTTTTTCAGATGGGAACTTATTATAAACGAGATAAAGAACCCTGCTGTATAATACCATCAGCACAACACACAGACAAAATTGCTGCACCTTCGTCTATAGCTGGCGACGTTTCGATATAAGTGAAATATTTTTGACTGGGGCGTTAAACACCATTACTCAAATCAATTTAAACCTCAATACCAGGATTACAGTTCTTCTTCATATTTAGACTTGATCCTCAGTTATGGCAGCCGCTATCAACAATTTCAATTACACAGGCGGAAGATGTAGCTAACAAAGACACTTACCCTTACAAAGCACCAGACCTCACTTCAATGATGAAAGTTAAGTTGTTTAACTTTATGCCATTTTTCAAAGGTTCGCTTTTGGATTGTGATTTTGGCATGGACTGGTATAGGTTGACATTGGCCTGTCTGTTTGACCTTTCATTAGGAATATTCACATAGAAGGATCCACCCAATAAATGGGTAGTAGTAGGATTCACTGTTAATATTATATACCCAAGGCACATGGTTGGTGTTTGCATTATGTAGACAAAATAAACAACTGGTGTGAAGCTAGCCCGCAATTCTAGCCCGCAATTTTTTAAATATCATCAAGCGGGCAATTCGATTTTATTTAAATACGGTTAGTCCTAATATCATTACATTTATAAATATTTGATATTTAGGGCGACCTGCTATTGCACACAACTTTTTATAAAGACCACCTGTATATTAAGACCACAGGAACCGTGATTCTAAGTGTGATTACGAATTTACGCATAGGGCGAAAAATGCGTTTCCCCATCTAGACCTTTTAACCACGGGTAGATCTATCCAATTGCAACATTTGGTAAAAATTTCAAGAACCCTAGAGGGGTAGAACGGGTCTCACGAGAGCTCAGAAGGACCATACCCCCCTTTTGATATGTGATTTCGTAAGGACCTGCTAGGTTTGAAGTAGCATACACAGAGAAAATGCGTTTCCCCATCTAGGCCTTTTAACCACGGGTAGATCTATCCAATTGCAACATTTGGTGAAAATTTCAAGAACCCTAGAGGGGTAGAACGGGTCTTACGAGAGCTCAGAAGGACCATACCCCCCTTTTGATATGTGATTTCGTAAGGACCTGCTACGTTTGAAGTAGCGTACACAGAGAAAATGCGTTTCCCCATCTAGGCCTTTTAACCACGGGTAGATCTATCCAATTGCAACATTTAGTGAAAATTTCAAGAACGCTAGAGGGGTAGAACGGGTCTTACGAGAGCTCAGAAGGACCATACCCCCCTTTTAAAATGTGATTTCGTAAGGACCTGCTAGGTTTGAAGTAGCGTACACAGACAAAATGCGTTTCCCCATCCAGGCCTTTTAACCACGGGTAGATCTATCCAATTGCAACATTTGGTGAAAATTTCAAGAACCCTAGAGGGTAGAACGGGTCTCACGAGAGCTCAGAAGGACCATACCCCCCTTTTGATATGTGATTTCGTAAGGACCTGCTAGGTTTGAAGTAGCGTACACAGAGAAAATGCATTTCCCCATCTAGGCCTTTTAACCACGGGTAGATCTATCCAATTGCAACATTTGGTGAAAATTTCAAGAACCCTAGAGGGTAGAACGGGTTTTACGAGAGCTCAGAAGGACCATACCCCCCTTTTGATATGTGATTTCGTAAGGACCTGCTAGGTTTGAAGTAGCGTACACAGAGAAAATGCGTTTCCCCATCTAGGCCTTTTAACCACGGGTAGATCTATCCAATTGCAACATTTGGTGAAAATTTTAAGAACCCTAGAGGGGTAGAACGGGTCTTACGAGAGCTCAGAAGGACCATACCCCCCTTTTGATATGTGATTTTGTAAGGACCTGCTAGATTTGAAGTAGCGTACACAGAGAAAATGCGTTTCCCCATCTAGGCCTTTTAACCACGGGTAGATCTATCCAATTGCAACATTTGGTGAAAATTTCAAGAACCCTAGAGGGGTAGAACGGGTCTCACGAGAGCTCAGAAGGACCATACACCCCTTTTGATATGTGATTTTGTAAGGACCTGCTAGGTTTGAAGTAGCGTACACAGAGAAAATGCGTTTTCCCATCTAGGCCTTTTAACCACGGGTAGATCTATCCAATTGCAACATTTGGTGAAAATTTCAAGAACCCTAGAGGGGTAGAACGGGTCTTACGAGAGCTCAGAAGGACCATACCCCCTTTTGATATGTGATTTTGTAAGGACCTGCTAGGTTTGAAGTAGCGTACACAGAGAAAATGCGTTTCCCCATCTAGGCCTTTTAACCACGGGTAGATCTATCCAATTGCAACATTTGGTGAAAATTTTAAGAACCCTAGAGGGGTAGAACGGGTCTTACGAGAGCTCAGAAAGACCATACCCCCTTTTGATATGTGATTTCGTAAGGACCTGCTAGGTTTGAAGTAGCGTACACAGAGAGAAATGCGTTTCCCCATCTAGGCCTTTTAACCACGGGCAGATCTATCCAATTGCAACATTTGGTGAAAATTTCAAGAACCCTAGAGGGGTAGAACGGGTCTCACGAGAGCTCAGAAGGACCATACCCCCCTTTTGATATGTGATTTCGTAAGGACTTGCTAGGTTTGAAGTAGCGTACACAGAGAAAATGCGTTTCCCCATCTAGGCCTTTTAACCACGGGCAGATCTATCCAATTGCAACATTTGGTGAAAATTTCAAGAACCCTAGAGGGGTAGAACGGGTCTCACGAGAGCTCAGAAGGACCATACCCCCCTTTTGATATGTGATTTCGTAAGGACTTGCTAGGTTTGAAGTAGCGTACACAGAGAAAATGCGTTTCCCCATCTAGGCCTTTTAACCACGGGTAGATCTATTCAATTGCAACATTTGGTAAAAATTTCAAAAACCCTAGAGGGGTAGAACGGGTCTTACGAGAGCTCAGAAGGACCATACCCCCCTTTTGATATGTGATTTCGTAAGGACCTGCTAGGTTTGAAGTAGCGTACACAGAGAAAATGCGTTTCCCCATCTAGGCCTTTTAACCACGGGTAGATCTATCCAATTGCAACATTTGGTGAAAATTTCAAGAACCCTAGAGGGGTAGAACGGGTCTCACGAGAGCTCAGAAGGACCATACACCCCTTTTGATATGTGATTTTGTAAGGACCTGCTAGGTTTGAAGTAGCGTACACAGAGAAAATGCGTTTTCCCATCTAGGCCTTTTAACCACGGGTAGATCTATCCAATTGCAACATTTGGTGAAAATTTCAAGAACCCTAGAGGGGTAGAACGGGTCTTACGAGAGCTCAGAAGGACCATACCCCCCTTTTGATATGTGATTTCGTAAGGACCTGCTAGTTTGAAGTAGCGTACACAGAGAAAATGCGTTTCCCCATCTAGGCCTTTTAACCACGGGTAGATCTATCCAATTGCAACATTTGGTGAAAATTTCAAGAACCCTAGAGGGGTAGAACGGGTCTTACGAGAGCTCAGAAGGACCATACCCCCTTTTGATATGTGATTTCGTAAGGACCTGCTAGTTTGAAGTAGCGTACACAGAGAAAATGCGTTTCCCCATCTAGGCCTTTTAACCACGGGAGATCTATCCAATTGCAACATTTGGTGAAAATTTCAAGAACCCTAGAGGGGTAGAACGGGTCTTACGAGAGCTCAGAAGGACCATACCCCCCTTTTGATATGTGATTTCGTAAGGACCTGCTACGTTTGAAGTAGCGTACACAGAGAAAATGCGTTTCCCCATCTAGGCCTTTTAACCACGGGCAGATCTATCCAATTGCAACATTTGGTGAAAATTTCAAGAACCCTAGAGGGGTAGAACGGGTCTTACGAGAGCTCAGAAGGACCATACCCCCCTTTTGATATGTGATTTCGTAAGGACCTGCTACGTTTGAAGTAGCGTACACAGAGAAAATGCGTTTCCCCATCTAGGCCTTTTAACCACGGGTAGATCTATCAATTGCAACATTTGGTGAAAATTTCAAGAACCCTAGAGGGGTAGAACGGGTCTTACGAGAGCTCAGAAGGACCATACCCCCCTTTTGATATGTGATTTCGTAAGGACCTGCTACGTTTGAAGTAGCGTACACAGAGAAAATGCGTTTCCCCATCTAGGCCTTTTAACCACGGGTAGATCTATCCAATTGCAACATTTGGTGAAAATTTCAAGAACCCTAGAGGGGTAGAACGGGTCTTACGAGAGCTCAGAAGGACCATACCCCCCTTTTGATATGTGATTTCGTAAGGACCTGCTACGTTTGAAGTAGCGTACACAGAGAAAATGCGTTTCCCCATCTAGGGCTTTTAATCACGGGTAGATCCATCCAATTGCAACATTTGGTTTTCAAGAACCCTAGAGGCGAAGAACGGGACTAACAAGAGCTCGGAATTACTATGATAACTAGTTTTCTGTTTTTAATTACATGGAATGTTGGAAATCATATTTCCAACATTTATTACAAAATGTAACAAGTTGAAAAACTAAATACAATGTTTATTTATTTTAACCATAAAATAAAAATTATAGTGTCGATGTAAGAAGAAACTGCATAATTATGCACCAGGTGTACCTTTTCAAACGCATTATGGCACATATAAAAAGTTTACAGAATTAATCAAAGTACTGAAAGTGCTCTATGTATTAGGTTGACTATGAGTTCTAAACGGCAAATACAACATCACCATTTACTTATTCTGTAACCATAATATAAAAAACAACTAATATAAAACATGTTTATTTAAGCGATAGATACATATACTCATAATCGTCTGTTTAAATGATATGAATTTAACGTTTCCAAGTACGTTTAAACAATTTTAAGTGTAGAAATGTTGTCCGTTTATTTTAAATGTGGTTTTATGGAATTAATTTTGTAAGTTAAATTTTTATTTGGTAAATAATTAATATGAGAGTAAATTCTAAAACCGTAATTTATATGCAAAATCTGATGTTTTAAATTTCATTGATAAGTGTCTATTCTGTCAAGATGTTAGGACAATGACGTCAATGATAGGTTAAATCTGGGTGTTGGATGTACACAAACGACTCCAGGATTATTTTCACAACAATATTACACCATATGAACTATACCTATAGTGGGTTACTATATACATGTATATATATAACTATTTATTTAATGATGTATGACAAATTTCAAATAAATTCATTGAGAAGATATAATTGTTTTTTACCCCTAAATCATTCAGCCACACCGTATGAGGAAACACATAATTAAAAGTATGTGATGTAATGTTAAATTCTCAATGTATTAATATTTCAAAACTAAACCGAGTGACGAATGCATTTTCTCATTTTGGCACTGTATCTTTAAAACAGTCATTGCAAAACAATAATATGTAATAGTCTGGCTGACAACTCTATTTTTATGCTTAAATTTACATTTATGATATTTTTGTCAATGGTCAATAACTGACAATTCATTCTGAAATTTTTGCTTGGGATACATATAGTGGTTTTAGAGTGGATTCCAATCCAGATGTTACGATGTTAAGTCATTTTGGTGTCAAAGGTTCAAATAAGTGTAATTCTAACGATCATTTCATTCGAATACTTATATAAAACAAGCAATATGAGTACCGGAAATAAGGAAATTGTGGTTGTAGTTTAACATTTTGTTTATATAACACCCGCTTTGAAAGTGCCAAAATCACATATATTTTAAAAAGAACTGTCAATATTAAGCGTTAACGTGTACATGTAACTGAATACTGATGTCTTGAATACAATGCTTTTGTCTAACGTATATCCTAATTTCTCAATGACACTTTTTCACAACCATTAGAGTCTAATTATAATTCAGAGAAGAACAGATTTAACATTAAATCTCAATTGGGTAAAAGTTGCAAAACATTTCAAATAAATAAATCTTAATCCTAGTGTAATTGTTCTGCAAACAACTAGACGCGCACTTGTTTGAATTACTGGGTACACCTTTAATAACTAAATAACTGACTGACGAATTACGGTACATCACTATTGATGTTTCTGATGATGTTTATTATGTAACGTAAACTACAGACGAGTTTTTGTAAGATAAATAATTGAATGACATATTCCACTGAACAAACTCGAAAAGTAATCGCACATTAATTACACTACATATTTTTATAGCTAAATTACTAAGGCGACATTTTGTTCTAGCTAATGCTTGACTTGAGTTTCACTTACTAGTAATGTGATCATCAGAATAAATGTAATAAAAATGTTAAATATCTAGTGTTTAATTAATAAAGATAATTAAAATGATTTCAGATTGTATAAAGAATATCGTTATTTCAATGAAACCGGATGACTTACTTTTGTATTCCGTTTTATAATAAGACACCTTGTTCAGTTAGTATCAAAACTAAAAAACATTATTTAGCGAGTATCAAAATCAACACCTTATTCAGTGAGTATAAAACACCGTATTCAGAGATTGACAAAATAAAAACACACTCGCGAGTGTAAAAACCCTTATACAGTGCTCTAAATATTTTTATTTCTCTGTATATGTTACAGAACAGAATTAAAAGGCATTAACAAAAACAATTTATACACACATCTATTATTATAACAACTTATAAATCCCACAATCTTTTAAGGTATATCCATACCATGGTGACGTCGTCGTTTTGTGCGTAAGGACAAACTCTCCGATTTTACGTCTTTCTACCTATGACGTCACGAATAAATGGTGTTCGGCACCTACCGAATTATGGCGGGACGCTCTAATGCGTATCATTTAGAATAATTATCTGCATTCACAAAAGCTTATAATTCACAACACCAATGTTGTGTATTATTTTTAAAAAACAAAATGTATAATTTAACGGAAATAAGGAAGATCTACACTTTTGAGGGCGCAAATCTAAATATTTGAAAGATTTGAGAACGTCGTTTAAAATTTGAGTTACTGTGTTTTATATCGCTGCTTTATGTGACTTTTTGGGAGAAGGGTTATTCAAATAAAAATAGTACGACGCAAACGCACGTGGACATTCTACATATATGGATATACTATTTACTTATTAAAATGCATAAATGAAAAATGCCAAAAATGATTACTTTGTGCTTATTTCCAAATAAACATTATTTACTTCATTTTCTATAATCACGTGGGATTTGATTTTTATCTTGATCGAAAAATATGTTTAATATATTTGTTACATACTGACATTCTAAAAATAAATGTTGTTCAGTTTCTTTAACTTTCCAACAAAAACTGCATAGTTCAGTTTCAAGAAGCTTGCATTTCATTGTTCGGCTGCTTATAAAATTAATATTGTGTTTAATTTTATACTGGAAATCTTGATTTTTTGTTTCATCGGTGACAAGAAAACATAATTAATCAACACATCCAATCTCTTATTTTTGTGCAAAATTTCTAATTTCTTTTAGATATATATGTAAAACATTTTGGAAACTATTTTCCTTTATTTCAATTTAGTTATAAAACTATTTTTGACTTCTCTAAGCGAATTTTCTTGTAGCTGGATTGCACTTTTCGAGATTTCCGGAATTGTATCAATCAAGGTGTAATAATTAAGATTATTAATATCAAAATCAAACTTAGCTGTAAACTCATTATAAGACATAATATTTCCTTCATCATTTGTTAAAACCTTTATAAAATTAATATTTCTTTTGCCACATTTTCCAAAAGTTTTATTTGTTTTAATGTTAGGATTTTACCAGAGATATTGTGACATTACGTCATTTGTGTTTGTGATGTAATTATTTGGTAAATTGGCCCATGCAGTGATCACCGATCACCAGAATTTATTAATCAACGGTGTGATTGAAGCAAACCCATCTTTAAAAACATTAGCACCCTCGAACTCTTCGAGATCATCCAGAAGCAGACATTTCCATGGTAAAATGGCAAAGCGGATTTTCTGCACCCATGAAATCTTTTGACAAAAGAACTTGATATGGGATACCATTAAACTACCTTCATCATAATTCAAAAAACCAATACACCTCGTTTTTATTTTATTCAATTTGATGTTCCATATGAAAGAGAACATCAATCTATTTATTTCATTTATTATGTCGTTTGGAAGATCTGGCACTTAAGAATGACATCAGAACAGAAGCTTCTTAAAGGACTCAAGTTAATCTGTATAATTTTCTGGGTAAAAATCTATGTCTCTCAAATTATATTTTATACCCAAAAGTTTGAAATTCCTTTTCAATTCCATTCTATTTTTCTGTCAGTTCTAAGTTTATCACCACAACCCCGTTTACCCCATCTAAATAACTTGTTTTTATCGAAAATATCTTTTAAACCGGAACAGACAGAGAAGTAATCTACTCAATTTAATGCTTTAAAACAATTTATTTATTGAATCACCGAAACCATATAGGACTGTTTTAATTCGTTTAGCAAACACAGTTGATGCAATTTTATAGTCTACATTTAAAAAGATATAGGGCCCTAATGTTGTAGAAAATGTTTTGGTTTTCTTTTTAGGCGAACAAGTTATATCTTCCTGCCTTAAAGTTATTGACACGAAAAGTTATCAACCACATTTTGAGATAACACCAAAACATCATTACACCAATTTTATAGATTAGTACATACAAAATGCACGAGTGGTCTTACTAAGCGCCTATTTTGGCTGATTTCTAGTGCTGAAAAACTGAGACAGTTTAAGGAATCATTACATATCTTTATCAATGTTAATCTATTTGTCAAAACACAAGAACATGATCATAATGATATTGTTATGTCTGTAAGAAAATGAACAATTCCAACAATTTCAATTTCAAACATAAATTTTCTTTTGGAAAGTAGTAAGGAAAAAGTTGCTTTAGAACTGTCAAAACCTCCAAGAATCGAGAAAAAGTGAAAAAGAATAATAGCTTTCAGCATTGCATCATATCATAAATTGAAGTTATCATAACAAACATACCAATCCATGTCTAAACCAAAATCCCAAAGCATTATAAAAACAAATATTACTAATATATATTTTAATATCATCAAGATTGTTAAACAATATATGCCATTAACACTAAAATAAAATATTTAACTCATCCACTATACTTTGGTCTACCTCAAGTGCAAATTCTGGTTGATTTCGTTTGATACATATATATACTTCTAAAACTTAGTTTTATATTATTTTGAGGTAATTACTCATAAATATCCTGAATTTTCTAGTATTAGAAAGTTTATATGTATATTTCATGATATAATTCACTCATTTGACCTTTGACCTTTTTATGATCTTCAGTACCAAACCCTAGTGATGATCTACACATTTCAAGAAATTATTTAAACATGAATGGCAGCCATTAAGGAAACTAACATCAAAAGAAGGTATAATAGTTCGTTATTTATTTATTCCTCGTTTTTGTCCTATCATCTATATACTTTTTAATAAAAAAGCGGATTTTGCCTTTAAACTACTGGTGATTCCCGTCTAAATCTCGGGATTTTATACTCAGTGGTGCCGATATGTATTTATCTGGTCTTGTTTGTCTGTTAAATCATTTATTGTTTTACATTCTTATTTGCATAGGATATTAAAAATGTTTTCAATTGCAAATTTTTCTCTTTTATATTACTACGTTAAAAAGTGTATACTGTTCGCTATGTCCATTTTGATAATCAGAGTAATCCAATTGTCACAAAATCAACAGCATCTTAGCACTAAATATTACTTAAACGCCATTGAAAACATCACATTCATATCGATTAAACATATGTCCTTAGTAATATTATTATCTGATGAAAATATTTATTTTACTTCTGTTTTATTGTAACATTCAGAACATAACATATATTAATATTTTATATATAGCTAAAAGCTAAATCTCTACCTAGAGTACTCTCAGTACTTTGATTAATTTCTATACATGTATATGATGTTTTGCAGACTGGCATAGTAAACTTGGTGGATATGATCTTTTCTTACATCTTCACAAATTTATGTTTCAAAAATTAATTATTCTACATGTATTTGGACAAGATTTTGGCAATATTTATCTTAAAATTTTGTTTATTTAACGTCATGCAGTTTTAAAAACAGCCATCACTATACAATATGTTCTATTTATCTCAAAATTATTGCAAATAAAAGTTATATGTTTTTTGCAAGATAAGGGCACATTATGTCCAGGATATAATTAATTTTTTTTTTCCATTCAGTGACCTTTGACCTCATTTTTTGCAATGCGTCATCCACCCTGGCGTCTATCATATGCTTATTTGCAAACTCGACTAAATTCCATTAGCTTACTTCTTTTGAATTTACCAAAAAGCTTCGAAGTCTCGGCTTTTCCAAAATAAATAAATAAATAATAAATAAATAAATAAATAAATAAATAAATAAATAAATACTATACAAACGAAATCAATATCTTAGTCATGGAATTACACATGACAAAAATGTCTATTTAAAATTACAAAAATTAAAATCTAAATTAAAATCGGCTTCAAATATATTCATAATTATAACTCATAAAGATATAAAACTCTATTATGATTATGAAGACCATTGCAACAAATATAGTCCAGATTTAGCATTTTCAGGATTAATTTTCAAATGAGGTCAGTACCTTGGCTTTTAAAATTGATCAATGGTAAAAGAGCAGTGTAAGTAAAAACTCAAAATTGAAATGTAACAAATATAGAGGAAAAAGCTCACAATTTCAAAACTAATTCAGAGCTTTAACATTTACTCCGTTTTGAATGCCATGCTATGAAAACATGAAAACTAAAAAATGGCCTAAGCTCACATAAAGTTTTAAAAGTTTATCAACAATACAGTTTTTATTGTCGAGTTCGACTTTGTCTTCGTGTTGAAAATCATTGCTTCTAAACATAAAAAAGTTAGACAAATGTAAAATATCAAAAATATGTAAAATCAAACAAAACACGGAATAAATGAATTAAGTCATGATCTTGACCCTTCACTCTGAACAAATTACAAGTTTCAGATCCTTAAAACGTCAAATATCGCATCATCTGAATGACCAAAGGTCATATGATTTTTTGTGAAAAAAGATGAAAAAGAAACGTAACAAGAAAATTCAGTGAATTAGTATTCCTTGGAATACTATTTTAAGGGAATATTTCACTAATACATTCTTTACATAAGTTGCTTATTTCTCATGAATAGCTTTGAAATTTACTCCATACAAAGACTCCATAGAGAGTCCTCAAAAAGTGTAGGCTAAGAATATTGGCAAACCAACGTTGGGTTTTTAATATGATTATATTTCCGTGCGCTCCAGTTTTAGGTAATTCCGTGCAAGGGACCCAAATAGTGCGTAACACAATATGCGGCCATGTGCTTCGTTCAAAGATTTTTTAATAAAAAAAATAAAATTACAAATGTATGGAAACAGAGCCATGATATTTTCATTTAGAAAGGCAATTACGTTTGGAATACGGTGATATGATATTCGCGTAGTAATATGATTACCTAACAAGCCTAAAGACCGAGGGCTTATTTTACTCCATGTACGCCACTTCAGGTATCATACAACAGTTTCGTATTTTCGTCCACGGTCTAAACTTCAAAAATAATCAAGAAAATTGCCATAGCAACGACTTGTTGCCCTAACAACCGGAAAATGATGATTAAATCAAAAACATTAGAAAGGAAGATGCAGCGAAACGTACTTGAACATATAACTAGCGGTAAATTGTGTTGTGTGTGTACGAATCTACGGCCAGCTCATGATGGTCTCATGCGACATGTTAATAGTGCTATTTTGTACCTTTGACGGAACGTCATTTATCTCGAAAACGATCTGTTAAGGGTTGTTATTTTTCCCCATATTTTGTAGTATTTTAAACGAGCTTTTTAAACACCAAAAATTGGACCTTATTTATATGTAGGGTTCCAAAATATAGCAGGTCCTTACGAAATCACATATCAAAAGGGGGGTATGGTCCTTCTGAGCTCTCGTAAGACCCGTTCTACCCCTCTAGGGTTCTTGAAATTTTCACCAAATGTTGCAATTGGATAGATCTACCCGTGGTTAAAAGGCCTAGATGGGGAAACGCATTTTCTCTGTGTACGCTACTTCAAACGTAGCAGGTCCTTACGAAATCACATATCAAAAGGGGGGTATGGTCCTTCTGAGCTCTCGTAAGACCCGTTCTACCCCTCTAGGGTTCTTGAAATTTTCACCAAATGTTGCAATTGGATAGATCTACCCGTGGTTAAAAGGCCTAGATGGGGAAACGCATTTTCTCTGTGTACGCTACTTCAAACGTAGCAGGTCCTTACGAAATCACATATCAAAAGGGGGGTATGGTCCTTCTGAGCTCTCGTAAGACCCGTTCTACCCCTCTAGGGTTCTTGAAATTTTCACCAAATGTTGCAATTGGATAGATCTACCCGTGGTTAAAAGGCCTAGATGGGGAAACGCATTTTCTCTGTGTACGCTACTTCAAACGTAGCAGGTCCTTACGAAATCACATATCAAAAGGGGGGTATGGTCCTTCTGAGCTCTCGTAAGACCCGTTCTACCCCTCTAGGGTTCTTGAAATTTTCACCAAATGTTGCAATTGGATAGATCTACCCGTGGTTAAAAGGCCTAGATGGGGAAACGCATTTTCTCTGTGTACGCTACTTCAAACGTAGCAGGTCCTTACGAAATCACATATCAAAAGGGGGGTATGGTCCTTCTGAGCTCTCGTAAGACCCGTTCTACCCCTCTAGGGTTCTTGAAATTTTCACCAAATGTTGCAATTGGATAGATCTACCCGTGGTTAAAAGGCCTAGATGGGGAAACGCATTTTCTCTGTGTACGCTACTTCAAACGTAGCAGGTCCTTACGAAATCACATATCAAAAGGGGGGTATGGTCCTTCTGAGCTCTCGTAAGACCCGTTCTACCCCTCTAGGGTTCTTGAAATTTTCACCAAATGTTGCAATTGGATAGATCTACCCGTGGTTAAAAGGCCTAGATGGGGAAACGCATTTTCTCTGTGTACGCTACTTCAAACGTAGCAGGTCCTTACGAAATCACATATCAAAAGGGGGGTATGGTCCTTCTGAGCTCTCGTAAGACCCGTTCTACCCCTCTAGGGTTCTTGAAATTTTCACCAAATGTTGCAATTGGATAGATCTACCCGTGGTTAAAAGGCCTAGATGGGGAAACGCATTTTCTCTGTGTACGCTACTTCAAACGTAGCAGGTCCTTACGAAATCACATATCAAAAGGGGGGTATGGTCCTTCTGAGCTCTCGTAAGACCCGTTCTACCCCCTCTAGGGTTCTTGAAATTTTCACCAAATGTTGCAATTGGATAGATCTACCCGTGGTTAAAAGGCCTAGATGGGGAAACGCATTTTCTCTGTGTACGCTACTTCAAACGTAGCAGGTCCTTACGAAATCACATATCAAAAGGGGGGTATGGTCCTTCTGAGCTCTCGTAAGACCCGTTCTACCCCTCTAGGGTTCTTGAAATTTTCACCAAATGTTGCAATTGGATAGATCTACCCGTGGTTAAAAGGCCTAGATGGGGAAACGCATTTTCTCTGTGTACGCTACTTCAAACGTAGCAGGTCCTTACGAAATCACATATCAAAAGGGGGGTATGGTCCTTCTGAGCTCTCGTAAGACCCGTTCTACCCCTCTAGGGTTCTTGAAATTTTCACCAAATGTTGCAATTGGATAGATCTACCCGTGGTTAAAAGGCCTAGATGGGGAAACGCATTTTCTCTGTGTACGCTACTTCAAACGTAGCAGGTCCTTACGAAATCACATATCAAAAGGGGGGTATGGTCCT
This sequence comes from Anadara kagoshimensis, assembly GCA_021292105.1. Classification (NCBI taxonomy): domain Eukaryota; kingdom Metazoa; phylum Mollusca; class Bivalvia; order Arcoida; family Arcidae; genus Anadara; species Anadara kagoshimensis. The sequence continues at coordinate 6,647,481 of CM037868.1, read as the reverse complement.
TCTGAGCTCTCGTAAGACCCGTTCTACCCCTCTAGGGTTCTTGAAATTTTCACCAAATGTTGCAATTGGATAGATCTACCCGTGGTTAAAAGGCCTAGATGGGGAAACGCATTTTCTCTGTGTACGCTACTTCAAACGTAGCAGGTCCTTACGAAATCACATATCAAAAGGGGGGTATGGTCCTTCTGAGCTCTCGTAAGACCCGTTCTACCCCTCTAGGGTTCTTGAAATTTTCACCAAATGTTGCAATTGGATAGATCTACCCGTGGTTAAAAGGCCTAGATGGGGAAACGCATTTTCTCTGTGTACGCTACTTCAAACGTAGCAGGTCCTTACGAAATCACATATCAAAAGGGGGGTATGGTCCTTCTGAGCTCTCGTAAGACCCGTTCTACCCCTCTAGGGTTCTTGAAATTTTCACCAAATGTTGCAATTGGATAGATCTACCCGTGGTTAAAAGGCCTAGATGGGGAAACGCATTTTCTCTGTGTACGCTACTTCAAACGTAGCAGGTCCTTACGAAATCACATATCAAAAGGGGGGTATGGTCCTTCTGAGCTCTCGTAAGACCCGTTCTACCCCTCTAGGGTTCTTGAAATTTTCACCAAATGTTGCAATTGGATAGATCTACCCGTGGTTAAAAGGCCTAGATGGGGAAACGCATTTTCTCTGTGTACGCTACTTCAAACGTAGCAGGTCCTTACGAAATCACATATCAAAAGGGGGGTATGGTCCTTCTGAGCTCTCGTAAGACCCGTTCTACCCCTCTAGGGTTCTTGAAATTTTCACCAAATGTTGCAATTGGATAGATCTACCCGTGGTTAAAAGGCCTAGATGGGGAAACGCATTTTCTCTGTGTACGCTACTTCAAACGTAGCAGGTCCTTACGAAATCACATATCAAAAGGGGGGTATGGTCCTTCTGAGCTCTCGTAAGACCCGTTCTACCCCTCTAGGGTTCTTGAAATTTTCACCAAATGTTGCAATTGGATAGATCTACCCGTGGTTAAAAGGCCTAGATGGGGAAACGCATTTTCTCTGTGTACGCTACTTCAAACGTAGCAGGTCCTTACGAAATCACATATCAAAAGGGGGGTATGGTCCTTCTGAGCTCTCGTAAGACCCGTTCTACCCCTCTAGGGTTCTTGAAATTTTCACCAAATGTTGCAATTGGATAGATCTACCCGTGGTTAAAAGGCCTAGATGGGGAAACGCATTTTCTCTGTGTACGCTACTTCAAACGTAGCAGGTCCTTACGAAATCACATATCAAAAGGGGGGTATGGTCCTTCTGAGCTCTCGTAAGACCCGTTCTACCCCTCTAGGGTTCTTGAAATTTTCACCAAATGTTGCAATTGGATAGATCTACCCGTGGTTAAAAGGCCTAGATGGGGAAACGCATTTTCTCTGTGTACGCTACTTCAAACGTAGCAGGTCCTTACGAAATCACATATCAAAAGGGGGGTATGGTCCTTCTGAGCTCTCGTAAGACCCGTTCTACCCCTCTAGGGTTCTTGAAATTTTCACCAAATGTTGCAATTGGATAGATCTACCCGTGGTTAAAAGGCCTAGATGGGGAAACGCATTTTCTCTGTGTACGCTACTTCAAACGTAGCAGGTCCTTACGAAATCACATATCAAAAGGGGGGTATGGTCCTTCTGAGCTCTCGTAAGACCCGTTCTACCCCTCTAGGGTTCTTGAAATTTTCACCAAATGTTGCAATTGGATAGATCTACCCGTGGTTAAAAGGCCTAGATGGGGAAACGCATTTTCTCTGTGTACGCTACTTCAAACGTAGCAGGTCCTTACGAAATCACATATCAAAAGGGGGGTATGGTCCTTCTGAGCTCTCGTAAGACCCGTTCTACCCCTCTAGGGTTCTTGAAATTTTCACCAAATGTTGCAATTGGATAGATCTACCCGTGGTTAAAAGGCCTAGATGGGGAAACGCATTTTCTCTGTGTACGCTACTTCAAACGTAGCAGGTCCTTACGAAATCACATATCAAAAGGGGGGTATGGTCCTTCTGAGCTCTCGTAAGACCCGTTCTACCCCTCTAGGGTTCTTGAAATTTTCACCAAATGTTGCAATTGGATAGATCTACCCGTGGTTAAAAGGCCTAGATGGGGAAACGCATTTTCTCTGTGTACGCTACTTCAAACGTAGCAGGTCCTTACGAAATCACATATCAAAAGGGGGGTATGGTCCTTCTGAGCTCTCGTAAGACCCGTTCTACCCCTCTAGGGTTCTTGAAATTTTCACCAAATGTTGCAATTGGATAGATCTACCCGTGGTTAAAAGGCCTAGATGGGGAAACGCATTTTCTCTGTGTACGCTACTTCAAACGTAGCAGGTCCTTACGAAATCACATATCAAAAGGGGGGTATGGTCCTTCTGAGCTCTCGTAAGACCCGTTCTACCCCTCTAGGGTTCTTGAAATTTTCACCAAATGTTGCAATTGGATAGATCTACCCGTGGTTAAAAGGCCTAGATGGGGAAACGCATTTTCTCTGTGTACGCTACTTCAAACGTAGCAGGTCCTTACGAAATCACATATCAAAAGGGGGGTATGGTCCTTCTGAGCTCTCGTAAGACCCGTTCTACCCCTCTAGGGTTCTTGAAATTTTCACCAAATGTTGCAATTGGATAGATCTACCCGTGGTTAAAAGGCCTAGATGGGGAAACGCATTTTCTCTGTGTACGCTACTTCAAACGTAGCAGGTCCTTACGAAATCACATATCAAAAGGGGGGTATGGTCCTTCTGAGCTCTCGTAAGACCCGTTCTACCCCTCTAGGGTTCTTGAAATTTTCACCAAATGTTGCAATTGGATAGATCTACCCGTGGTTAAAAGGCCTAGATGGGGAAACGCATTTTCTCTGTGTACGCTACTTCAAACGTAGCAGGTCCTTACGAAATCACATATCAAAAGGGGGGTATGGTCCTTCTGAGCTCTCGTAAGACCCGTTCTACCCCTCTAGGGTTCTTGAAATTTTCACCAAATGTTGCAATTGGATAGATCTACCCGTGGTTAAAAGGCCTAGATGGGGAAACGCATTTTCTCTGTGTACGCTACTTCAAACGTAGCAGGTCCTTACGAAATCACATATCAAAAGGGGGGTATGGTCCTTCTGAGCTCTCGTAAGACCCGTTCTACCCCTCTAGGGTTCTTGAAATTTTCACCAAATGTTGCAATTGGATAGATCTACCCGTGGTTAAAAGGCCTAGATGGGGAAACGCATTTTCTCTGTGTACGCTACTTCAAACGTAGCAGGTCCTTACGAAATCACATATCAAAAGGGGGGTATGGTCCTTCTGAGCTCTCGTAAGACCCGTTCTACCCCTCTAGGGTTCTTGAAATTTTCACCAAATGTTGCAATTGGATAGATCTACCCGTGGTTAAAAGGCCTAGATGGGGAAACGCATTTTCTCTGTGTACGCTACTTCAAACGTAGCAGGTCCTTACGAAATCACATATCAAAAGGGGGGTATGGTCCTTCTGAGCTCTCGTAAGACCCGTTCTACCCCTCTAGGGTTCTTGAAATTTTCACCAAATGTTGCAATTGGATAGATCTACCCGTGGTTAAAAGGCCTAGATGGGGAAACGCATTTTCTCTGTGTACGCTACTTCAAACGTAGCAGGTCCTTACGAAATCACATATCAAAAGGGGGGTATGGTCCTTCTGAGCTCTCGTAAGACCCGTTCTACCCCTCTAGGGTTCTTGAAATTTTCACCAAATGTTGCAATTGGATAGATCTACCCGTGGTTAAAAGGCCTAGATGGGGAAACGCATTTTCTCTGTGTACGCTACTTCAAACGTAGCAGGTCCTTACGAAATCACATATCAAAAGGGGGGTATGGTCCTTCTGAGCTCTCGTAAGACCCGTTCTACCCCTCTAGGGTTCTTGAAATTTTCACCAAATGTTGCAATTGGATAGATCTACCCGTGGTTAAAAGGCCTAGATGGGGAAACGCATTTTCTCTGTGTACGCTACTTCAAACGTAGCAGGTCCTTACGAAATCACATATCAAAAGGGGGGTATGGTCCTTCTGAGCTCTCGTAAGACCCGTTCTACCCCTCTAGGGTTCTTGAAATTTTCACCAAATGTTGCAATTGGATAGATCTACCCGTGGTTAAAAGGCCTAGATGGGGAAACGCATTTTCTCTGTGTACGCTACTTCAAACGTAGCAGGTCCTTACGAAATCACATATCAAAAGGGGGGTATGGTCCTTCTGAGCTCTCGTAAGACCCGTTCTACCCCTCTAGGGTTCTTGAAATTTTCACCAAATGTTGCAATTGGATAGATCTACCCGTGGTTAAAAGGCCTAGATGGGGAAACGCATTTTCTCTGTGTACGCTACTTCAAACGTAGCAGGTCCTTACGAAATCACATATCAAAAGGGGGGTATGGTCCTTCTGAGCTCTCGTAAGACCCGTTCTACCCCTCTAGGGTTCTTGAAATTTTCACCAAATGTTGCAATTGGATAGATCTACCCGTGGTTAAAAGGCCTAGATGGGGAAACGCATTTTCTCTGTGTACGCTACTTCAAACGTAGCAGGTCCTTACGAAATCACATATCAAAAGGGGGGTATGGTCCTTCTGAGCTCTCGTAAGACCCGTTCTACCCCTCTAGGGTTCTTGAAATTTTCACCAAATGTTGCAATTGGATAGATCTACCCGTGGTTAAAAGGCCTAGATGGGGAAACGCATTTTCTCTGTGTACGCTACTTCAAACGTAGCAGGTCCTTACGAAATCACATATCAAAAGGGGGGTATGGTCCTTCTGAGCTCTCGTAAGACCCGTTCTACCCCTCTAGGGTTCTTGAAATTTTCACCAAATGTTGCAATTGGATAGATCTACCCGTGGTTAAAAGGCCTAGATGGGGAAACGCATTTTCTCTGTGTACGCTACTTCAAACGTAGCAGGTCCTTACGAAATCACATATCAAAAGGGGGGTATGGTCCTTCTGAGCTCTCGTAAGACCCGTTCTACCCCTCTAGGGTTCTTGAAATTTTCACCAAATGTTGCAATTGGATAGATCTACCCGTGGTTAAAAGGCCTAGATGGGGAAACGCATTTTCTCTGTGTACGCTACTTCAAACGTAGCAGGTCCTTACGAAATCACATATCAAAAGGGGGGTATGGTCCTTCTGAGCTCTCGTAAGACCCGTTCTACCCCTCTAGGGTTCTTGAAATTTTCACCAAATGTTGCAATTGGATAGATCTACCCGTGGTTAAAAGGCCTAGATGGGGAAACGCATTTTCTCTGTGTACGCTACTTCAAACGTAGCAGGTCCTTACGAAATCACATATCAAAAGGGGGGTATGGTCCTTCTGAGCTCTCGTAAGACCCGTTCTACCCCTCTAGGGTTCTTGAAATTTTCACCAAATGTTGCAATTGGATAGATCTACCCGTGGTTAAAAGGCCTAGATGGGGAAACGCATTTTCTCTGTGTACGCTACTTCAAACGTAGCAGGTCCTTACGAAATCACATATCAAAAGGGGGGTATGGTCCTTCTGAGCTCTCGTAAGACCCGTTCTACCCCTCTAGGGTTCTTGAAATTTTCACCAAATGTTGCAATTGGATAGATCTACCCGTGGTTAAAAGGCCTAGATGGGGAAACGCATTTTCTCTGTGTACGCTACTTCAAACGTAGCAGGTCCTTACGAAATCACATATCAAAAGGGGGGTATGGTCCTTCTGAGCTCTCGTAAGACCCGTTCTACCCCTCTAGGGTTCTTGAAATTTTCACCAAATGTTGCAATTGGATAGATCTACCCGTGGTTAAAAGGCCTAGATGGGGAAACGCATTTTCTCTGTGTACGCTACTTCAAACGTAGCAGGTCCTTACGAAATCACATATCAAAAGGGGGGTATGGTCCTTCTGAGCTCTCGTAAGACCCGTTCTACCCCTCTAGGGTTCTTGAAATTTTCACCAAATGTTGCAATTGGATAGATCTACCCGTGGTTAAAAGGCCTAGATGGGGAAACGCATTTTCTCTGTGTACGCTACTTCAAACGTAGCAGGTCCTTACGAAATCACATATCAAAAGGGGGGTATGGTCCTTCTGAGCTCTCGTAAGACCCGTTCTACCCCTCTAGGGTTCTTGAAATTTTCACCAAATGTTGCAATTGGATAGATCTACCCGTGGTTAAAAGGCCTAGATGGGGAAACGCATTTTCTCTGTGTACGCTACTTCAAACGTAGCAGGTCCTTACGAAATCACATATCAAAAGGGGGGTATGGTCCTTCTGAGCTCTCGTAAGACCCGTTCTACCCCTCTAGGGTTCTTGAAATTTTCACCAAATGTTGCAATTGGATAGATCTACCCGTGGTTAAAAGGCCTAGATGGGGAAACGCATTTTCTCTGTGTACGCTACTTCAAACGTAGCAGGTCCTTACGAAATCACATATCAAAAGGGGGGTATGGTCCTTCTGAGCTCTCGTAAGACCCGTTCTACCCCTCTAGGGTTCTTGAAATTTTCACCAAATGTTGCAATTGGATAGATCTACCCGTGGTTAAAAGGCCTAGATGGGGAAACGCATTTTCTCTGTGTACGCTACTTCAAACGTAGCAGGTCCTTACGAAATCACATATCAAAAGGGGGGTATGGTCCTTCTGAGCTCTCGTAAGACCCGTTCTACCCCTCTAGGGTTCTTGAAATTTTCACCAAATGTTGCAATTGGATAGATCTACCCGTGGTTAAAAGGCCTAGATGGGGAAACGCATTTTCTCTGTGTACGCTACTTCAAACGTAGCAGGTCCTTACGAAATCACATATCAAAAGGGGGGTATGGTCCTTCTGAGCTCTCGTAAGACCCGTTCTACCCCTCTAGGGTTCTTGAAATTTTCACCAAATGTTGCAATTGGATAGATCTACCCGTGGTTAAAAGGCCTAGATGGGGAAACGCATTTTCTCTGTGTACGCTACTTCAAACGTAGCAGGTCCTTACGAAATCACATATCAAAAGGGGGGTATGGTCCTTCTGAGCTCTCGTAAGACCCGTTCTACCCCTCTAGGGTTCTTGAAATTTTCACCAAATGTTGCAATTGGATAGATCTACCCGTGGTTAAAAGGCCTAGATGGGGAAACGCATTTTCTCTGTGTACGCTACTTCAAACGTAGCAGGTCCTTACGAAATCACATATCAAAAGGGGGGTATGGTCCTTCTGAGCTCTCGTAAGACCCGTTCTACCCCTCTAGGGTTCTTGAAATTTTCACCAAATGTTGCAATTGGATAGATCTACCCGTGGTTAAAAGGCCTAGATGGGGAAACGCATTTTCTCTGTGTACGCTACTTCAAACGTAGCAGGTCCTTACGAAATCACATATCAAAAGGGGGGTATGGTCCTTCTGAGCTCTCGTAAGACCCGTTCTACCCCTCTAGGGTTCTTGAAATTTTCACCAAATGTTGCAATTGGATAGATCTACCCGTGGTTAAAAGGCCTAGATGGGGAAACGCATTTTCTCTGTGTACGCTACTTCAAACGTAGCAGGTCCTTACGAAATCACATATCAAAAGGGGGGTATGGTCCTTCTGAGCTCTCGTAAGACCCGTTCTACCCCTCTAGGGTTCTTGAAATTTTCACCAAATGTTGCAATTGGATAGATCTACCCGTGGTTAAAAGGCCTAGATGGGGAAACGCATTTTCTCTGTGTACGCTACTTCAAACGTAGCAGGTCCTTACGAAATCACATATCAAAAGGGGGGTATGGTCCTTCTGAGCTCTCGTAAGACCCGTTCTACCCCTCTAGGGTTCTTGAAATTTTCACCAAATGTTGCAATTGGATAGATCTACCCGTGGTTAAAAGGCCTAGATGGGGAAACGCATTTTCTCTGTGTACGCTACTTCAAACGTAGCAGGTCCTTACGAAATCACATATCAAAAGGGGGGTATGGTCCTTCTGAGCTCTCGTAAGACCCGTTCTACCCCTCTAGGGTTCTTGAAATTTTCACCAAATGTTGCAATTGGATAGATCTACCCGTGGTTAAAAGGCCTAGATGGGGAAACGCATTTTCTCTGTGTACGCTACTTCAAACGTAGCAGGTCCTTACGAAATCACATATCAAAAGGGGGGTATGGTCCTTCTGAGCTCTCGTAAGACCCGTTCTACCCCTCTAGGGTTCTTGAAATTTTCACCAAATGTTGCAATTGGATAGATCTACCCGTGGTTAAAAGGCCTAGATGGGGAAACGCATTTTCTCTGTGTACGCTACTTCAAACGTAGCAGGTCCTTACGAAATCACATATCAAAAGGGGGGTATGGTCCTTCTGAGCTCTCGTAAGACCCGTTCTACCCCTCTAGGGTTCTTGAAATTTTCACCAAATGTTGCAATTGGATAGATCTACCCGTGGTTAAAAGGCCTAGATGGGGAAACGCATTTTCTCTGTGTACGCTACTTCAAACGTAGCAGGTCCTTACGAAATCACATATCAAAAGGGGGGTATGGTCCTTCTGAGCTCTCGTAAGACCCGTTCTACCCCTCTAGGGTTCTTGAAATTTTCACCAAATGTTGCAATTGGATAGATCTACCCGTGGTTAAAAGGCCTAGATGGGGAAACGCATTTTCTCTGTGTACGCTACTTCAAACGTAGCAGGTCCTTACGAAATCACATATCAAAAGGGGGGTATGGTCCTTCTGAGCTCTCGTAAGACCCGTTCTACCCCTCTAGGGTTCTTGAAATTTTCACCAAATGTTGCAATTGGATAGATCTACCCGTGGTTAAAAGGCCTAGATGGGGAAACGCATTTTCTCTGTGTACGCTACTTCAAACGTAGCAGGTCCTTACGAAATCACATATCAAAAGGGGGGTATGGTCCTTCTGAGCTCTCGTAAGACCCGTTCTACCCCTCTAGGGTTCTTGAAATTTTCACCAAATGTTGCAATTGGATAGATCTACCCGTGGTTAAAAGGCCTAGATGGGGAAACGCATTTTCTCTGTGTACGCTACTTCAAACGTAGCAGGTCCTTACGAAATCACATATCAAAAGGGGGGTATGGTCCTTCTGAGCTCTCGTAAGACCCGTTCTACCCCTCTAGGGTTCTTGAAATTTTCACCAAATGTTGCAATTGGATAGATCTACCCGTGGTTAAAAGGCCTAGATGGGGAAACGCATTTTCTCTGTGTACGCTACTTCAAACGTAGCAGGTCCTTACGAAATCACATATCAAAAGGGGGGTATGGTCCTTCTGAGCTCTCGTAAGACCCGTTCTACCCCTCTAGGGTTCTTGAAATTTTCACCAAATGTTGCAATTGGATAGATCTACCCGTGGTTAAAAGGCCTAGATGGGGAAACGCATTTTCTCTGTGTACGCTACTTCAAACGTAGCAGGTCCTTACGAAATCACATATCAAAAGGGGGGTATGGTCCTTCTGAGCTCTCGTAAGACCCGTTCTACCCCTCTAGGGTTCTTGAAATTTTCACCAAATGTTGCAATTGGATAGATCTACCCGTGGTTAAAAGGCCTAGATGGGGAAACGCATTTTCTCTGTGTACGCTACTTCAAACGTAGCAGGTCCTTACGAAATCACATATCAAAAGGGGGGTATGGTCCTTCTGAGCTCTCGTAAGACCCGTTCTACCCCTCTAGGGTTCTTGAAATTTTCACCAAATGTTGCAATTGGATAGATCTACCCGTGGTTAAAAGGCCTAGATGGGGAAACGCATTTTCTCTGTGTACGCTACTTCAAACGTAGCAGGTCCTTACGAAATCACATATCAAAAGGGGGGTATGGTCCTTCTGAGCTCTCGTAAGACCCGTTCTACCCCTCTAGGGTTCTTGAAATTTTCACCAAATGTTGCAATTGGATAGATCTACCCGTGGTTAAAAGGCCTAGATGGGGAAACGCATTTTCTCTGTGTACGCTACTTCAAACGTAGCAGGTCCTTACGAAATCACATATCAAAAGGGGGGTATGGTCCTTCTGAGCTCTCGTAAGACCCGTTCTACCCCTCTAGGGTTCTTGAAATTTTCACCAAATGTTGCAATTGGATAGATCTACCCGTGGTTAAAAGGCCTAGATGGGGAAACGCATTTTCTCTGTGTACGCTACTTCAAACGTAGCAGGTCCTTACGAAATCACATATCAAAAGGGGGGTATGGTCCTTCTGAGCTCTCGTAAGACCCGTTCTACCCCTCTAGGGTTCTTGAAATTTTCACCAAATGTTGCAATTGGATAGATCTACCCGTGGTTAAAAGGCCTAGATGGGGAAACGCATTTTCTCTGTGTACGCTACTTCAAACGTAGCAGGTCCTTACGAAATCACATATCAAAAGGGGGGTATGGTCCTTCTGAGCTCTCGTAAGACCCGTTCTACCCCTCTAGGGTTCTTGAAATTTTCACCAAATGTTGCAATTGGATAGATCTACCCGTGGTTAAAAGGCCTAGATGGGGAAACGCATTTTCTCTGTGTACGCTACTTCAAACGTAGCAGGTCCTTACGAAATCACATATCAAAAGGGGGGTATGGTCCTTCTGAGCTCTCGTAAGACCCGTTCTACCCCTCTAGGGTTCTTGAAATTTTCACCAAATGTTGCAATTGGATAGATCTACCCGTGGTTAAAAGGCCTAGATGGGGAAACGCATTTTCTCTGTGTACGCTACTTCAAACGTAGCAGGTCCTTACGAAATCACATATCAAAAGGGGGGTATGGTCCTTCTGAGCTCTCGTAAGACCCGTTCTACCCCTCTAGGGTTCTTGAAATTTTCACCAAATGTTGCAATTGGATAGATCTACCCGTGGTTAAAAGGCCTAGATGGGGAAACGCATTTTCTCTGTGTACGCTACTTCAAACGTAGCAGGTCCTTACGAAATCACATATCAAAAGGGGGGTATGGTCCTTCTGAGCTCTCGTAAGACCCGTTCTACCCCTCTAGGGTTCTTGAAATTTTCACCAAATGTTGCAATTGGATAGATCTACCCGTGGTTAAAAGGCCTAGATGGGGAAACGCATTTTCTCTGTGTACGCTACTTCAAACGTAGCAGGTCCTTACGAAATCACATATCAAAAGGGGGGTATGGTCCTTCTGAGCTCTCGTAAGACCCGTTCTACCCCTCTAGGGTTCTTGAAATTTTCACCAAATGTTGCAATTGGATAGATCTACCCGTGGTTAAAAGGCCTAGATGGGGAAACGCATTTTCTCTGTGTACGCTACTTCAAACGTAGCAGGTCCTTACGAAATCACATATCAAAAGGGGGGTATGGTCCTTCTGAGCTCTCGTAAGACCCGTTCTACCCCTCTAGGGTTCTTGAAATTTTCACCAAATGTTGCAATTGGATAGATCTACCCGTGGTTAAAAGGCCTAGATGGGGAAACGCATTTTCTCTGTGTACGCTACTTCAAACGTAGCAGGTCCTTACGAAATCACATATCAAAAGGGGGGTATGGTCCTTCTGAGCTCTCGTAAGACCCGTTCTACCCCTCTAGGGTTCTTGAAATTTTCACCAAATGTTGCAATTGGATAGATCTACCCGTGGTTAAAAGGCCTAGATGGGGAAACGCATTTTCTCTGTGTACGCTACTTCAAACGTAGCAGGTCCTTACGAAATCACATATCAAAAGGGGGGTATGGTCCTTCTGAGCTCTCGTAAGACCCGTTCTACCCCTCTAGGGTTCTTGAAATTTTCACCAAATGTTGCAATTGGATAGATCTACCCGTGGTTAAAAGGCCTAGATGGGGAAACGCATTTTCTCTGTGTACGCTACTTCAAACGTAGCAGGTCCTTACGAAATCACATATCAAAAGGGGGGTATGGTCCTTCTGAGCTCTCGTAAGACCCGTTCTACCCCTCTAGGGTTCTTGAAATTTTCACCAAATGTTGCAATTGGATAGATCTACCCGTGGTTAAAAGGCCTAGATGGGGAAACGCATTTTCTCTGTGTACGCTACTTCAAACGTAGCAGGTCCTTACGAAATCACATATCAAAAGGGGGGTATGGTCCTTCTGAGCTCTCGTAAGACCCGTTCTACCCCTCTAGGGTTCTTGAAATTTTCACCAAATGTTGCAATTGGATAGATCTACCCGTGGTTAAAAGGCCTAGATGGGGAAACGCATTTTCTCTGTGTACGCTACTTCAAACGTAGCAGGTCCTTACGAAATCACATATCAAAAGGGGGGTATGGTCCTTCTGAGCTCTCGTAAGACCCGTTCTACCCCTCTAGGGTTCTTGAAATTTTCACCAAATGTTGCAATTGGATAGATCTACCCGTGGTTAAAAGGCCTAGATGGGGAAACGCATTTTCTCTGTGTACGCTACTTCAAACGTAGCAGGTCCTTACGAAATCACATATCAAAAGGGGGGTATGGTCCTTCTGAGCTCTCGTAAGACCCGTTCTACCCCTCTAGGGTTCTTGAAATTTTCACCAAATGTTGCAATTGGATAGATCTACCCGTGGTTAAAAGGCCTAGATGGGGAAACGCATTTTCTCTGTGTACGCTACTTCAAACGTAGCAGGTCCTTACGAAATCACATATCAAAAGGGGGGTATGGTCCTTCTGAGCTCTCGTAAGACCCGTTCTACCCCTCTAGGGTTCTTGAAATTTTCACCAAATGTTGCAATTGGATAGATCTACCCGTGGTTAAAAGGCCTAGATGGGGAAACGCATTTTCTCTGTGTACGCTACTTCAAACGTAGCAGGTCCTTACGAAATCACATATCAAAAGGGGGGTATGGTCCTTCTGAGCTCTCGTAAGACCCGTTCTACCCCTCTAGGGTTCTTGAAATTTTCACCAAATGTTGCAATTGGATAGATCTACCCGTGGTTAAAAGGCCTAGATGGGGAAACGCATTTTCTCTGTGTACGCTACTTCAAACGTAGCAGGTCCTTACGAAATCACATATCAAAAGGGGGGTATGGTCCTTCTGAGCTCTCGTAAGACCCGTTCTACCCCTCTAGGGTTCTTGAAATTTTCACCAAATGTTGCAATTGGATAGATCTACCCGTGGTTAAAAGGCCTAGATGGGGAAACGCATTTTCTCTGTGTACGCTACTTCAAACGTAGCAGGTCCTTACGAAATCACATATCAAAAGGGGGGTATGGTCCTTCTGAGCTCTCGTAAGACCCGTTCTACCCCTCTAGGGTTCTTGAAATTTTCACCAAATGTTGCAATTGGATAGATCTACCCGTGGTTAAAAGGCCTAGATGGGGAAACGCATTTTCTCTGTGTACGCTACTTCAAACGTAGCAGGTCCTTACGAAATCACATATCAAAAGGGGGGTATGGTCCTTCTGAGCTCTCGTAAGACCCGTTCTACCCCTCTAGGGTTCTTGAAATTTTCACCAAATGTTGCAATTGGATAGATCTACCCGTGGTTAAAAGGCCTAGATGGGGAAACGCATTTTCTCTGTGTACGCTACTTCAAACGTAGCAGGTCCTTACGAAATCACATATCAAAAGGGGGGTATGGTCCTTCTGAGCTCTCGTAAGACCCGTTCTACCCCTCTAGGGTTCTTGAAATTTTCACCAAATGTTGCAATTGGATAGATCTACCCGTGGTTAAAAGGCCTAGATGGGGAAACGCATTTTCTCTGTGTACGCTACTTCAAACGTAGCAGGTCCTTACGAAATCACATATCAAAAGGGGGGTATGGTCCTTCTGAGCTCTCGTAAGACCCGTTCTACCCCTCTAGGGTTCTTGAAATTTTCACCAAATGTTGCAATTGGATAGATCTACCCGTGGTTAAAAGGCCTAGATGGGGAAACGCATTTTCTCTGTGTACGCTACTTCAAACGTAGCAGGTCCTTACGAAATCACATATCAAAAGGGGGGTATGGTCCTTCTGAGCTCTCGTAAGACCCGTTCTACCCCTCTAGGGTTCTTGAAATTTTCACCAAATGTTGCAATTGGATAGATCTACCCGTGGTTAAAAGGCCTAGATGGGGAAACGCATTTTCTCTGTGTACGCTACTTCAAACGTAGCAGGTCCTTACGAAATCACATATCAAAAGGGGGGTATGGTCCTTCTGAGCTCTCGTAAGACCCGTTCTACCCCTCTAGGGTTCTTGAAATTTTCACCAAATGTTGCAATTGGATAGATCTACCCGTGGTTAAAAGGCCTAGATGGGGAAACGCATTTTCTCTGTGTACGCTACTTCAAACGTAGCAGGTCCTTACGAAATCACATATCAAAAGGGGGGTATGGTCCTTCTGAGCTCTCGTAAGACCCGTTCTACCCCTCTAGGGTTCTTGAAATTTTCACCAAATGTTGCAATTGGATAGATCTACCCGTGGTTAAAAGGCCTAGATGGGGAAACGCATTTTCTCTGTGTACGCTACTTCAAACGTAGCAGGTCCTTACGAAATCACATATCAAAAGGGGGGTATGGTCCTTCTGAGCTCTCGTAAGACCCGTTCTACCCCTCTAGGGTTCTTGAAATTTTCACCAAATGTTGCAATTGGATAGATCTACCCGTGGTTAAAAGGCCTAGATGGGGAAACGCATTTTCTCTGTGTACGCTACTTCAAACGTAGCAGGTCCTTACGAAATCACATATCAAAAGGGGGGTATGGTCCTTCTGAGCTCTCGTAAGACCCGTTCTACCCCTCTAGGGTTCTTGAAATTTTCACCAAATGTTGCAATTGGATAGATCTACCCGTGGTTAAAAGGCCTAGATGGGGAAACGCATTTTCTCTGTGTACGCTACTTCAAACGTAGCAGGTCCTTACGAAATCACATATCAAAAGGGGGGTATGGTCCTTCTGAGCTCTCGTAAGACCCGTTCTACCCCTCTAGGGTTCTTGAAATTTTCACCAAATGTTGCAATTGGATAGATCTACCCGTGGTTAAAAGGCCTAGATGGGGAAACGCATTTTCTCTGTGTACGCTACTTCAAACGTAGCAGGTCCTTACGAAATCACATATCAAAAGGGGGGTATGGTCCTTCTGAGCTCTCGTAAGACCCGTTCTACCCCTCTAGGGTTCTTGAAATTTTCACCAAATGTTGCAATTGGATAGATCTACCCGTGGTTAAAAGGCCTAGATGGGGAAACGCATTTTCTCTGTGTACGCTACTTCAAACGTAGCAGGTCCTTACGAAATCACATATCAAAAGGGGGGTATGGTCCTTCTGAGCTCTCGTAAGACCCGTTCTACCCCTCTAGGGTTCTTGAAATTTTCACCAAATGTTGCAATTGGATAGATCTACCCGTGGTTAAAAGGCCTAGATGGGGAAACGCATTTTCTCTGTGTACGCTACTTCAAACGTAGCAGGTCCTTACGAAATCACATATCAAAAGGGGGGTATGGTCCTTCTGAGCTCTCGTAAGACCCGTTCTACCCCTCTAGGGTTCTTGAAATTTTCACCAAATGTTGCAATTGGATAGATCTACCCGTGGTTAAAAGGCCTAGATGGGGAAACGCATTTTCTCTGTGTACGCTACTTCAAACGTAGCAGGTCCTTACGAAATCACATATCAAAAGGGGGGTATGGTCCTTCTGAGCTCTCGTAAGACCCGTTCTACCCCTCTAGGGTTCTTGAAATTTTCACCAAATGTTGCAATTGGATAGATCTACCCGTGGTTAAAAGGCCTAGATGGGGAAACGCATTTTCTCTGTGTACGCTACTTCAAACGTAGCAGGTCCTTACGAAATCACATATCAAAAGGGGGGTATGGTCCTTCTGAGCTCTCGTAAGACCCGTTCTACCCCTCTAGGGTTCTTGAAATTTTCACCAAATGTTGCAATTGGATAGATCTACCCGTGGTTAAAAGGCCTAGATGGGGAAACGCATTTTCTCTGTGTACGCTACTTCAAACGTAGCAGGTCCTTACGAAATCACATATCAAAAGGGGGGTATGGTCCTTCTGAGCTCTCGTAAGACCCGTTCTACCCCTCTAGGGTTCTTGAAATTTTCACCAAATGTTGCAATTGGATAGATCTACCCGTGGTTAAAAGGCCTAGATGGGGAAACGCATTTTCTCTGTGTACGCTACTTCAAACGTAGCAGGTCCTTACGAAATCACATATCAAAAGGGGGGTATGGTCCTTCTGAGCTCTCGTAAGACCCGTTCTACCCCTCTAGGGTTCTTGAAATTTTCACCAAATGTTGCAATTGGATAGATCTACCCGTGGTTAAAAGGCCTAGATGGGGAAACGCATTTTCTCTGTGTACGCTACTTCAAACGTAGCAGGTCCTTACGAAATCACATATCAAAAGGGGGGTATGGTCCTTCTGAGCTCTCGTAAGACCCGTTCTACCCCTCTAGGGTTCTTGAAATTTTCACCAAATGTTGCAATTGGATAGATCTACCCGTGGTTAAAAGGCCTAGATGGGGAAACGCATTTTCTCTGTGTACGCTACTTCAAACGTAGCAGGTCCTTACGAAATCACATATCAAAAGGGGGGTATGGTCCTTCTGAGCTCTCGTAAGACCCGTTCTACCCCTCTAGGGTTCTTGAAATTTTCACCAAATGTTGCAATTGGATAGATCTACCCGTGGTTAAAAGGCCTAGATGGGGAAACGCATTTTCTCTGTGTACGCTACTTCAAACGTAGCAGGTCCTTACGAAATCACATATCAAAAGGGGGGTATGGTCCTTCTGAGCTCTCGTAAGACCCGTTCTACCCCTCTAGGGTTCTTGAAATTTTCACCAAATGTTGCAATTGGATAGATCTACCCGTGGTTAAAAGGCCTAGATGGGGAAACGCATTTTCTCTGTGTACGCTACTTCAAACGTAGCAGGTCCTTACGAAATCACATATCAAAAGGGGGGTATGGTCCTTCTGAGCTCTCGTAAGACCCGTTCTACCCCTCTAGGGTTCTTGAAATTTTCACCAAATGTTGCAATTGGATAGATCTACCCGTGGTTAAAAGGCCTAGATGGGGAAACGCATTTTCTCTGTGTACGCTACTTCAAACGTAGCAGGTCCTTACGAAATCACATATCAAAAGGGGGGTATGGTCCTTCTGAGCTCTCGTAAGACCCGTTCTACCCCTCTAGGGTTCTTGAAATTTTCACCAAATGTTGCAATTGGATAGATCTACCCGTGGTTAAAAGGCCTAGATGGGGAAACGCATTTTCTCTGTGTACGCTACTTCAAACGTAGCAGGTCCTTACGAAATCACATATCAAAAGGGGGGTATGGTCCTTCTGAGCTCTCGTAAGACCCGTTCTACCCCTCTAGGGTTCTTGAAATTTTCACCAAATGTTGCAATTGGATAGATCTACCCGTGGTTAAAAGGCCTAGATGGGGAAACGCATTTTCTCTGTGTACGCTACTTCAAACGTAGCAGGTCCTTACGAAATCACATATCAAAAGGGGGGTATGGTCCTTCTGAGCTCTCGTAAGACCCGTTCTACCCCTCTAGGGTTCTTGAAATTTTCACCAAATGTTGCAATTGGATAGATCTACCCGTGGTTAAAAGGCCTAGATGGGGAAACGCATTTTCTCTGTGTACGCTACTTCAAACGTAGCAGGTCCTTACGAAATCACATATCAAAAGGGGGGTATGGTCCTTCTGAGCTCTCGTAAGACCCGTTCTACCCCTCTAGGGTTCTTGAAATTTTCACCAAATGTTGCAATTGGATAGATCTACCCGTGGTTAAAAGGCCTAGATGGGGAAACGCATTTTCTCTGTGTACGCTACTTCAAACGTAGCAGGTCCTTACGAAATCACATATCAAAAGGGGGGTATGGTCCTTCTGAGCTCTCGTAAGACCCGTTCTACCCCTCTAGGGTTCTTGAAATTTTCACCAAATGTTGCAATTGGATAGATCTACCCGTGGTTAAAAGGCCTAGATGGGGAAACGCATTTTCTCTGTGTACGCTACTTCAAACGTAGCAGGTCCTTACGAAATCACATATCAAAAGGGGGGTATGGTCCTTCTGAGCTCTCGTAAGACCCGTTCTACCCCTCTAGGGTTCTTGAAATTTTCACCAAATGTTGCAATTGGATAGATCTACCCGTGGTTAAAAGGCCTAGATGGGGAAACGCATTTTCTCTGTGTACGCTACTTCAAACGTAGCAGGTCCTTACGAAATCACATATCAAAAGGGGGGTATGGTCCTTCTGAGCTCTCGTAAGACCCGTTCTACCCCTCTAGGGTTCTTGAAATTTTCACCAAATGTTGCAATTGGATAGATCTACCCGTGGTTAAAAGGCCTAGATGGGGAAACGCATTTTCTCTGTGTACGCTACTTCAAACGTAGCAGGTCCTTACGAAATCACATATCAAAAGGGGGGTATGGTCCTTCTGAGCTCTCGTAAGACCCGTTCTACCCCTCTAGGGTTCTTGAAATTTTCACCAAATGTTGCAATTGGATAGATCTACCCGTGGTTAAAAGGCCTAGATGGGGAAACGCATTTTCTCTGTGTACGCTACTTCAAACGTAGCAGGTCCTTACGAAATCACATATCAAAAGGGGGGTATGGTCCTTCTGAGCTCTCGTAAGACCCGTTCTACCCCTCTAGGGTTCTTGAAATTTTCACCAAATGTTGCAATTGGATAGATCTACCCGTGGTTAAAAGGCCTAGATGGGGAAACGCATTTTCTCTGTGTACGCTACTTCAAACGTAGCAGGTCCTTACGAAATCACATATCAAAAGGGGGGTATGGTCCTTCTGAGCTCTCGTAAGACCCGTTCTACCCCTCTAGGGTTCTTGAAATTTTCACCAAATGTTGCAATTGGATAGATCTACCCGTGGTTAAAAGGCCTAGATGGGGAAACGCATTTTCTCTGTGTACGCTACTTCAAACGTAGCAGGTCCTTACGAAATCACATATCAAAAGGGGGGTATGGTCCTTCTGAGCTCTCGTAAGACCCGTTCTACCCCTCTAGGGTTCTTGAAATTTTCACCAAATGTTGCAATTGGATAGATCTACCCGTGGTTAAAAGGCCTAGATGGGGAAACGCATTTTCTCTGTGTACGCTACTTCAAACGTAGCAGGTCCTTACGAAATCACATATCAAAAGGGGGGTATGGTCCTTCTGAGCTCTCGTAAGACCCGTTCTACCCCTCTAGGGTTCTTGAAATTTTCACCAAATGTTGCAATTGGATAGATCTACCCGTGGTTAAAAGGCCTAGATGGGGAAACGCATTTTCTCTGTGTACGCTACTTCAAACGTAGCAGGTCCTTACGAAATCACATATCAAAAGGGGGGTATGGTCCTTCTGAGCTCTCGTAAGACCCGTTCTACCCCTCTAGGGTTCTTGAAATTTTCACCAAATGTTGCAATTGGATAGATCTACCCGTGGTTAAAAGGCCTAGATGGGGAAACGCATTTTCTCTGTGTACGCTACTTCAAACGTAGCAGGTCCTTACGAAATCACATATCAAAAGGGGGGTATGGTCCTTCTGAGCTCTCGTAAGACCCGTTCTACCCCTCTAGGGTTCTTGAAATTTTCACCAAATGTTGCAATTGGATAGATCTACCCGTGGTTAAAAGGCCTAGATGGGGAAACGCATTTTCTCTGTGTACGCTACTTCAAACGTAGCAGGTCCTTACGAAATCACATATCAAAAGGGGGGTATGGTCCTTCTGAGCTCTCGTAAGACCCGTTCTACCCCTCTAGGGTTCTTGAAATTTTCACCAAATGTTGCAATTGGATAGATCTACCCGTGGTTAAAAGGCCTAGATGGGGAAACGCATTTTCTCTGTGTACGCTACTTCAAACGTAGCAGGTCCTTACGAAATCACATATCAAAAGGGGGGTATGGTCCTTCTGAGCTCTCGTAAGACCCGTTCTACCCCTCTAGGGTTCTTGAAATTTTCACCAAATGTTGCAATTGGATAGATCTACCCGTGGTTAAAAGGCCTAGATGGGGAAACGCATTTTCTCTGTGTACGCTACTTCAAACGTAGCAGGTCCTTACGAAATCACATATCAAAAGGGGGGTATGGTCCTTCTGAGCTCTCGTAAGACCCGTTCTACCCCTCTAGGGTTCTTGAAATTTTCACCAAATGTTGCAATTGGATAGATCTACCCGTGGTTAAAAGGCCTAGATGGGGAAACGCATTTTCTCTGTGTACGCTACTTCAAACGTAGCAGGTCCTTACGAAATCACATATCAAAAGGGGGGTATGGTCCTTCTGAGCTCTCGTAAGACCCGTTCTACCCCTCTAGGGTTCTTGAAATTTTCACCAAATGTTGCAATTGGATAGATCTACCCGTGGTTAAAAGGCCTAGATGGGGAAACGCATTTTCTCTGTGTACGCTACTTCAAACGTAGCAGGTCCTTACGAAATCACATATCAAAAGGGGGGTATGGTCCTTCTGAGCTCTCGTAAGACCCGTTCTACCCCTCTAGGGTTCTTGAAATTTTCACCAAATGTTGCAATTGGATAGATCTACCCGTGGTTAAAAGGCCTAGATGGGGAAACGCATTTTCTCTGTGTACGCTACTTCAAACGTAGCAGGTCCTTACGAAATCACATATCAAAAGGGGGTATGGTCCTTCTGAGCTCTCGTAAGACCCGTTCTACCCCTCTAGGGTTCTTGAAATTTTCACCAAATGTTGCAATTGGATAGATCTACCCGTGGTTAAAAGGCCTAGATGGGGAAACGCATTTTCTCTGTGTACGCTACTTCAAACGTAGCAGGTCCTTACGAAATCACATATCAAAAGGGGGGTATGGTCCTTCTGAGCTCTCGTAAGACCCGTTTACCCCTCTAGGGTTCTTGAAATTTTCACCAAATGTTGCAATTGGATAGATCTACCCGTGGTTAAAAGGCCTAGATGGGGAAACGCATTTTCTCTGTGTACGCTACTTCAAACCTAGCAGTCCTTACGAAATCACATATCAAAAGGGGGTATGGTCCTTCTGAGCTCGTAAGACCCGTTCTACCCCTCTAGGGTTCTTGAAATTTTCACCAAATGTTGCAATTGGATAGATCACCCGTGGTTAAAGGCCTAGATGGGAAAACGCATTTTCTCTGTGTACGCTACTTCAAACGTAGCAAGGTCCTTACGAAATCACATATCAAAAGGGGGGTATGGTCCTCTGAGCTCTCGTAAGACCCGTTCTACCCTCTAGGTTCTGAAATTTCACCAAATGTTGCAATTGGATAGATCTACCCGTGGTTAAAAGGCCTAGATG